>JAJIBD010021530.1:100000-297968 GCA_021461705.1 Cryptotis parvus
GCGCGAGCCAAGCTGTGATGGGCTGGTCGGCTGGGTGGAGTTCTGATGAGAGGGAAGTCCAATGTGGAAAATGGCGGCGCCCATGGAGTGGGTGGGGGGGTCGCCTGGCTTGTTGTGAGGTTCTGCCGGGGTGGTGGGCCAAGGCTGGAACCCACCATGCCTCCCGACTGCCTCATGAGCGGCTGGGCAAGGGAGAGCAAGGAACCGCTCTGCCCCATGTCTGAGAGTCTCTGGACCAGCATACCTGGGCCGGATTGAGGGAAGAAACTGCTCCAGGGTGGGTGTCGATGATCCGGGCTGTGATGGGCTGGTCGGCTGGGTGGAGTTCTGATGAGAGGGAAGTCCAATGTGGAAAATGGCGGCGCCACTTATTTGCATAACATAAATATACATATATACATATATATATTTATGTTATGCAAATAAATGCATTCATTCTATATCTGTCTCTCTCCTTCTGGCTAATTTCACTCACCATGATCCTCTCCATGTCCATTCATTTATAGGCAAATTTCATAACTTCATTTTTCCTAATAGCTGCATAGTATTCCATTGTGTAGATGTACCAAAGCTTCTTTATCCAGTCATTGATTCTTGGGCACTCTGGTTGTTTCCAGATTCTGGCTATTGTGAATAATGCTGCTATGAACATAAAAGTAGGGATGGTGTTTCCGCTGCGTATTTTTGGCTTCCCGGAGTAGATTCCCAGGAGTGGTATGGCTGGGTCAAATGGGAGTTCAATTTCTAGTCTTTGGAAAAATGTCCATATTGTTTTCCAGAAAGGCTGTACCAGCCGACATTCCCACCAACAATGGATGAGTGTCCCCTTTTCCCCACATCCACGCCAGCACTTCTTGTTCTTGCTCTTTTGGATATGTGCCAGTCTCTGTGGTGTAAAGTGGTATCTCATTGTTGTTTTGATTTGCATCTCTCTGATGATTAGTGATGATGAGCATTTTTTATATGTTTTTTAGCCATTTGAATTTCTTCCTTGCTGAAGTTTCTGTTCATTTCTTCTCCCCATTTTTTGATGGAGTTATTTGTTTTCTTATTGTAAATTTCTACCAGTGCCTGATATATCCTGGATATTAACCCCTTATCAGATGGGTATTGGGTGAATATTCTTTCCCATTCTGTGGACTGCTTTTGTATCTTAGTCACTGTTTCTTTTGAGGTGCAGAAGCTTTTTAGTTTCATGTAGTCCCATATGTGGGCCATTTTTGCCTCCATGGCACGGTTTCTTATGTCTAGCATTTCCCTTAGGGATGTTCTTACGCTCCTCTTCTGGCCTGCATTACTCGCTTGTTCTTGCAAGATGTCTTCTTCCCCCAAAGGAGCTTTTTAAAGTATTAATCAATGCTTTAAAAAAGATTTCCATTGTTTATTCATGAAGATAAAATTAGTTTACAAGAGTGTAAAGGCTTAGAAATGTCTTAGTGGGCCAGAGAAATAGTACAGGGTTTGAAGTGCTTACCTTGCATTCAGCAGACTCCCAGTTTGATGCCCAGCATGACGCAGAGGTCATTCCTGAGCACGGAGCTAGAAGCACTACTGAGCTCCACTGGATGAACCCCAGCCAACACATACACACAATCAAAAATAAATCAATAAAATGTTTAAGGGGTACAATGTTACAACACCATGCTTACTACCAGAATGCCAATAACGGGCCAGAGCGATAGTCCAGTGGGAATAGCATTTGCTTTGCAAGTGTCTGGCCCAAGTTCAATCCTCAGTATCCCATATGGTCCCCTGAGCACTGCCAGGAGTAATTCCTGAGTGCAGAGGCTAGGAGTAACCCCTGAGTATTGCCAGGTGTGGCTCAAAAAGTGAAAAAACCAGCCAATAACTTTCTACCATGCCACCCTACTTTGGTAACCTCAGTTCTGTTCTCACAGTGTTTTCTTTTCCCTGAGCATTGTGTATAAATAACCCTAGCTTCATGCTCTACCCGAAGGAGCACATGCAGTATTTGTTTATCTTTTCCTGATTTACGTTTCTTACATGACACACTCCAGTTCCAACTGTACTATAGCAAAAAAAGCAAATTTTTATCTTTTCTTATACCTTAATATTTGGCTGTGTATGAATACTGTAGCTTCTTTTTCCACATCTGTTGTTCCTTGATCTTGGTTTTTGCCAACAGCACTGAAGTGAGCAGGGGTGTACAGATCTTTTAGGATTCAAGCTTTGTGTCCTTCTCATAGAGGCTTAGGAGTGGAATTTCTGGATCATACAGTAGTTCAGTTGTAATTTTTGTAGCTTGCTCCATACCATTCTCCCTGGGCAGTAACCAGGTCATCCCCACCCACAGAGAATGAGGTTCCTTTTCTCCACACCCCACCTACAGCACATTCATCATTATTTCAAAATGCCTGTTTTATCATTCCACAATCCGCCACATCTACATTGATTCTGACTATTGCTTTTCCTCTTGGTTTTTGCTTGGCATTTAACATGTTTTATATTTTTGCTGTTAAAAGCTTGACACAACAAGGTGAGTAATGGGAACCAAGGTCTCTGTACTCAGGAGCGACCCTTTAATGATGCTTGGAGGACTGAACATGGTGTTGGGGACAGATCTGGTTTAGCTGTGTACCAGGCAAGTGTTTACCCTCTATACTATCTCTCTGCTGTTAATCTGGCTAGGATTTAGACTTTACAGAGGCAGATAGTGGAGGCTTCAAGGAAACAGAGCCTGTGTTTTTAAAGCTCTTTGAACTGTAATCTACTGCTTCTGTACTGGAATTTTGCTAGTGGTACTAGATATGAGGAGATGGAAAGAAATCTTATGTTGTGACTAAATGAGATTAGTGAACTTGTGTCCTTAAATTGCAGGCTTCACAAGTATTTATTGTTTTTTTATTTCCTCTTGCAGGTGAGGCAGGAGACACGAGAGGGTACGACAGTCAGGGAAATACCTCTCCCCAGGCAGAACAAGCCCTTTTCTTCTGTAGTGAGAGGACTTTAGGCCATTCCACAATGGGAAATAACAAGATCTTTCTTGATTCTTCATCATAAGAATGTAGTGGAGTCCCCGAACTAAAACCCACAAAACCGTACAGACCATTTCCTTGCCTTTCCTGGCTTGAAAATAGACCCCAAGAGCTTCTTAGCCTAGGTCATCCCACACTCATTTCACCAGCTTTTCATCAAAGCTGCCATCTAAGTAATTCTGCCTGCCTGGGACTCCAGCACCTTCTGTTCCTGTAACTGCACTCACCTTTCTCCGGGTCAGGAGTTGAGCTGTATGCTGAAATCTTTGATGGGCAAAAGATAAGATATTGATTTTTCAGCCTGATCAGCTTTTCTTTTTTTCTGTAAGGAATAACATTTTTCCAAGTTCTTTACACATAAGACCTGAAACCAGCAGTCCTTCAGGACATTTCTGTGGAAAGAATAAAGTACAATAAACAGGTCAGAGTGAACTAGTGGAGAGAATGAGCTGGCTAGAGTGAAAGATGACCAAAGAGGAATATCAAGTAAAGATAAGGAATTTAGAGAAGAGAGCAGATTATTTTTTTTTCTTTTTGGGTCACACCCGGCAATGCTCAGGGGTTTCTCCTGGCTCTGCACTCAGGAATTACTCCTGGCGGTGCTCGGGGAACATATGGGATGCCGGGAATCAGGGATTGAACCTGGGCCGGCACAGGCCGGCCGCATGCAAGGCAAACGCCCTACCCGCTGGGCTATCATGCCGCCCCAGGGAGCAGATTATTTGAGGAATAAAATATTTAAAATTTTTTATTTATTCATTTATTTACTTTTTTGGCTTTTGGGCCACAGGTGCCATTGCTCAGGGCTTACTCTTGGCTCTGCTGTGCTCAAGAATGGATCAATTCTGGTAGGACTTAAAGTCCATTAATAGCAATGCTGCTTTGTTTTCCAGATGCTTAAAGATTACATTCTGATTATCTGAAAAACATTCTGCATATTACCAATTTGTTGTGAGACTCACAAAGGAATAGAAAGAAAGTAAACCACAATTACATTGGTGAGAACCAGTACGGTTACTAAGAAGATAAATCAAGACAGCAGGGGTTAATTCCAAAGATTTACAGGTCTCTGGTGCACAAGACAGTAGAGTAATAAACATGTTATGTATCAGCGTTTGCTTTGATTTTTTTCTCATTTCACTTTTGGCTAAATGCAGGGCACTGGTCTAGAGGACCACTATGTTATTAGAATCTCCATTGTTTTATGAGTCTTGTTAAGCATGTCTGTCCACTTGCCCCAAAGTTTATATAAGTTCCTCCCTTTATTTGAGAGAGCCATTTCTCCACTCTTAAGATAACTTTTCCAGACAAAAATATTCTCGATTAAAAAAAATTCTGGATTGTTTCTAACTCCCATCTATTTTATCTTGTAGTCCCTAGGACAGTTCAAGAATGTCAGGTTGCTATGTGGCTGCTGATTCAATAGTGACATTCATAGACTTTCTGGAAAACATTAATCTTTGATAAATTCCAAGGTCTTTTTTACCTGAGGTTTTATAACAAATATGAATAGCTTTGCCTTAGTTTTTGTTTTACTTTTTGGGTCACACCAGGCAATGCTCAGGGGTTACTCCTGGCTCTATACTCAGGAATTAATTCTGGCGGTGCTCAGGGGACATGATGCCGGAGATCAAACCTGGCTCAACCACATGCAAGTGGGTAGGACTACCCACTGTGTTATTGTTCCAGTCTATTCAAAAAAAAATGAATAGTTTTGCTCTTAATTTTTTATCATTGTTCTCTCATTTTAAATAAATTAATAATGCTCACTATTAAAAAGTGGCAACTGCAGCAAAAAATTTGCAGAGACCTCCAGGGTGATCTTGGGAAGTGGGCTGATAGGCAGCTCCCTCCTTAACCAAGCCTTGGAGCCTCTCCACATCCCAAAAGCCTTCACCCCTTCAGCTAGACTCCAGCACCTCAGACTGATGTACAGAGAACTTCATCTGCTGAAAATTTCAGGTACATTTTTTGGGGCTGAAAACTCCAGGCCTTCTCAGAGACAGGATGGGCCACATCCCCAACCTCCCCATACTTCCGGAAGCCCTGGCAGACACACTCAAATTCTGTGCAGTTAAATATTCTGGATTTTCTGGAGCTACATCTCCAAACTCTACAACACTGACATCCCAGCAGTGGCGCACCAGATTGGATGGAATGTAACGTAGAAGCCAACCAATCTCGACTATCAGAAACAACTTTGTAAACCACAGTGCTTAAAGAAAGTAAAAGAATAATTTTAAAATGTAGCAAATACAGAGAATGATACTGCCTATAATATTTAATACTCAAGATTATTAGTGATATTACCACCCAGATATAATTTCTATTAACATTTAATATAAGATTTGATGGACTATTTTCTATGCTCTCATTTATACTGATTTTTAAAAATTGTGACATACTCTACACTTTTTCCTTTTTTTCCTTTTTATTGTGAAAATTTTTTCATGTAATTAAATATTCTGTGAAAATATAACATAACAATCTTTCTGAACATGCTATAATGAATGTGTGCACTATTCTAATAATTCACATATATAGTTCAATCATATAGCCTTTTCAGGTTATAAATAACCTTATGATAACAATAAAAGGAAATATCTTATTAAATATCTTATAAAGGAAACATCTTATTAAGTCACTATTATTTTGCCAGTATAACTTGCAGGTCAGACAATGCATTTCCAAAATGTTAATGCTTTTAGTGCATATTATTAAATTATTTTTCTGAAAAATTCTACCCTTTGCCACTTGGTTATATAACAGTTTGTTTATTTTTTTTTAATATTTTATTACACCACCATGTGATATACAATTACAAAGATGTTCATGTTTGGGTTTCCATCATACAGTGTTCCAGCACCCATCCCTCCACCAGTGCCCATTTCCTACCACCAATGTCCCCACTTCCCTTCCCCTTCCCCTAGCCTGCCTCTATGGCAAGTTCTTTATCTCTTCTCTCTCTCTTTTCTTCTCTTCTCTTAAACATTGTGGATTGCAATACATACATTTAGAGATTATCATGTATATCTTTTTCCTATATTCAATGCTCAGTTCTAGGCTGGTATTATCACTTTTGACAAATATTAGCACACTGTTCCCTTCTCTGTCTTACCTAACCTCTGATTCCCACAAGTTTGTGGTAGATTCCAACTTTTTTTTTTAATTGAAAGATGCTCATGTAGAGCTTTTGGTTCTACAGTGTTCCAACACGCACCCTCCACCCAAACCCATCTCCCATCACCAATGTCCCCACCTCCCTCCCCCTCCCGCACCTTAACCACTTGGCGGGTTCTGTGTGTCATTTCTTTCCTCTTTTATATCTCCTTCCCAACAAACTTTCCTGCTCTTCGTGGAATGCAGTGCATTAAAAGACGTCAATGTTTCACTATTTTAGTGGACCACACGGCTGCTTGCGGCCGCGACCTGGGCTTGAACTGCTTTTGCTCTGTTGATCTGGTTGTGAGGCAGTTTCCCAGTGTCCGGACAGCGAAAATGGTGGCTAGTGTGATGGGCGAGTCTCATCCGGCTGCTTCCGGGACCCCCCAGAGGCGACGGGCCCACTCCCAAAACCCATCTGCCCTCCTCGGGGTTCCATGGTTAGCTAGGCCCCTGCGCTAGCCGAAGTTCCAGCCTCCCCAGCCGCTATGAGGCTCTGTATGCTGTCCCGCGGGGCAGCCTCCTGGGCGGCCACCAGGCTCGACGAAATGGAGGGGGGAAAGGGCGAACATGCCTCCATCTGATGACTTCCCAGTGATTCCCGCCTCTTGGAGCCGCCTACCTGGGCTCGAACTGGTTTTGCTCTGTTGATCTGGTCGTGAGGCAGTTTCCCAGCATCCAGACAGCGAAAATGGTGGCTAGTATGATGGGCGAAGTCTCATCCGGCTGCTTCTGGGACCCCCAGAGGCGACGGGCCCACTCCCAAAACCCATCTGCCCTCCTCGGGGTTCCATGGTTAGCTAGGCCCGGCGCGAGCCGAGTGCCAGCCTCCCCAGCCGCTTGTGAGGCTCTGTCCAGTTTGTTTATTTCACCTCAAGTTGGCAAAATAGATTTTATGTCAAAAATAAAAAATAATACCACATATTGAATGTGGAAGATAAGCTCTTCTTCATTGTTATCCTAATGAGAAATTTAGATTGAAGATTTTTTTCTTTTCATGTATAGTATATAATTTCAGAAAGAATTTTAATTATTTTGAGTTTCACATTTTAGATGTAAATACCAGATTGATTACTATTTGTAGACAGAATTGACTGAATATTCTGGCATCCATTCCTTTTAAGAACTTAGTAAAGCAGATAATGTATTCATAAACATGATCTAAGAAAACTAAATACATCATATAATTATCCTCTATGATAGGTTGTATTAGTGCACAAGTTCATTATTTGAGAGCAGTGAATGGAACAACCTAGTTTCAGTAATTTGACAAAGACTTACTGGCCTCTGAGCATGCTAATAGAGACACGTAATGAGTCAGCCATAATCCTATTCCTATGTTCATGCAGTTTACATGCTAATTGCTGGAAATAGAATGCAAAAAGGCAAATACACAATGATACAAGGGTTATAGTGTCAAAAGAAATCAAACAAGAAACTGTTACTCTAGAGATCAGCAGAAGACAACCCACCTTCAGTTTAATGCAGAAAAGAAGAAATATGGAGGGTGGGAGGAAGTTCTAGGGTGCAGAAATGAAGAACGACCAGATCATTTGGGGTCCTTAAAATCATGACAGGGCCCAAGCGATAATACAGCTGGTAGGATGCTTGCCTTACACTTGGCCAACCTGGGTTTGATCTCCACAATCCATATGGTCCCTGGAGCCCACCAGGCTTAATTTCTGAGTGCAGAACCAGGAGTAAACTGAGTATTGCTGGGTGTCTCTCTCTCTCTCTCTCTCTCTCTCTCTCTCTCTCTCTCACACACACACACACATACAATCAAGTCATGAAAGAGAGGTTAAATTGTATTCTATATTCAAAGGTAATCAGCAGCAAGATTTCCAGCCAGAGATGACGTGATTCTATATCTATGTAAAAACAATCATGCTCTGTTGCTGTGTGGAGACTAGATTAACAGAGTGAGAGAGCCCAGGCAAAGCAATGCCAAGGTAGGAAAGGAAGGTTGGCAAAAGAAACAGAACTAACTCTCTAAGCATCGTTTATAGTGTATCACATGTGCATGAGATGAATTTAGATGACTGACTGTAAACTTTTCACTACTCTCACACTCAGCCTCATTCAAAATGGGTGCCTCCTTGTCAGAGAGGAAATTAATACTCTGTGGGAAAAGGAAATGCCAATTTGGATCAGAAGCCAAGTTCTTTCCTTTAACTTCTCAAACACAGTGGTATATAATATCTGATCAAGTGAGATTTAATTAAAGCCTAAGCATAATTGGATACTGATGACGTGTCACACTGGGAACTTTCACATATATCCTATTTTACTGCCGTGATTGAAATAAATTTCTATTTTAGCTACTGCAAAAATTAAGCCATAGTTTCCATCCTGACTAAGCCATCTAGTCATTCTCTAGGTTCTCCCTTTTGTGAAAAATAGGCCCCTTCAAGGTGCTTTTTACTGTTCAGATACATCAGTCCAGTTCCCTTCTGTGATGCAGAACAGAAACTGAGAAGTATGAAACCCAGGTTTCCAACCTCTGCCTTGGTGAGACTGGTAGTGAAAACTCAAGTCCAGCTCTCAGCAGTCCGAGCAGGCAGCTCTTAGGCCACTGGGAATGGTGACACATACACTGGAGAGCCATTACTGAACCCTGTTTAGCAACAGTTATGCTAGACAATAGGAAATTATTTTCTCAATTATAGCTATAGTGACAAATAATTTTATTTCGAGTAAATCAATTGTATCCGGTAAGGAGAAACAAAAATTCTAGGTCAGCATCATGATTCTGTTCCTAACTGATGTTTAAACAAGATACACCCTGGAACTGGGCCTGGCTTACAGGTCTAGACTTTTATTCCACCACTATCAATGCCTCTGTCCTGGTAGCTCTCTCTTCTTGAGGGTCATCATCCTACTTTTCTAACCTCTCAGCTTACTGAGAACCAACCCAACTCATCAGTATTAAAACAACCTAAGTGATAGCACAGTGAGTAGGGCATTTGCCTTTGCACACAGCTGACCCAGGTTCAATCCCTGGCATCACATATGGTCCCCGAGCACTGCCAGGAGGAATTCCTGAGTGCAGAGCTAGGAGTAACCCCTGAGCATCACTGGGTGTAAACCAAAAAAAGTAAAACAACCTAAAAACCCAAGGACAAGGAGTCAGAATTTCAGATCTACCAAGGAAACCCTTGGTTCCTTTATATTCTTGCCCATCTTCTCTCCAGCAAACTCCAACTATCATATACCAACATGCTGGTGACAGACTGCCTGGCCTAGCCAAGTCCTGAAGTGCATTTCAGCCCAACTATCTTGGGATCCCACTTGCCTTATAACCACAAAGCTGTTGGGTCCAGGTTAAACCATTATATTTATGGTAGAAAGATAATAGTACTTGGAAACTAAAACCAAATATGATGCCTGGGTCTGACTTTGTTGCTAGACAGGAAATATCACTGACTAAAGAAGGGAATTATGAAAGAAATCAGATTTACAAGGAAGAGGATAACTGAGTTGTTTAGAAATATGCAGTGGTTTATAAAAATAGGTAGAAGCTATAGGTGTTGAGTTCAAGAGAAGCAAGTAAAGTTGAGGTTTGAATACTGATTATATGTGTGTGTATGTATGTGTGTATGTACATATGTGGTAACTGGATCACGTATTCCCAAGTGTTGCTATACTCACAAATATAAGTGTTATTTAATGGGGAAAAGAGCTGAGAAAGAAAATTAGATATGATTTGAGAAAAAATCCTCGAAGAAAACAAGGAGCTCACAGAATAGTAAAAAATTCAGTCATGTCATGGAACCAAATGAAAAGCCTTTCTTGGAGGAGGAGTTTATTCAACTGTATCCAAGCAATAGGGGGACAAGAAAGGCAGAGCACAGGGAGCTGAAGTTAGGTTATGATTTTCTCAGCTAAATAAAACCTGCTTATATCTGTTTGGGCATTTTATCCCAATGTCATATGTTTCCTTTCAACAAAGTGTGCTTGGATATGTATCTTTAGACTCTTATCAGCAGGGTATGCACAATCACCCACTAAGCAATAATGTTATTACTGGCCTTTTCATCACATTTTACTTTGCTGAATTCATCAAAAGTGAAAAGGTTACCTTTTTTTCTTGAAGCCAACAAAATCTAGAAGCTAATTTTGTTTTTACATTGCTGTTTGGCTTTCACTTTGTTCACAGTAATGACTCTCTGAGTTGAGTCTGCCCCTTCATTGTCGGGATGGCTCAATTCTCCTGCATTGCAATACTATCACAACATTTCCAGCAGCTTGATATAACGTGGCTCAGCCTACACTTAGCTTGGGTATATCTTTTATATAATTAGTCAGTTTTGTTTCTTTTTTAGGGGTAACATTCTTAAAGTATTTGTAGTTGGAGCTACTATAAGAGAAGCACAAGTACATGCACCAATATTAATTGTCATTACTTGATAATTCAGAATATGCTTACACTAAAATTTCTTGGTGGAAACATAAAGGGTTCAAACCTACTGAGAATTCCTAGCAAATACACTCCTTCAGAAATGCTGCTCTGGAGTTTGCTCCTAATAGATGTCCATTCCTCCTTTCATTGCTAGTCTTTATTCTCAATGCCAAAGTCTTTGGGAATCTGTGAAAAACAGCAATAGCAGTTAGCAAAAGGTACTTCCAGGTCAATGATGATTTCCATGATTTTTGTCTTAGAATTGATTTTACTCCTTTTATATATATACATTTTTAAACAAAATAAAGGAAACATTTTTTGATAATCATGGTGTGTAACTTGTTCCATCCACAGGATCTAGTACAATCACAGATTCCAATTAATTAAGTTAATTAAGGATACTTTAATTTCATACCCAAGAAGTTAATATTACTTGAGGGAAGGGAAAAGAAGGGGTACAGTGGGTAAGGCACTTGTTTTGCATGTGATTAACCTGGGTTCGAGCCCCTGCATCCCATATGATTCCCTCAATCCCCACCAGATATGATCCCTGTGTGGTGAGCCAAGAATAAGTCCTGGACAGAGGTAGCTTACAAAAGTCAAAGCCTTGGATAAAGACCATTATCATCATAGGGTGTGCTATGGAATCAATTAAGGAAAATGTTTCTTCCTTCTTTGTGGAAGAATTGAAACAACAGGCATGGGTGCAGGGTGGATGCTAATTTCTCCTGCCCACAAGGAAAAGAATCTTCTAAAGATAGGACCTGGCTCAGTAGTTGTGTGTGCCATGAATATGGAAAGCATATTCCTGACACTATCTTTTCATTGTTTTTTTGGTCCATAGCCGGAAGTGCTCAGGGCCTACTGCTGGTTCTGCTCACAGGGATTACTCCTGGCAGGACTCCAGGTGCCATATGTGTGCTGGGGAAATCCAGGTAAACCACGTGCAAGGCAAGTGCCCTACACCTGTGCATATGGCTGTCCTAACACTCCAGCCCTATTGTTGAGGGTTTTATTCCCAAAAAATAAAGATTTTTTTTAAATGTAAGGAGAGAGAGAAAGAGACAGAGAGAGAGAGAGAGACAGAGAAACAGAGAGAGAATACACGACTGTTGGTGACTTGGCAGAGAAAATGAACTAAAGGAGAGAATCTTCTAAAAGCCTCTTTTAGTTTACTTTTGTGAGAAGACACTGTCTTGGGACAAAGTCACTAGCTGTTTGCTAATATTTCTCTCTCGCTCCACTCTTTCTGTTTCTGTCTTTCTGTCTCTGTCTCTGTCTCTCTGTCTCTCTGTCTCTGTCTCTGCCTCTGTCTCTGTCTCTCTCTCTGTCTGTCTGTCTGTCTGTCTGTCTCTCTCTCTCTCTCTCTCTCTCTCTCTCTCTCTCTCTCTCTCTCTCTCTCTCTCTCTCTCTCTCTCTCTCTCTCTCTGAACACGGGATAGGAGTGCACATTTCCTTATGGGCCTAGGACCTGCTTTGGCCAATCAGAGGCGAGCAGATTGGCGACAAATATAGAGGAGGAAGTCCCTCAGAGCAAGTGTCTCACTAACCTGTGCTGTCTGCCCCCTGCTGCTCCGTTCCTCCATTCCTGAGGGAGAATGACAAGGCATAGTGGACCTAAGACCGACTGGTATATTGAGTTAAACCAACTTAAGCTGGTTGAAGGTAGGGAGATTTGGGGCATAACCTCTGCTTTCTTCGTCCTGAAACAGCAAGTTTTACCCCTAACAGGATGATTACAAAAGTCACCCAAGGCCTTTAGAAAGTAGATTCTGCTAGCGAGCGCCAAAGTAAAAACTATTTTAGTAGTAATAGAATCATACAGGGACTTAGAACTCTCTAAAGCCTTTTATTTTTATTTTTTATATTGATAATTTCACGTATTCCTCCATGTATTCTTTCAACTCAGGCTATCAGGACATCAGGACGGCTGTTCCCACTGTCCCACTGCTGACTGTTCCCTCTAAACCTACCACTTAGCATAATAGACCGCAATTTAAATACTCTCCCTGGGTGAGTGTGTCTCCTCCTCTCCGGGCTCAATAAATGAACTTCCTAAACGCTCTCTGAGGAAACGTTTCCGAAAGCGGATGACACTCTCAAGGTAACCAGACACTAACTAACAATCTGGACTCGCATAGAAGACTTTTGACCCAGGCGGTAACTGAACCAACCACCCACTGCAGGGAGAGAGAAAACAATAGGGCGCAATCCTCCGGGGGACGGGCTAGAGAGTGACGTCCGAGCGGACCAATCAGCGTGTGGGGGCCCGCGCCGGTTGGCCAATCCCGAGCCAGCCTAGCGTGACACTGACAGTTCTGGTAGAGCTCTCGGCTCCCTTGCGGCGGGGGCTGAGTCACCGGCGGGTGCAGGCCGGCTGCCGCAGGGGTTGGACGCAGACAAACGCAGCCAGCGACTCTCCGCCCCGCAGGACGCAGCCCCCGAGCTCGCTGGGAGAGAGGCGCCAGGCTCCCCCCGAGCTGCAGTGCTGGGGGAGCCATCACCACGTCACCAGGGACGCCTCCTTGGCTCGCAAACGCGGGCCTGAAACCCCCGGAGCGGTGCGTCTGTTCAGGTCGAACCAAACTGACCCCCCGCGTCCCGACAGGACGAGGCCACACCGCCACCTACTCTCCGGGGGCACAGGGCACCCCCCACGGAGGACTGAGTCCCGAACACGGGCCCACCTGTGCCCGGCGTGGCGGGAAGACTAGCCGTGGGGTGAGTTTTTCTTTTTTTAAGCCCCTTGCGATTGGGAACTGGCCTGCGGGAAAATCGACAATAGCAAACAGTGGCACAAGAGGCGGTCCTGGAGGAGAGGAAGCGGTTCATTTTCCCTATGAAAGCAGCCTGCGATTCGCTGGGCACCCAGAGTGGAGGCTGGCAACAGCTTGTTTAAGTTAGTTTCCGACAGGTCCTCTCAAAGGCCATACTCTTTGTGTTTGTTTTTGAGTCACACCCGCGGTGCTCAGGGCTAACTCCCGGCGCAGGCATCACTTTGGACAGGACTTGGGAAACCATATAGGTAGGGCACCGGAATGCAACCCAGTTGGGCTATCTGCAAGGCAAATGCCTCCCCCTGTACTGCCTCTCAGGCCCCTAGAAGGTCCTACTCTTAGAAATGGGAAGTAGGATCTGACCAGGTTTACTGAGTATGTCCCCTATTATTCCAAAAGCAAAAGTCACCCATCAAGAAGTGGTTCCTGCTTTCTGTTCTCTAATTTGCTTGTTTATGCCACAAAATTCCTCCAAGTCCCCCAATATTAAAAAACAAGCCTCTTGGAGAAGAATACAACTGATTACCTTCCTGCTTTTTTTTTCTTATTTAGAACTCTGCCACCTCGCCAAGCAAAATGAAGGTTGTGTTTGTAGAGCCTGCCATTTGCCTCAGCGCATTTGCTCTGACTTTAAGTAGTCCACTCACAACACAGTATGTGTACAGGAGAATATGGAACGAGACAAGTAACTACAGCATTGCATTTGAGAGTAATATTTCTCACTGTGAAAAAAAACAAAAGTGGCATGATTTTCACCCTCCAGGAGGTAAGATGTGAAAATATCCCCAGATATTTTCTGGGGTATCAATATTTTCTGGCATCTTGGGTATCAATCCCAGGGTAGTCATCATAAAAATCCCAATCTAAGAGCTTTTATTCCATTTGCACATTGTTTCAAATTTCAAATTTCCTGGTACCTTTAATCTGCCTCTTCTACTTAACTACCCCCCATCCGCCTACACACACCAACATACACCTTGGAGGGAAGAAGGGGTTGGGATCCACCCAGGGGTACTCAGAGGCTATTCCTGCCTCTGTGCTTATGGGTGGCCCCTTTTTTTAACTATTTACCAGTGACCAAGTGCAATGGAGAGAGCATCCAGACAGGGAATATTTATTGTTTGGGACCTACCCATTGGTGCTCAAAGCCTACTCCTGGATCTGTGCTCCTGGTAGTGTTCAGGGGACCAAGTTGGCTGCGTTCAAGGCAATTGCCTTCTCCAGCAGCTCTGTTAGTCTAGCCCCAGAGGGGAACGTTGTGTTTGTTTGTTTGTTTGTTTGTTTGTTTGTTTTTAACAGAACATGATTAGAGACTTTGAGCGCTTCCTCTTGGGGATATTTTTTAATGACTAAAGAGTGGTTCTGTCTCCCACAGATTGAGAAAAACATAAGGGAGATGCCAGTGACTGGCCGTGGGCTGTAAGGTTTTAGAATTTTGTAGTGAAAGGAGTGAGTCTAAAAGCTCAAAGGAAAGCCCCCTGCACTCCTGAGCTATCCCCCGGGAGTGCCTGGCGTAAACTCCCTGCACTGCAGCCCAGCTGCTGAACTCAGTTCTGACTGGTTCTCTATTTCCATGGAACTGGTTCCTTCTGGGAAGTCATGTCGTGGTCCAGGCATGGCTCAGAGTGAATCACACCCAGAGAAGGGTCTGGCCTCTGTCTCACGGTTTGGCTTCTCTTCAGGCATGTTTCCCCTTTCGTTCATGGGGTGCATGCATCACTTCCTGTTCACAGGGCATGTTAGGGGCTGGGTGAGATTCTGGGCCTTTCTTCAGAGAGTTGGAAGATGAGGAGAGCCCTTGAGCATTGGAGGTATCCACTGCCAGGCTCTTTCAGGTGGGGGGACACAGACCTCAGGCCCCCTTTGGGTCTCCTCTCAGCAGCTTCTGTGGGTGCCTCTCGGGAGTGTCAGCCCCAGGGGAAGCCAGCATAGCCCAGGGCAGAGGGACACAAATTTTTAAATGGAATGGATTAACTGTCATTTTTTTTCTCTTTAAATTGGTTAAGTCAAGCAAAGAAAACTCTGCCCTAGATCACTCCTGGTCAAACTGCTGCTCCACGATTATGCCAGTCAGGTTAGCTCTGACTGGGGAACTCACAGTCACCTTCCCCCACCTGCCTCCATGACTGGAATGAACCTCAATTTTAATTCCAAGGTCAAGGGGATCTTTTTGTTTTCCAGGGGATACTGTCAGTGCTTCCTTCTGACCCTATGCTCAGCATCTGAGAGAACATTCTCTTCCAGCAAGAGCCAAGGACTCATGTTGCCCCACTCAACGGGGTGTATTACGGCCAACTGCTCACTAAAAGAAGTAACCCTAAAAATAAGAGCGGCTCTAGTTCAAAGGCACCCCAAAATAAGAATTACTTTTTTTTCCTGTCAGATTTTCTGCCTATGCTCCTTAAGGATCCATTGTGTATAGAAGCACGCAATATACTGCTGTGTTGCCTTTCTTTATTATGCCATATTTACTTATTCTTCCTGTACATATTGACATACGCACGTATGTATTAAAAAGCCCTGACATCCCATCTGGTCCTTCAAGCTCTTCAGGAGTAGTCTCTGAGCACAGAGCAGGAGTAAATCCTAAGCACACTTAGGTATGACCATGAAACTAAGAAAAAAAAACAAGATATTGGAAGTTTAGGGTACAAATAACATTTCACTTAAATATAACTATTTCACTTAAATATAACATTTTGAAAATCTATGTGGAAAGCATTGGGGCTTAAATTGATCTAATCTGTTTTCAACACCATACTTTCTGACTGTTGTCCATAAGATACACGTGTACACTTCTCTTTTTTTAAGTTAAATCAGTTTATATATGTAATAATATTTTTATATGTAATATATATTATATATATTTATTATATATAAATATATAATGTATAATATATATTACATATAACTATATATATAATATATATATATAAACTGATTTATATAAAAATAAAAATTAAAAAAGATATATATATATCTTTTTATTTTTTTATTTATTTTTAACAATTACAAAAATGTTCATGTTTGGGTTTAAAGCCATACAGTGTTCCAGCACCTATTCCTACACCAGTGCCCACCTCCCACCATCAATGTCCCCGATACCCTCCCCCTCCCCTAGCCTGCCTCCATGGCAGGTTCTCCATCTCTTTTCTCTCTTTCTCTTTCTCTTTCTTTCTCTCTCTCTCTCTCTCTCTCTCTCTCTCTCTCTCTCTCTCCAAGTTGTGGATTGTAATAGACTTTCAACAATCATTGGTCCACTGTTCCTTTCTCTGTCTTACCTAACCTTTGCTCCCACACATTTGTGGTAGTTTTGACCTTTGGCAAGACCTCCTGATCCACATTTCACCTGACGGATATTGGTATCATAATATGTGTATATATATATATATATATATATATATATATATATTTATGTTATGCAAATAAATGCAGTCATTCTATATCTGTCTCTCTGCTTCTGGCTAATTTCACTCACCATGATCCTCTCCATGTCCATCCATTTATAGGCAAATTTCATAACTTCATTTTTTCCGAAGAGCTGCATACTATTCCATTGTGTAGATGTACCAAAGTTTCTTTATCCAGTCATCAATTTGCAGGCACTCTGGTTGTTTCCAGATTCTGGCTATTGTGAATAATACTGCTATGAATATAAAAGTAGGGATGGTGTTTCTGCTGCATGTTTTTGGCTTCCCAGAGTACATTCCCAGAAGTGGTATGGTTGGGTCAAATGGGAGTTCAATATCTAATCTTTGTTTTTTTTTTTAATATTTATTTATTTATTTTTTAATTTTTTATTATACCACAGTGAAACATACAATTACAAAGGTGATCATAATTGGTTCTTGGTAATACAGTATACCAGCACCCATCCCTCCACCAGTGCCCCATTTCCACCACCAATGTACCCCACCCCCCGCTGCCCACCCCCATGCTGCCTTAATAGCAGGTACCCCAGTTTCCTCTCTTTCTCTCTCTGTCTCTCTCTCTCTGTCTCTGCATCTCTCTGCCTCTTATTTTACACATTGTGGCTAGCCCTGCAGGTATTTAGAGTTTATCACTTAAGTCTCTTTGTGTATATTCAATGGTGAGTCTTAATCTGCCATTACCATTTCCCACATTTAGTAAAACACTGGTATCTATTTATGTCGTATTAATGTATGCAGTCATTCTATATCTGTCCTTTTCCTTCTGACTAATTTCACTCAGCATGATAGTCTCCATGTCCCTCCATTTGCAGGTAAATTTCATAATGTCATCTTTTCTGACAGCTGCATAGTATTCCATAGTGTAGATGAACCACAGTTTCTTTAGCCAGTCCTCTGTTCTCGGGCATTTAGGTTGTTTCCAGATTCTAGCTATAGTGAATAGCGCAGAGATGAATAAAGAAGTACAGATAGTGTTTCTGCTATGTGTTTTTCGGTCTCTGGGTATATTCCCAGGAGTGCTATTGCTGGATCAAATGGGAGCTCAATATCTAGTTTTCGGAGGAATGCCCATATTGTTTTCCAAAAGGGCTGGACCAGTCGGCACTCCCACCAAGAGTGGATCAGAGTCCCTTTTTCCCCACATCCACGCCAGCACTGGTTGTTCTTGCTGTTTTGGATGTGTGCCAGTCTCTGTGGTGTGAGATGGTACCTCATTGTTGTTTTGATTTGCATCTCCCTGATGATTAAAGATGAAGAACACTTTTTCATATGCCTTTTGGCCATTCGAATTTCTTCTTTTTGGAAGCTTCTGTTCATTTCTTCTCCCCATTTTTTGATGGGGTTGGCTGTTTTTTTCTTGTGGAGTGCTACCAGTGCCTGATATATCCTGGATATTAACCCCTTGTCAGATGGGTATTGGGTGAATATCCTTTCCCACTCTGTGGATTGTCTTTGTATCTTGGTCACCGTTTCTTTTGAGGTGCAGAAGCTTTTAGTTTTATATAATCCCATTTGTTTATCTTTGCTTCCATTTGCTTGGTCAGTGGTGTGTCATCTTTAAAGATACTTTTCGCTTCGATGTCGTAGAGCGTTTCTCCTATGTTTTCTTCGATGTACCTTATAGATTCATGTCTGATGTTGAGATCTAGAATCCATTTTGATCTGACTTTTGTGCATGGCGTTAGAAGGAGGTCTAAGTTCATTTTTTTACATGTAGCTGCCCAGTTTTCCCAGCACCATTTGTTGAAGAGGCTTTCTTTGCTCCACGTAATATTTTTTGCTCCTTTATCGAAGATTAAGTGGTTGTATATTTGAGAATGTGTTTCAGGATACTCAGTTCTATTCCATAGGTCTACAGGTCTGTCTCTATACCAATACCACACTGTCTTAATTACAACTGCTCTGTAGTAGAGCTTGAGGTTGGGGAAATTGATACCTCCCATCTTCTTTTTCCCAAGGATTGCTTTAGCTATTCGTGGGGTTTTATTATTCCATACAAATTTCAGGAGTGTTTGTTCAATTTCTTTGAAGAACATCATGGGTATCTTTATAGGGACCGCATTGAATCTGTATAAAGCTCTAGGGAGTATTACCATTTTGATAATGTTGATCCTTCCGATCCATGAGCAGGGAATATGTCTCCATTTCCTCAGGTCTTCTTTTATTTCCCGAAGTAACGCTTTTGTAGTTTTCTTTGTAGAGATCCTTTACATTCTTTGTCAAACTGATTCCTAGGTATTTGATTTTCTGCGGCGCAATTGTGAATGGGATAGTTTCTTTAATGTCCCTTTCTTCTCTTTCGCTGTTTGCATATAGGAAGGCCATTGACTTTTGGGTATTGATTTTGTACCCTGCTACTCTGCTATAGGAATGTATTATTTCTAGGAGCCTCTTGGTAGAGAGTTTCCGGTTTTCCAGGTATAATATCATGTCATCTGCAAATAGTGATAACTTGGCTTCTTCCCTTCCTATCTGGATGCCCTTAATGTCTTTTTTCTTCCCTGATTGCTATAGCAAGTACTTCCAGTACTATATTGAATAGAAGTGGTGAGAGTGGGCAGCCTTGTCTTGTCCCTGATCTTAAGGGGAAGGCTTTCAGTTTTTCCCCATTGAGAATGATGCTCGCTGTGGGCTTGTAGTAGATGGCCTGGATTATCTTGAGGAAGGTTCCTTCAATCCCCATTTTATGGAGAGCTTTCATCATGAACGGGTGTTGGATCTTGTCAAATGCCTTCTCTGCATCTATTGATATGATCATATGGTTTTTATTTTTCTTTTTGTTGATATGATGTATTATGTTGATTGACTTGCGAATGTTGAACCATCCTTGCATTCCCGGGATGAATCCCACTTGGTCATGGTGTATAATCTTTTTGATGACTCTTTGGATTCTATTTGCTAGTAATTTGTTGAAGATCTTAGCATCTGTATTCATCAGGGAGATTGGTCTGTAATTTTCCTTTTTGGTGGCATCTTTGTCTGCTTTGGGTATCAGGGTGATATGTGCCTCGTAAAAGCTATTTGGGAGTGTTTTTATTCTTCAATTTGTTGGAAGAGCTTAAAAAGAATTGGGAGTAGGTCCTCTTTAAAGGTTTTGTAGAATTCACTGGTGAATCCATCTGGACCTGGGCTTTTGTGTTTGGGGAGACTTTTGGTTACTGATTCTATTTCCTCGATGGAGATAGGTTTGTTGAGGTATTCCAAATCTTCTTGTTGCAGACTTGGGAAGCTATAGGAATTCAGGAATTTGTCCATTTCTTCTAGGTTCTCTTGTTTTGTGGCGTACAGGCTCTCATAGTAATCTCTGATGATCTTTTGAATTTCTGTGGTTTCTGTTGTGATGTCCCCGTTTTCATTTCTGATTCTATTTATTTGGGTTCTCTCTTTTCCTTTTCTTACAAGTCTTGCAAGTGGTTTGTCAATCTTGTTTATTTTTTCAAAGAACCAGCTTTTGGTTTCGTTGATCTTCTGGATTGTTTTTTGATATTCCATCTCATTGATTTCTGCTCTAAGTTTTATTATTTCTTTCTTTCTGCTTGGGTTGGGCTCCTTTTGTTGATCACTCTCTAAGATCTTAAGTTGTGAAGTCAGACTGTTTATGATGGCCTTTTCTTCTTTTCTGATAAATGCTTGAAGAGCTATGAACTTGCCTCTTAACACTGCTTTTGCTGTATCCCACAAGTTCTGGTAATTCGTGTCTTCAGTCTCATTTGTTTCCAGGAATCTTTGGATTTCCTCTTTGATTTCTTTTATGACTTGCTGGTTGTTCAGCAGTGAGCTGTTTAGTTTCCAGGTACTTGGTATTGGTCTCCGTTTTTGAGTACAATTAACTTCTATTTTCAGTGCCTCATGGTCTGAAAAAGTAGTTGGCACAATTTCTATCTTCTTGATTTTATGGAGGTATGATTTATGGCTCAGCATGTGATCTATTTTGGAGTATGTTCCATGGGCACTGGAGAAGAAAGTGTATTCAGCTTTTTGGGGGTGAAATGCCCTGTATATGTCTACCAGCCCTCTTTCTTCCATCTCTTCTTTAAGGGCCAGTATTTCCTTGGTAAGTTTCAATCTTGTTGATCTATCCAGGGTTGATAGAGCAGTGTTGAAGTCTCCAACTACAATTGTGTTGCTGTCAATGTCTTCTTTGAAGTCTATTAGTAGTTGTTTTAGATATTTTGCTGGCCCCACATTGGGTGCATATATGTTTAATAGCGTGATTTCTTCCTGATATATGCATCCCTTGACTATTAAGAAGTGACCTTCACTGTCCCTTCTGACCTTCTTCAGCCTGAAGTCTATGTTGTCAGATACCAGTATGGCTACCCCAGCCTTTTTGGATGGGTTGTTTGAATGAAGGATTGTTTTCCAGCCTTTTTATTTTGAGCCTGTCTTTGCTCCGATTGTTCAGGTGTGTTTCTTGCAGGCAGCAGAATGTCGGATTCAATTTTTTGATCCATTGTGCCACTCTGTGTCTCTTAACTGGTGCATTTAGACCATTGACATTGAGAGAGATTATTGTCATGGGATTTTGTGCCATCTTTCTGTATAGGTTGGTTGTTCTTTTGGGTTATGTCTCGTCTTATAGTAGATCTTTCAGTCCTTCTTTTAAGGTTGGTTTTGATTTTACAAAGTTCCTAAGCTGTTGTTTATCCAAGAAGTTATATATCTGTCCTTCAAATCTGAGCGAGAGTTTAGCCGGATAAAGAATTCTTGCTGAGGCATTCATTTCATTAAGTTTTTTTCACTATATCCCACCACTGCCTTCGGGCTTGGAGGGTATCTTCTGAGAAGTCTGCTGAAAGTCTAATGGATGCTCCTTTATATACAATTTCCTTCTTTGATCTTGCTGCCTGAAGAATTATGTCTCTGTCTATGGCATCCATTACTTTGACTAGGATGTGTCTTGGGGTCTTTCTATTGGGGTCTCTTCTTGCTGGTACGCGTCGGGCTTCTTGGATCTGGATGCCTTCATCCTTTAACTCGGGGAACTTTTCAGCCAGGATGTTTTTAACTGTTTTAATTTCCTTGGGGTTACTTTCTTGTCCCTCTGGGACTCCTATGATTCTTATGTTGTTCCGCCTGGCTTCATCCCATTGTTCTCTGTTTCGTTGCTGATCCATTATCCGGTCTTTTTCCATCTTATGTAGATCTCTGAGTGCTTTCTGCAGCTCATCTTCAGTCTCACTGATTCTCTCTTCCGCTGCTGTCATCCTACTATTCAGAGCCCCGATTGTGTTTTTCATTTCGTCTACTGAGTTTTTAAGCGATGATATTTCTATTTGCATGGTTCTCATTTCTACTCTCATTTCCTCCCGTAGTTTATTGACAGCCCTTTCAACTGCTTCGTTTATGTTCTCCTGTATTTTATTGGACATCTGCTCAATTTTTTTCGTTGAGCTCCTTAAACATCCTACCAATTTCTTCCTCTGGTTTCACTGTCAGAGAGATCATGCACATCTGTATTCTTTTTTGAGTCTTCAGGGTCGATTCCTTCATCTGTTCTTCGAGCTGGGGATCTGCGTTGTTTCCCCATGGTGTTGTGGTGTTCAGGGATAGATTCCTCTGGTGTACTGTTTCTTTTTTCTTGAGGGTATTACCTTCCCTTGGTGTTGAAATTCCTAGTTTTTCTATTAATAAGCGGCCGCAGCGCGCCCGCCCGGCCAGCTACACACCCCAGGGAGGTAGGGTACCTGAGATGCAGACAGGCCGGTGTGAGAGTTCAAAATGACCGTTTACTTCCGGTTCCGCTCGGACTTCTGGGGGTTGTAGTTCCACCTTCTGCCGAGACCTGGGGCTCTACCACGGCCCCAGGCGCCCGCCCGCCAGCCACACACCCCAGGGAGGTAGGGTACCTGAGATGCAGACAGGCCGGTGTGAGAGTTCAAAAATCAATCAATATCTAATCTTTGGAGGAATGTCCATATTGTTTTCCAAAAAGGCTGTACCAGTCAACATTGCCACCAACAGTGAATGTGTGTCCCCTTTTTTCCACATCCACGCCAGCACTTGTTGTTCTTGCTCTTTTGGATATGTACCAGTCTCTGTGGTGTGAAATGATATCTCATTGTTGTTTTGATTTGCATCTCTCTGATGATTAATGATGATGAGCATTTTTTCATATGTCTTTTGGCCATTCGAACTTCTTCCTTGCTGAAGTTTCTGTTCATTTCTTCTCCCCATTTTTTGATGGGGTTGTTTGTTTTCTTCTTGTAAAGTTCTACCAGTGCCTGATATATCCTGGATATTAACCCTTTATCAGATGGGTATTGGGTGAGTATTCTTTCCCATTCTGTTGACTCTCTTTGTATCTTAGTCACTATTTCTTTTGAGGTGCAGAAGCTTTCTAGCTTCATATAGTCCCATATGTTTATCTTTTCTTCTAGCTGTTTTGTTAGTGGTGTTTCTTCTTTGAAGCTGTCTTTAGCTTCAATTTTGTGAAGGATTTTTCCTATATTTCCTTCGATGTACTTTATGGATTCAGGTCAGATATTGAGATCTTTAATCCATTTTGATCTGATTTTTTGTGCATGGTGATATACAGAGGTCTAAATTCATTTTTTTACATTTAGCTACCCAGTTTTCCCAGCACCACTTGTTGAAGAGGCTTTCCTTGCTCCATTTCATACTTTTGCTCCTTTATAGAAGATTCATTGTTCATGTATTTGAGGCTGGTTGTTAGGATACTCAACTCTATTCTATAGGTCCACAGGTCTATTTTTATTCCAATTCCATACTGTTTTAATTATCACTGCTTTGTAGTAGAGTTTGAAGTTGGGAAAGGTGATGCCTCCCATCTTCTTTTTCCCAAGGATTGCTTTAGCTATCCGTGGGGGTTTATTATTCCATACAAATTTAGAAGTGTTTGGTCAATTTCTTTGAAGAATGTCATGGGTATCCTTATAGGGATGGCATTGAATTTGTATAAAGCTCTAGGGAGTATTACCATTTTGACAACATTGATTCTCCCGATCCATGAGCAGGGAATGTGTTTCCACTTCCTTGTGTCCTCTTTTATTTCTTGAAGTAATGTTTTGTAGTTCTCTTTGTAGAGGTCCTTTATGTTCTTCATTAAACTGATTCCTAGGTATTTAATTTTCTGTGGCACAATTGTGAACGGGACCATGTACACTTCTCTTGGGCTATAAATAATATCAGTCTCTAAAGCAGCATTTCTCAACCAGTGGTTAATGGTCCCCTATGTGCCCTCTGGGTATTCCAAGGGGGCTACAGGTAAAAGTGAGGAAAATGAGGGGCCATGGCACCACAAGACTAGGGAGCCCACCGAAAGGACATGAACCATAGGAAGGAAACAAGGTGGGAAGGGAAAATAAAGGTTGAGCAACACTGCTGTAAGGATCTCTGCAAACTGACCAGACTGTGAGAAGGAAACTTTTAAGGTAGAGAACTCAAACACTGTGGTGTATGTTGTTGACTTTGTGGAGGAGAAAATTTTTAAGCCGTTTCTCATTCCTTTATTTGGTTGATAAGTAATTCACTTTGAAGTGTTAAATTGACATTTAGATGGGGACTCTGCAATTTGGAGGGAACAGTGATAATCCATAGATCAGGACTTTCTTGCTCAGAAAGAAATGCGTAGCCCTATGTTAAATAGCTACACACCTGGCAGTGCACTGGCTTACTCAGGCTTGGGCGGCCAGATGTGGGACTGGGGGTGGAACTTGGGCCGCAGCATTCAAAGGAAAGACCCTGCCTGCTATACTCTCTGACCCTAGCACAAACTTTATTTTTTCTCTTAAAACAATAGATTTAAGTAATATTTTCTAGTCAACAGAAGTTTATATATATATATATATATATATATATATAACACACACACACACACACACACATAATTAGCCTTTGAAACTATAAATTCCTTAAAATTGGTCATGCTTTTCTTAATTTATCTCCAGCTTATTGCACTGTCATTCTCTTCCGTCCTGGATAGCAAATAACATTCTTCAATTGATTCCTCCCATCTACCCTTATATATAATTATGTATAGTAATTATGTCTAGGAATTATAATATTATGTATAGTAAATATAAGGCTCCAGCATTTAAGTGGTACAGACACATTCACTCACTTATTTGTGACAAATTTTGATTTACGATCAAAATAGGCTTAGAACTATTGTTAAAACCTATATTTTAAAAAGTGCCACATATGGTTGGAAATCTGCCTCAAGTGCTGGGGGAGAAGGCAGTTGGGATAGGGAAGAAACCACTATGACAAAGATAGTTGGAAATGGTCACTCTGGATAAGAACTGTGTGCTGGAAGTAGGTAAAGGAACGAACATGGTAACCTCTCAGTATCTGTATTGCAAACATTTATGCCGCAAAGGAGAGACGGAGATAGAGAGACATGTCTGCCATAGAGGCAGGCTGGGAGGTTGGGGGGTGGCAAGAGGGGAACAGGAGACATTGGTGGTGGAAAATGTACAATGGTGGAGAATGGGTGTTGGAACATTGTATAACTGAAACCCAATCATGAATAGCTCTGTAACTGTGTATCTCATAGTGATTAAATTAAAAAAGCAATTAGATTTTAAAAATTTGCCAAAGAGAAAAAAATAAAATAAAAGTATAGCATATGGTCCCCTGAGCAGGCCAGGAATGATCCTCAAGTGCAGAGGCAGGAGTAAGCCCTAAACTTGGTCAGGTGTGGCCCCAAAACAGAAAGTGAAAAATAAAATCAAATCTGTGTTTTGAAGCAGATTGTGTCACAGATGAGGACAGAAGTCTATGTCAGCGATTGGGTAAGGAATTATGAGATATAGGTATGGAAATGGAGGAAAAGCACAATGGAGAGAATGTATTATTTGCATGTTGGAGGCCCCAACACCTTATGATGTCCAGTTACCACCTTGAGTGGCACTACACACCCTCCAAGCAAGCTCCCCACAGCACAGAGCTCGAAGGAGTTCCCTAGCCCTGCAGTGTGTGCCCCAAAAGCCAAGGGAGAAAAAGAATGATTGTATATATAAAAAGGAACACAGGACTGGGTGGACGGGTAGAAATAGGAGGAGGAATCTAAAGCTGGAACTTCTTGTTGGGAATCTGATTAAAAGATAAAGTACTCCATTATGCAATATTTAACTAACCCCAGTGACACCTGTAGTTGCTCTGAAGATGTGGTTAAGAAACAGGAAATAGTGAAAATAAAGAGCTCAAACCAAGTAAGCCCAGACTGCTAAAGGATCTGTGCAATACCTTGCCATAGCCCTTGAGGGAGGGGATATTGGTTTGCTCCTTGTCAGAGAGCAGAGTCTCCTGGAGCAAGAGAGAGAGAAAGAAGAGAGAGAGAGAGAGAGAGAGAGAGAGAGAGAGAGAACAGCTGCTAAGGCACTAGCCTTGCATGCAGTTGACCCCAGCACCCTGTATGGTGCCCCTAGCCCAGCCCCACCAGGAGTGATCCTGGGTGTGGCACCAAAACAGAAATAAAAGAGTTACAGAGGCCTGTTTCACTTGAGTAGTCAGTCAGCTGAGTTACTATCTATTGAGTACCTAGCCTGTGCTGTGTTTTTGGGAACTGGTGATACTATAGGGAAGTGAAGTTCAGGCATCCCTTAAGCTTGAGTTTGAGCACAGAAAGTAGCCATTGAAGTAGATGAATTCAAATACCAGGTTGCATCTCTAAAGAAAAAAATATCTATTATATATATGTAAGAAGAGCTGATCACAGCCTGGCTCGCACGGCCACTTTGCAGCCATGCAGTTCATCAATAAATGCTCAAGTTTTTAGGTGAGTACAAGAGAATCTCACCTGCATGGCAGAGCCTGGCAAGCTACCTGTGTCGTATTTGACATGCCAAATACCAGTAACAATTATAGACCTCATTCCCATGACTTGATGGAATGGTTTGAGGCTCTTTATGTTCCTGGAGCGGGCAGATACCCTTGGGCTATCTCACATGTGACAGGACATATTGAGATATTACTGGTGCCCGCTTGAGCAAATCGATGATCTACGGGAAGACAGTGATACAGTGATATATATGTATTATATATTTATATAATCAGTCAGAAGGTTCTGGTAGGATTGTTTCACATGCATGATTAGCTATCAGAAATCCTGAATGGGCTACGCTTTAATTGAAGCTTCAGTGTGGCAGTCAGGCAGAGGGAACAAGAACAACCACAAATGAGCTCCCAGTATTTGAGTATTGGGCTGTCAGCTTCAAGGAGAGCAGAGGTGGAGAGGAAATAAGTCTTGTTTCCCGCCCCTGCACCATGGCAAAGTTTAAATCTACTCCAGGGTACGGATGGCCCCTGGGGAATTTTAAGCAGATGGATGGCATGAGTTGAAACATGATTTGATTTGGTTCCTCCCCGTTGTCCCCCTCTCTTTTGTTGTTCTTGTTCCTATGATACAAGGCTTGCACATGTGGCACAGTGCTCACTCACACTGTGTGCCCAAAGTCACACTGTGGTGATGCCAGAGATCGTGATGCCGAGTGGTGCTGGGAGCAAAGGTGCCTCTTGCATGCAGAGTAGGCTCTCTGCCACTGAGTGCCCCTCCCAGACCGTGGTGCATGTTTCTTAATATCAGTCTAATTGCTGTAATGAAAGACCTGATTTTGGATTCAAATTCATTTGGCTCCAGAGCTTAAGCTCATAATTAGTGAAGACTCTTAATGAAGCCCTGCTTCAGTATGCTCACTGTCATGTGATAAGTTTGAGAGGACAGGAGGGAGAGATGACATCTAGGAATACCAGAGAGATGTAATTTGTACTGACTCTGGGCTCTGCAAGGGATACAGTAAACATTGAAGAATGAGTCTGGGTTAATGTCGAAAAGTGACTTTAGACTGTCTCTTGGTGACTTGAAATACCAGACTCAGCCCAGATTATGGGGTATGGACTTTGTCGAACAGGAAGAAGGAAGATCCTGAAGATATCAGGCAGGAAAAGATGTGCCATGGTGTGTTTTTGCAGAGATGTTTGTGGTCCTGTGGTGGGTCGTCTGCAGAGCTGAAACCTGGTATCAGTTACCAAGTGAATAAGATGTCCAGGTAAAGACTAACAAGAGCTGTCGATCCAGTGGGAGAGGAAGAGGAGTTCCGAGGGTGGGAGTTAGGGGGCAGTTAAGTGGGAAAAGGACAGACTGGGTAGGGCAGGGGCAAAGTCAAGATTAGACTGCCAGAATGACAGAAATTTTGCATTTGAGTGAGTAGAACATTTCCAAGAAATTGCTAAAATTGCACGAATATGTAACAATGAAAATAATCTCACAGGAGCCCAAGAGATAGTAAAGCAGGCAGGGCACTTGCCTTGCATGTGACCGACTGGGGGTTTGACTCTTGGCATTCCATATGATCTCCTTAGCCCCATCATCAGTGGTTCCTGGGGGCAGAGCCAGGAGTAACCCTTGAGCACTGCAGGGTGTGGCCCTAAAACCATAAAAAAAATAAGCTGACAGTTTAAGAGAAATCATCAATATCCTATTTGTTATATTTTTGTTGACCATTATTTGTTAAGGATATTTTCTAAATACTCTGAATAAATCTGTTTAGGAATCAATTAAAGAAGGGTGTACAGTCTTTATGTAAAATGCTATAACTTAGCCCCCATCCTTCCATCCAAAGAGCTGTGTAAGAAATGTGACAATTTCTGATTTCTTTGTGTCCCTAGTGGCCTGTTTTGGTTCTTAAAGGAGCTGAGTTTATCTGACTCAACTCATGACTATCTTTAGTCAATGTAAAACTCATTTTAGTGTTTTATACTCTTTAGTAAAAAGCGGAGTACATTTCTAAGTGATGTGAGGGAAATGAAATGAAAAAGGGAAATTGAATGTTTGTTACCTTGTCTCTTATTTAATATTCATTCTCCTTAAAAGTAGAAAGAAAGATTGACCATGGTTTAAAACAGTGGTATTTGTCACTTCATGACAACTGTTAACAGAATAAGGAAAAAACATTATATAACTTGTCCTGGCGGTCTTGGACTCCATCATCTATCTACACATGATCCACTGTCCGGAGAGATTTCCATCACCATATATACACACCTTGAGAGCTTGTTTGAAGGTTCTAACAGGGGGAGCGCAGCTACTCATATACCCTCGACCGAAGACCGGTCCATCTCTATTCGGGGTCTCTATCCAGACCCATCCACTTCAGACCCACAGCTGTGATGCTTGGCCGGCCCCATGTGGAAGCAACCCATGGAGCTGACCTCCCGGTAAGGGGCTCGCCATCTCCTGGCCGAATCCAACATTGCTCCAAGGGTTTGCTCTCATGAGCGGGAAGAGACCATGCTGGCCAGAATCGGAGTGGAGTTTTTGGGCCCTGCCCTTTCCTCCACCTCCATGCCAGTTGCCCCGGAGGAGAGAGACCCACCCACACCATACTCAGCTAATTTGCAACCCCGGAAGAGATCCAGACCCATCCACTTCAGACCCACAGCTGTGCTGCTCTACTGGCCCCATGTGGAAGCAACCAATGGAGCTGACATCCCGGTAAGGGGCCTCCGGCCATCCCCTGGCCGAGTCCAACATTGCTCCAAGGGTTTGCTCTCATGAGCGGGGAAGAGACCATGCTGACCGGACTCAGAGTGGAGTTTTGGGCCCTGCCCTTTCCTTTTCCTCCATGCCAGTTGCCCCGGAAGAGAGAGACCCACCCACGCCAGACCACATGTCCCTTGGCGGGCGGCCGCAAAGCAGCTGCGCAATATTTTTATAGGATACTGAATTTTGCATAAGGTTCTTCCCAATTTCTTTCACATTTATACATAGTAAACAGTTATAGACATGTTTTAACTGATACCAGTAAGCCTGGCAAGAAGCCAGAGCAAATCACACATCATGCAGTTAGTCATTCTCAACATCCAGACGCCATAGTTCCTCAGAGCTCCATCCAAGAGAAAACCTAATCTTCCCCCTTTAAGTTTCATCAGTAAATGCTCTGGTTGAGAGCCTTCTACTGAGACTATACCACCTACACGGTAAAGCCTAGCAAGCTACCATGTTTTATTTACTTTTTATGCCAAAGACTAGTAACTATTATGGACCTCAGTTCCATAACCTGAAGAATGGTTTCGGGCTCCTCCTATCCCTGTAGCAAGTAGATGCCCTTGGGTGCACTTGCTTGTGACAGGACTAATGGAGATGTTACTAGTGCCTACTCGAAGCAAATCTATGAACAATGGGAAGACAGTGATATACACACCATCCTCTGTAAAAAGACAGACATCTGTCATCCATATATATGTATATGTATATATGTATATATATGTATATATATATACATACACACCATCCTCTGTTCAAGACAGATATCTGTCATTCATATATATATATATATATATATATATATACGCACATACACCATTCTCTGCACAAGACAGACATCTGTCGTCTGTCATCCATCTGTATACACTTTCTTCTTTCATGGTTAAATCCCCTCCTCCAATACTTGAGTATTATCTGAGTACTGTTGTTTTTCGGGTCCCAGCTGGTGATGTCCAGGGCTTACTCCTGTCTCCGTGCTCAGGAGACTCCTGGAGGGACTCTGAACAGTGAACTCAGGAGGAGCGTGTGCAAGTCAAGAACTCTACATTTTCTGTTATGGCTCGGTCACCTGTGACTGAGCTTTGATGACTATATCACTTCTTTTTATTTGCTCTGGGAACTGCATGGTGAATGAAGCTCCTCCAAGTCCACACACCAGAAAGGACCCATCTATGATATGTGGGAAATGCCAATTAAATAAATGTGCACCATTATGTGTTTATGCATGTTGTCTAAATCTCTGAAATCACCTTGTCTTCTTTTATATTTCCTTTACAGGAGGTTCAGAAAAAAGTGTCTTTCTTCAGTCTGCAAATGGACATTAGTGGATTGATCCCAGGTCTGGTGTCTACATTCCTACTTCTGTCTTACAGTGACCAACAAGGACGAAAGTTCCCTATGATTTTGTCTTCTGTCAGTGCTCTTGCAACCAGTGTTTGGCTCTGTCTGCTTTCCTATTTTGCCTTTCCATTTCAGCTTTTGATAGCATCTACATTTATTGCTGCATTTTGTGGCAATTCCACCACATTTTTGGGAGCCTGTTTTGCCTACATTGTTGACCAATGTAAAGAACAGAAACAAAAAACTATTCGAATAGCAATAACTGACTTTATACTTGGAATTGTTACTGGATTAACAGGACTGTCTTCTGGCTATTTTATTAGAGAACTAGGCTTCGTGTGGTCATTTTTAATCATTACAGTGGTTCTGACCATCAACTTGATTTATATTGTGTTTTTTCTTGATGACCCAATGAGAGAGACTTCATCCCAGACTGGGTCTAGATCATGCAGTGAGGGATTAAAAAAAACTATTTTCCCAAGCTTACATGCTTTTTTAAAAATGCTTCTGGGAAGCAACGATCTTTGCTCGGTTTGTTACTTTTTACAATGATAAGCTATTTTTTTGTGATAATAGGCATTTTCCCCATTTTTATACTTTATGAATTAGATTCACCACTCTGCTGGAATGAAGTTTTTATAGGGTATGGATCAGCCTTGGGTAGTATCTCTTTTTTGACTAGTTTCCTGGGAATATGGCTTTCCTCTTACTTTCTGGAAGATATTCACATGGCCTTCATTGGAATTTTGACCACCATGGTGGGGATGGCTATGACAGCCTTTGCCAGAACAACGCTGATGATGTTTCTAGGTGAGTTACTAATGGATTATGTGTATGTGAAAGTGTATTTGATGTTTATAGAAAATGAATTTAGTCTGTTGGGTAAGAAATTTGTATAGGAAAATTTCCACATAAATCATTTTAGTTTCATATTTAATAAAAAAATTAAAGTATCCCATTCTAGTTTAATTAAAAGGTTTTTTCATAAGCACTTGCCAGAAGCCAAATGTTTAAGAAAAAAAATAATTCACCTGATAACCCCAACTTTACAAATTTGTGTATTTACTAAAAACTTGTTTTAAGGAACATTCTTCTTATAAATAAAATCTTTAATTTAGTAGTCACCAAACTAAATATTTTTTAAAAGATTCTTGAGGATCCTAAGAGTTAGGTGCTTAAGGGCTGGAGGCCCCAGTCAACCCCTGGCTTTTTTATTTTCCTCTCAAAAAAAAAAAAATAAAGACAACAAATGATATAAAAATGCTATTAAGACACTTCCCATAAATCTTAAGATTTATCATTTAAATTGCATTGGTATACATAAAAGATTTGTAAGAAAAGTCATTGAACATGTTCAAGGAGAAAGATTCTTTAGCAAGGTTCTCTAAATTGGCCTTCTGTCAATTGATCACCCCATGAACTGGCTTTTTTGATGAATCATTTTCTGGCAAATTGGACTGAACTCTTAACTACTGATTCCATAAATGTTTTTTTATATAGCTTGAGGGAGACTACACCCTAAAAGAGGCATGAGCTCTGTAGTTTGGAACTTTGGGGAAATGTCCAATTTAATTGTTTTCTGCAAAGTTAATCTTGACTTCTTGCCCAGGTTAGTTTTTTTTTTATCTACAGCACTAATCTAATCCAAGTTACCCACACCTCATTTTTTTTTTTTTTTGCTTTTTTGGGTCACACCCGGCAATGCTCAGGGGTTTCTCCTGGCTCTGCACTGAGGAATTACTTCTGGCGGTGCTCAGGGGACCATATGGGATGCCGGGATCGAACCCGGGCAGACAAGGGCCTGCGCGTGCAAGGCAAACGCCCTACCCGTTGGGCTATCGCTCCTGCTCCCACATTTTTAATTTGTAAAATGGGCACATCAGTACGTAATTCAGAGGAAAATTGTAAATAGAAAGCCCTAAAGCACTTGGCACAATGTGTTCTTTCAGCAAATGACAGTTCTTCCTTCTCTTAGTGTTCTGAAAGCCAATTAATTTAATGTATGTAAAAACACATTGAAAAATGCAAAATGATCCCCAAATGTATTGTATGACTATTTAAGTTTTTATATTGGGTTTTTAAAAATATTATATTTAGCAGGCTCTCTCCCATTGAGTGGCACTCCCAGACCTTGATGTATATTTTTAATATCAGAGTAATTGCTGTGTAATCAATGGCCTGGTTTTGGATCCAAATTCACGTAGTTCCAGAGTTTATGTTCTTAATCAGCGAGGACTCTTAAGCCCTACTTCAGAATGCTCACTGTCACATGATAAAGTTATTATGTACTATACATATTTTATGTATCATAAATATAATTTAATGTCATCAGCATAATCAAATACAACCTGAAAATGTAACTACTAAGACTTATAATTTAAGACTAAAGATAATTTGGGTCTCTAAAACTATTCAGCCACAAAGACAAACAAGATGATAAAGAACCATTTTATCAGTAAATGAATCTGAACAAGAAGTGATGTGGAATTAAAATAGCAAGTCTGAAAAAAAACCAACGAAGCAAATAATAAAACTTAATTGACAGTCACATTGATAAATAAGAGATTATTCATTATTTATATAATAATTAGGGAATAAGCAAATAATACAGGCCTAGACCAAAAAACTCACACAAACCCTTGTTCTTAGCACTGCAATAAGAATTCTGAGTCAAATAACCTTAAACCGATTCATCTTTAAGCTATTTTCATTCATTAAGAAGAATTATACAGTTAATTCCATCTTCAGAAGCACTGATTGCATTAGGATGCTTACTGAAAATGAAACAGTTAGAGAGAAAATATTCCCTTTACAAATGAACCTTCGGTTTTCTGACAAACTATTTCCAACTGTGCCTCTCCAGTAAGGCTGCCGTTCCTCTTCACCATTGTGCCCCTGTCTGTCCTGGCGGTCCATGATGTCCAAAGTGGTTCGTTCTACTGAACAAGGTGAGTGCCATCTGCTCAAGGGATATAATAAGCCTACAATTTATACTACCTCAAATCTAGGTATCAACAATATTTGATTCTTCATAATATTCTACAGCCTTTTTATGCCTTTTTGGGGGGGCTACACCCATCAGTGCTCAAGGCTTACTTCTGGCTCTGTGCTCAGGGATCACTCTTGGCAGGGTTTGGGGAACCAGAACTCCTGGCACCAGCTATGTGTGAGGCAAGTGCCTTTTCTGCTGTGTTATCTCTCTGGCCCCTACAGCCTAAGGATAAAGAGATAAGAAGTTCATGGAAGCAGCTTATATAAAGTCAGGGTATCTCATGCCCAGGAGCCTGGTAGTTGAGAGCACACTGACAGCTTGTCCTTACCAGGAAGACAAGACCTCAGGCCTGCGGATCTGCATTTCTGGAAGACTTTCTGGTCCCTGAGTCATGGTGATTTCCAGTCAGCCAGCTCTGGGTTCACCTCCAGGAACTGCCTGGGTAACCCTCTTCTCATCTTTTCTCTTGAGGATGAACTTGCCCCTATGCTCACCTCTACCAGAGGAAGAGCCAGCTTGAATTCCTGTAGAGGTGCCCAAACTTTCCTTTCAGAAAAAGAAAAAAAATTGGTGTCCTCACTCCCCCCCCACCCAAAAATTTTCCCTCTGTAACCAGCAGATAGAACCCTGCCCCATGTAACCAACAGACAGAAATCTGCCCCGCATAGCCAACAGACAGAAATCCGCTTACAGTTATAACAGAAGCTCCTACCGACATCCTGGATTGGTGCAATGAGAGGATGGTATGATCACCCAAGTTGAAACCACTGCTTTAGAGCGCTGAATTTTTTTTTTTTTAGTTTTTTTTTAAGTTTAACAGATTTTATTTGGAAGTTTTGAGGAAGTCAGGGTGGAAGGGAGATAGGGGGAGTGGAGGGAGAGGGAGAGGAAGAAGGCGGAGGGGGAGAGAGGGAAAAGCAGAGGAGAGAGAGAGAGAGAGAGAGAGAGAGAGAGAGAGAGAGAGAGAATACAGCATGCTCAAGAGAAAGGTGGCCTTCTGCAGAGTGGAGGAGACTCCGCACACATCCCAGCAATAGATATAAAGTGCACATCTCAAGAGGGGAGATGCTGGTGACACGTGCTCAGGCACCAAATGCGCTTGGCAGCAGCACATGGGCTCAAGCAGCACATGGGCTTGGGCAGCATGCGGGTGCTACAGCTTTGCTTCTTAAAGTGCAGCCTGGGACTGCCACATGGGGTCACACCGAGATATGCAACACTAAAAGATTTGTGTAGGGCGCAGTGAAAGGTGTCCCCCTCAAGTCCTGACCCCCTCATGGCCTGACCGGACCTGCCCTACCTCAGTTCTCTGTCCCTCTCAGGCCCCCACCCTGATGCCAGTGACCAAACTGGAATTCATTCCAGACTAACTTCTCACTGAATTCCAGGTGTTTATGGCAGCACTTGCCCGTGCCACACTTCTCAGGAGAAAGGGGCTGGTGGGTGGGAAGAACTTACAGAGCCCTGCTTGGCCCCGCAGAGTTTTCTGCTAAAATGTGGGGAGGGTTTTGGGGAGAAGGTTCTAAAATTAAATAGTGTTAATGGTTGCCCAACTCTATGAACATTTTAATAATCACTGAATTGCCCAATTCCAAAGTGGGCATTTTTATGGAACAGCTTTATCTGTTAAGTTGTTCAAGAAACAAATAGTTTTACTTGTTTGACTTAAAGCAAAAAAAAAAAAGTTTTATAATAAAGGAAGATCTATCTTTGTTCCTATTTGGTTTATTTGTAAAGACTTTTTAAGAAGTCAGTTCATACTATTAAATGTAGTGACATTTAAAAACATTTATTTGACGTTTGGGCACTTTATATTCTAGATGATGAAGATATACTTTGTGAGCTGTGATTCAGCTATCCCCATATCAGATAATTTGTTTGCTACTAACTTAAAAATTGCTTTGATGGTGTCAACATTTCTGAAACAGAAAATATTACCAGTCTTCATTTCGTTTGTCTGATTTTGGGGGGGGTCACACTCCACAGTGCTTAGGCTTACTCCCAGCTCCTCACTCAGGAATGACTCCTGGTAGGCTAAAGGGACCATGTGGAATGCCTAGGATCAAACCCAGGTCAGCCCTGTACAGGGCAAATGCCTTACATATATACTATCTCTCCAGCTCTCATTCATTATTTTTGTTTTAAACGGATATTATTTATGAAAACTCGCACTTAAATAATGAGAGAAAGGGACTGCTGATGTTTTCACTGTCAAAACTTTCTGTTCTTTTCAATCATAAGAGTGTCACCTGCATTGGGGTGAACTGTATACTAGACCCACAGAAGCCTCTTACTTGCAGACCTTGTGCTTCTTGTACAATACAATGAAATACTTAAAAACAGGCATGACTTTCAAGATTGAGTTTCTTTCTGTCTTGGGGGTTGCAGGGTTAGGAATTGTACCCAGTGATGCTCAGGGGTTACTCTTGACTCTGCCCTCAGGAATTGTGCCTATTGGTGCTCAGGGGCCCATCTGGGAGCCAGAGATCAAGCCCAGGTCATCCACAGGCAAGGCAGGAGCCCTACCCACTGTACTATTTAAGTTAGAAAAAATATCTCACTGATCATTAAATCAACTCATTATCTCTCAGGGCATCTGAGCAGGAAGTGAACACTGCATTGTGATAGTACTATTTCTTTATATTCTAAAGGTTCTTGAGCTCCTGGCCAGTTTCCAATTCAGGATGGATTCATTGCAAAACAGGATGACTACTGGGCAATCTGCCTTCCAAGGCACCATCCCTGGTTGTAGCAAAGGATTAGAAACAAAATCACAGGGCTAGAGAGCACATGAGTAGGTCAGTTGCCTTGCACATTGGCCGACCTAGATTCAATTTCCAGCATCCCATATTATCCTCTGAGCCTGCTTGGAGTAATTCTTGAGTGTAAAGCCAGGAGTAACCCCTGAGCATTAATGAATGTGGCCCCAAACCAAAATAAATTAAATAAAAATCACATAGATAAGATTTCTTCCCAAAAGGGGACACTCATCCATTGTTGGTGGGAATGCCGGCTGGTACAGCCTTTCTGGAAAACAATATGGACATTCCTCCAAAGACTAGAAATTGAACTCCCATTTGACCCAGCCATACCACTCCTGGGAATCTACTCTGGGAAACCAAAAATACGCAGCGGAAACACCATCCCTACTTTTATGTTCATAGCAGCATTATTCACAATAGCCAGAATCTGGAAGCAACCCGCGAGTGCCCGAAAATAGATGACTGGATAAAAAGCTTTGGTACATCTACACAATGGAATACTATGCAGCTGTTAGGAAAAATGAAGTTATAAAATTTGCCTACAAATGGATGGACATGGAGAAGATTATGTTGAGCGAAATTAGCCAGAAGGAGAGAGACAGTTACAGAATGACTGCATTTATCTGCATAACATAAATATATAGGTACATATTATGATACCAATATCCAAGGTCAAGTGAAACATACATCAGGAGGTCCTGTCAAAGGTGGAAATTATCACAAACGTGTGGGAGTCAGAGGCTAGGTAAGACAGAAAATGGAACAGTGTGCTAACAATTGTGAGGGTACTAATGCCAACCTAGAACTGAGCATTAAATAGAGGCAAAAGGATACACATGACAACCCTTTAATGTATGTTCTGTAATCCATAGTCTGGAGAGGAAGGAAAAGAGAAAGATAGAGAAATGGAAAGAAATAAAGAACCTGCCATGGAGGAGGGCTGGGGGAGGGGGAGGGAACCGGGGACGTTGGTGATGGGAGATGGGCACTGGTGGCGGGATGGGTGCTGCTACACTGTATGACCAAAACCCAAATATGAACTTTTTAATTGTATATCTTTGTAATTGTAAAAATAAAAAAAATTAAAAAAAAATAAAAGTAAGATAATTTAAAAAAAAAAAAAAAAAAAAAAAAAAAAAAGATTTCTTCCCAGTTAAACTGACAATTTCCATAAATTAAAGAGGCAACCGGTTTATATCCCATTTAATGATTAATAACTGGGCTCTTGAATGAAGCATTGATTCATTCACTTGACAAGGAAATATTAAACATTTATTGTGTGCCAGGACCATGAGGCCCTGGGGACACAGCAGTGAACACAACAGATGGACACTTGGTATTGACAGAGCTCTAAAGTCCACAGAAAGCATGTGAATGATAACACAGTTTCAAAGGCATATGTTTGTTTGATGAATTAGTGCTATAATGAAGAATTAGAACTTCAATATCTGAAAATATGCATAATAGAATGAAAAGTTCAAATCAATAAACTCCATACACAGTCTAAATGATCAAGGTCATGAATACTTGAGGCAATATTTTTGCAAACCATAACCTCTTTATCAAAGATTATCCTTAAGCCTGCATTTTCCTGCCTGTCAATATAATAAAAAAATTTACATGACATTCTTTAAAACTTTAATAACACTTACATGGCATTCTTTAATAATTATTTTGGGGCGGCCACACCTGGCTATGCTCAGGGCTTACTCTAGCCTCTGTGCTCTGTGTTCATTTCTGTCCAAACTCGGGAACCATATTTGGTGCTGGGGATTGAAGGTGGGTCAACTGTGTGCAAGACAAGCAACTTACCCACTGTAATATCTCTCTGGCCCCTGGCCTCAGTTTCTTGACCTGCAGAATGAGTGATTCACTGCTTGCTAGTTCTTTTCAATGAATGTTCTATGTTCATTTGGATTAGTTTGTAACAGACTTTTCCTTTTTCCTTGCCCCTATCCCAAACAGGTACCCTGTTCGCTTGTATTGCTTTCCTGGAAACATTCAGTGGAGTCACTGCAGTGACTGCTTTCAATGGGATTTATTCAGCCACTGTGGGCTGGTATCCAGGCTTCATCTTCCTGCTGTCCGCGGTTCTGCTGTTGATTCCGGCAATGAGTTTGTGGTACGAACTTTTTAATTATTTTATCCATGGACAATTGGGTTGAGTTAACTCTACTAGAAAAATTATATAAAGTCTTTGCCTTAGGTATACTTTACTGAACAACTTTTAAGAATGAAGATACTTGTCAGTAATTTTCATGGCTTAGCAAGACTTGATTGACCAGAATGAAGAGAAAGATTGGGTTATACAGAGAGTCTAAGAAGTTCCATCTTATCAGATAATCAGTTAAATTGGCATCTAAGAATAAACATGTATATATTCAAATTATTATTTTCTGATGATCAAAGATGACTGAAAAAAATTTATTTTAATACAGATTCTTGGGTAAATGAAAAGAATATGTAATCTACACTATTAGAATTGTCTTCAAAGAGTTGGCTTAAGAATTTACTTTGATATAAAAGTCCAAATACAAAGTACAAAAATGCCATTTATGAGTAAGAAAAAAATCAGAAATATAAACATTAGAGAAGTATTTCTCTCCCTTCCCTTTGATTGACAAAGAAACATTTAAGCCAGCTGAATAGGTGATTGCTAAAATATGGTTGACAAATTCTGTGAGGCCAGAGCACTGAGCTGAGACCCTAGTGATGCTCCTCTGCTGAGCTTTGCCCACTTTATCAGGCCCATAGGAGTCAGCAGAGGTAAGGACTAACCAGGCATCCTAGCACTGTGGGTGTGCTCCAAGGGAGATAAGCCCTCCCCTGCACAGATACAAAACCTCTTACATGATCAATGACATCCTAACAGACTGGTCCCTCCCTTATTGTTGTCCCCTTCAGCAGCTGTCTGAGAACCTAGAGTAGCAGAAGACAGCTTAGTAGCATGTGCATTCCCTCTGTGTTGTGATGAAAGTAATCTGACTAGCTATCTATTCAAAAGGAGCCTCATCATTTAGCCATTGGATTGGGATGTGATGAGAAAATGTCAGTCTTTAAGTTGTATTAAAGTCTTTAAGTTGATACTAAGTGTTACTCAGTATTGTTTTTTGGAAAGCAGTCCATGAATACGTATCAAATGCTTTTGGGAAAAGAAAAAAAGTGTATTTGACCCAGTGACTCCTTTTAAAAACATACCCTAATGAAATGACAGTGTTGTCCAAAAGTTCCATGTAAATAAATTTTAAATGAATAAAGTTTTAAATGAACAAAATGACGACCAACAGGAGATGGCTAATGACAATACATCCATATCACATTAATAAGAGTTGCAGAGATGGTGAACAGAATAGTGAGTAGTTTCAACTTTATTTTTCACGCATTTATAGTCTACATAAGGCATTTTACTTTTATAACTAGAAAATTAGCACACATTTTTCCAGTGTGAAAATTGTGTACTAGCGGCCGGAGCAATAGCTCAGTGAGTAGGTGTTTACCTTGCACGCGGCTGACCTGGTTCATTCTCCTGCATCCATATGGTTCCCTAGCACCACCAGGAGTAATTCCTGAGTGTAGAACCATGAATAACCCCTGAGCATTGCCGGGTGTGACCCAAAAAAGCAAAGAAAAAAATTGTGTTCTGGAGAAATAGCACAGAGGTTAAGGTACTTGCCTTGCAAACTGCTTACCCTTGTTCAATCTCGGCACTGCACGTGGTCCCCAAACTCTGCCAGGAGTGAGCCCTGTGCACAGAGCATTCCCTTATGTGGCTCTAGCCCCGCCCTCCAAAAAAGAAAATGATGACTATTTTAATTATTTCTAAAAATCTGTTTCTAGCTTCAAGTCTGTCTATTGAATATAAACCAGCAGTAGTTTTATGTGTCTCATGTGAACTATGTGGAATAGGCAGCAACCTGAAAAAAGGTTGACACACAGTGATTAAAATACTAGGATGTAGGGCCAGAGATATACTTTAGCAGGTAGGGTGTTTTCCTTGTATGTGGCAGACCAAGGGTTCAATCCCTGGCCTCCCATAAGGTCCCCATAGAGCACAACTAGGAGCGATCCCTAGAGCCTGGAGTAAGCCCTGAGCACAGGTGGGCATGGCCCTCCCAAGCCAAAAACAAAGAAAATATCAGGATATTCCTTGGCATGACTTATTAAAATCCACATAACCAGGTGACACTCCCTCCTCTCATTCAGCTATGGAATGCAAAATGTAGGATGCAAAATCCTTTACTTTATGGGGCACTCTTTCTCTTCTCTCTTGCTAGTCTTTCCTAGCGAGCACTAGGAAATTACAAAAAAAGTTTTTTTCTTTACAAAAAACAATCCATCTAACTAGGAAAAGGTGGTATTGGAGATTCTTTATGTACTTCCTTAATCCCCATTATTAAGTGTCTTGTTTGCTTTGACAGTGTTGTCAAGTGCTCCAACTGGAATGAAGGAAGTTATGTCATCTTGACACAAGAGGAGTCCAGCGAAGACACTTCAGACAGATGATTCACTGATTCTGTTTTTAAAAATGCACATATCACTAGGTCCACAATCAGTACTTCATGACCAATCAATCCATAATGTGTCCTTTCTTCTTTACCACACAGTCATAGAAGTAGCTCCTGGCTCTAGCTTCTAAAAAGTACTATGCACTGTAAGCACTTTATGAATACTATGTGACCTATTTCTAATACACAGAAAAAAATCTCATTTATTGGATTTATGAAATAAACAGAAGCTGAATGATACACAGAAGGATTGAGAAGCAATACAATACAAAGCAATAACCCCCTGATATCCTCAAGTCTCATTTTAAGATGAAGGAGAACCCTTTACCTCAGTTTCTCGATCTGAAAAATGGGTTTCTGGCCCTTCTTGGGTATCATGAAGGCAAACCATAAAAATTCGATGCATCATTCACCAACAGAAAAATAATGATGAGTTTCAAATGTTATGATCTTAACCTCTGCTTGAATAATGCCTTTATAGAGCCCATCCAGGTGCTATTCAAGACTTTTAAGAGAAGCCCCTATAAGAAGATGTATTTTCACTTGATCTAATGTGTTTAATTAGTAACAGATGGTAATATTTCTATGTGTAACTCAGGGATAACTGGACATTAAATGAAATTGTTTCTAAATAAATATTAAAGCTGTGTGAAAACAACAAACGATGAAGTAAGCAATATCACAAACCCAAACCTCATTCCTTATCTCTGTCAAAGGGAATCATTCATTGGGGCCAGAGCAAAAGCATGGAGGGGAGGGCATTTGCCTTGCATGTGGCTGACCCAGGTTCAATCCCTGGCATTCTACATGGTCCCCTGTGCACCACCAGGAGTAATTCCTGAGTGCAGAGCCAGGAATAACCCCTGAGCATCGCTGGGTATGATTCAAAAAAAGTAAAAAAAATACCCATTCCTTGCTCAATAATACTTATACTAGGTTCTGTCAGTGTGGGAGGCAGGGCTTGGCAGGCGTCCCCTGACACGAGTGAGGGAGACCTGAATCTTGACAGAATTCATCCCTGCGAAAGGAGAGGGAAGGACTTGGGAAGAAGCATCTGCCTTGCCGCTATAGCAGAAAGGAAAGGAAGACCCAACAAGCACGGAGGTTGTTGGGGGGGTGGGGGTGCGGAAAGCCAGCCCATTTTACTGAGCACCATTTAAGCCTATTATACAATTTTTGGGTGGAGGGAGGGGAGCACAAGCACAAATTACTTAGCATCCTGGGTCATGGCAATTGGTAACAATCACCGATTTAGCATTTGGAAGATAACAATTACTGATTTACATATTCCTGTGATCAGGACACCAAGCACATCCTACCTCACCTTAGATGTAAATCATTTGCCTGCCAGACTCCCATTGGATAAGCACAGATGTCTTTCACGTGAGTGTAAGTGCTTGAGCATCCGGTAGCTCCACTACCCTGAGAACAGGACCCATCTCTGGCCTCACTGGTGGGGGAAAGTGCCAGGCCCCATTACTAGCTGCTTAGAGCACAACAGGTTCTACCCTGGTCCCTGGAAACCCCGAATTCTCTTGTTTCCTATCTTTCTATACCCTTTGCTCTTCTTCCCTTGGGATCTTTGCGATTCCATCAGCAGTGTGTTTTCCATGTAGTCTCTTTACATCCTTCCCCTCTCACCACCTCCCTTTTCTGGAGTCACCACTGTGCATACTGATGATCGTGCTTCCTGCATGGTCCCCATCCTGGACTATTGAGTGCTTGCGGACAGGGGCAATCTTCAATTCTTCATTGTGTCATCAATAAACATAGGTTGGATTAAATGTGTACAAAAATGCATTCTTTGTAAACATGATTTAAAACAACATATGACTATTATGTGATGAACCACGGTTTGCAAGCGGACACACTAGGAAAACTGACCGAGACCCTTGGCATGTTATTTTCACCGGTCCCTCAACATCCAAGTTTCTGTTTGAAATATCACTGAATAATTAACCTCATTGTAATCTTATGAAAGCAAACACAGTCTTATCTTTGGTAAATCACTGCTTAGGGCTGTTTCCTGAAAGGTAATCAATGATTACTTTAGATAGTACTCAGAATTCAAATACTAGACATCCTTAGTGTGAGGAGATAGCACAGGGGTTAGGTTATCAATGATTTCTTACAGACAGTACTCAGAATTCAAAATACTATCTATAAGTAATCATTGATTACCTTTCAGGAAACAGCCCTAAGCAGCGTCTCCCAGCACGCTGGCAGGCCCAGACCTAACTAAAAATTCTCCTGCGGTGTTGCTTTCCCCACCTCCTCCCTTTTCTCTTTTGAAGTTGATGTAAGGGCCAGAGGGAAGCACATGTGTGGCTGTGGTGCTCACATGACTAGTTATCATGCTTTTGGGGGAGGCAGGAGTCACGCTCTTTGTCACCCTTTTTGCATTTTTTTTCCAGTTATGGTGCTTGCCATGGGGGAATATTTATTATTATTGTTTTATTTTTTGGTTTGGGAGCCACATCTGGCTGTGCTCAGGGCTTACTCCTGGCTCTGTGCTCACTCCTGGAGGTGCTGCACCATGCATGGGGAGCATACGTGGTGCCAGAGAGAGGACCCAGGTGAGCCTCAACAAGGCAAGTACTTGATTTGCAGTATGACCTCCAGTCCCGGGCGCAAGTTTGACTTGCTGTGCTCACACACACCAGGCTGCTGTGAGGACAGAAACTGCTACAGCACCAAGGAACTCTGGCGGCCAGACCACTGGACACAGCACCAAGGAACTCCGGTGGCCAGACCACTGGACACAGCACCAAGGAACTCCGTGGCCAGACCACTGGATACAGCACTAAGGTACTCGGGCGGCAAGACCACTGGATGCAGACAGAGCTGTCAACGCCATGCACAGCACATGTCTCAGCACTGTGGACCAAACCCACACACTCTCGTTTCTGAGTCAGCTGCATTAGTCATTGAGCCAGCTCCTGGCCCCCAGCAACACCTTTCCTGAACCTGGATAAAATGATCTTTAGTGACCTCAGCTCAACATTCCACAATTTTCATGTTTCAGTTTGGATCACAGATGGTATACTTTAGTACAGCTGAAGGATTAGCAGATGGTTTCTGTTTGAACAAAACCTATTTAACCTATTTGAGATGTTTGAGATGTAGGACGGGGACAGGGTTAATGTGGCCTGGGGTAAAAATATAGCATAAATAAACTTAACCCTCTCCAATGTGTCTATGCAAACAGATGAATAAATGTGATGCTAAAGAGATCAGAAAAACTTAGGAACTGATGGGAGAATAGCTGACAGATGAAAAAAAATTAAAACACACACACACACACACACACACACACACACAAACAAACACACAGTTTCTCCTAATGTGACCTAATGAACTGACAACTGAATATGGATAGAATGGCTTGAACTTATGGAGTTCAAATTAAAGGGCGCAAACAAAAAGCATGCTCCCTTCTCTTTAGCACATACGGGGGAGTAGCTGATAGCATCATATTTTTTCTCTTTTTTCATAAAACCATTTTTATTGCAGTACTGAGATATACAATATTGTTACTCACTCTCTTCATACATTCTTCTACCACCAGAGCCTGATTCCCTCTACCCTAGAAAGTGACCCTAGGACCCCTTCTACCCACCCCCATGTTAGCTCAGTTCTATTGACACAATCTTCAATTCTGGTGAATTTTGTCTTTTTGCTGTTTCCTTGTTTTTGTTTGTTGGTCCACATCCAGCAATTCTCAAGACTTATTCCTGGTTCGGTACTCAGGGATCATTCCTGGTGGTGCTCAGGGGACCATATGTGGCCCTTGGGTCTGAATCTAGGTCAGATGTGAGCAAGGCAAGACTTTACCCACTGTGCAGTGTCTATCCTACGTTTTTATTTTCCTTTGTTTTGGTTTTGGGGCTATACTCAGTGAGATCAGGGGTTACTCCTGGCTCTGCATTGGGAATTATTGTACTATCACTCCAGTCCGTCTGCCCGCCCGCCTGTCCGTCCGTCCGGTCCGTCCCGTCCATCCATCCATCTACTTTTTTGGGGTCACTCCCCGGTGATGCTCAGGGGTTACTCCTGGTTCTGCACTCAGGAATCACTCCTGGTGTTGCTCGGGGACTATATGGGTTGCTGGGGATCACCAGGGTCTGCTGCATGCAAGGTAAAAGCTCTACCCTCTGTGCTATCACTCCAGCCCCAACCCTACATTTTTTTTAATTTAATATTTTTATCCTGGAGCAAGCAGATGCCCTTGGGCTCTACTAATATGAGACGGGACATATGGAGATGTTACTGGTGCCCACTTGAGCAAACTGATGATGACGGGAAGACAGTGATACAGTGAGACAGTGAATATTTTTATTATACCACCATAAGATATAAAATTACAAAGATGTTCCTATTCGGGTACGGCCATATAGTATTCCAGCAACCATCCCTCCACCAGTGACCATTTCTCACCACCAATGTCCCCGTTCCCTCCCCCCCCTAGCCTGCCTCTATGGTAGGTTTATTTTTTCTTTATCTTTCTCTATCTCTCTTTTCTCTCTTCTTCTCTTACATATTGTGGATTGCAATACATACATTTAGAGGTTATCATGTGTATCTTTTTGCCTGTATTTAATGCTCAGTTCTAGGTTGGTATTAGCACTTTCGACAGTTATTAGCACTCTGTTCCCATCTCTGTCTTACCTAACCTCTGACTCCCACACATTTGTGTAATTTTCACCTTTGACAAGACCTCCTGATCCATGTTTCACCTGACCTTGGATATTGGTATCATAATATATATATATATACATATATATATACACACAGATAAATGCAGCTATTCTATATCTGTCTTTTTCCTTCTAATTTCACTCAACATGATCCTCTCCTTGTCCGTCCACTTATAAGTAAATTTGATAACTTCATTTTTCCTAACAGCTGTATAGTATTCATTGTGTAGATGTACCACAGTTTCTTTATCCAGTCATCAGTTCTCAGTCACTCTGGTTGTTTCCAGATCCTGGCTATTGTGAATAGTGCTACTATGAAAATTAAGGTGGAGATGGTGTTTCCACTGCGTGTTTTGCTTCCCAGGGTTTATTCTCAAGAGTCCCAACCCTACATTTTTAATCTTATATTTGGTTGCCATACACTCTCTCTCTCACACACTTTCTCTTTCTCTTTCTCTCTCTCTTCTATTGTTGAGGTGGTACACCTGCATATATGGTGAATGGAACTAATTCCCTAGAATTCCACAAAATTATAAATCAATGATAAACTGATAAAAAATTTCCCCCAAAGGATACTTTTTACAAGTATTTTACTCTAAAAATTAATATTATGTGCCAATGCATTTTAATATTTACATGAAATATATAAATCCTACAAATGTAAAATTCAGTAAGAATTTCAGTAAGAGTATAGAGAGTTAAGAAAAATTTAAGGAATCTGACAGGCTTACAGATGTATCAAAGTATGTTTATCCTGAGGAATGACATTAGCTTTATGTTGCAAAATACTGTATTTAGATACTGCTTAAGTGTCTGTATTAATAAGGATTGAAATAAGAATATCTATAGATATAAAAGTATTCAAAAGGATATTTACAGCCTTGTATTCAAAACAGCAAACACATGGAATCTTTATCACATACAGATGACTGGATAAAGAAAAATTCAAAGAGAGTACAATGGGTAGAGTACTTGCCTTGCTGACCCACGATCAGTCTCCAGCACGACATATGGTCACCTGAGCACTGCTGGGTGTGGCCCCAAAACCACACACAAAAAAATTTTTGAATGAAGAAGTTGAGGGTTGGAGAGATAATATAGTCGGTAGGACACTTGTTTTGCACAGGGTCAACCCAGGTTCAATCCCTGGCACCCTATAGGGTTCCCAAGCCTGCCAAGCATGAGCTCTGAGCCAGTAGTAAGCTCTGAGTACTGGAAGAAGAATAAGAAGGAAGATGGAAGAAGAAGGAGGAGAAAGAGGAGGAGGAAAAGGAAAAGAGGGAAGGGGAGGAGGGATAGGAGGGAGGAAGAAGAGAAGGAGAAAGGGAGGCAGACAGGGAAGGAGGATGAGGAGGAGGTAGAGGAGGAGGAAGAGAAGAAGAAGAAACAATCTCGGTAGGAGAGAGGGTGCAGTGAATAAGGTGCTTGCCTTACAAGCCACCAGCCCAGATTCAATCTCTGCTCCCCCACATGGTTCTCTAGACTCTGCCAGGAATAATCCCTAAGCACAGAGCCAGGAGTAAGCCCTGAGCTCTGCCAGGTATTTGCCCCCCCTCACCACATATATGCCAAAAAGAAGTTTAAGAATGGGGAGATAGATGCTTTATTGTTATTTTTCAAATGTTCTCCAGCAGATTCCAATTTGTAAACAGGTTTGAAAATCACTGTTCTAAAAGTTCAGCATGATTTTCCCTCTCAAGGGTCAGATGGTAAAATATTTTATGGTTTGTGGGTGTTACCATCTGTCAGAACTACCACGATGGTAGTGCAGCCACAGTGAGTGGAGACCAGATGTCAATGGATGAGCATGGATAGTTGTGCTCCAATAAACAAGAAGAGCAGCAGTGGAATTATGTCCCTGGGCAGATTTTTGTCAAATCCCTGCTCTAGTAAGAGGACACACATATTCTGATCACTGGAGGGAAATATCCCTAATTGAAGACATTAGTGTTTTAAGTCATAGAATACAAAAAAAAATATGAATTATAAAACTCAGTTGCCCGCCTCAGTGGGGTTTTGAAACCTCAAGTGGGATTGCCTTGAGGCAGGCCTGAGTTAGAGCAATTCTGTCTCACTAGCAGGAGTACATTTTCAGACTGACACACTTCCAAATCATTCCTGGGGACTGCTTTCCTAGAGAGGACTCATACCTAGAGGGTGACCAATATGGAACTTACCCCAAACTGATTTTACTCTTAAACATTTAAGGAACAAATCAATGCTATGCAAATATTTCCAGAACACAGAGGCAGGAACACCTCCCAACTCATTTTATGAGATTTGTCTTGTCAAATACAAAGTCAAAGTCAAACAAAAAAAAATCAAAGAAAAGCAGAATGCGATTGTGTGTGTGTGTGTTTGTGTGTGTGTGGGGGCACCCTCAGTTGTGCTCAGGTGCTACTCCTGGCTCTGTACTCAGGGATTACTCCTGGCTCTGTACTCAGGGGCTCACTCCTGGAAATTCTGCGGCTACCCAGCCATATGTATTTGTTGGGATCAGCCATACCTTACCTCAGCCCATAAATTACTTTTTTTCAATGGTGAAAATAGTCAACACTTTTTGTTGTTGCTACTAAAGACAAACAACCCTTCCTGGAGCTAAGTCACTGGGAGTCATTTTGAGAACGCTGGAAGCTTTTACACGATGAAATAAGAGAAAGAAAGAAAATATTGCACCAACTAGAGTAGATGTGGTGTTGGAGGATTGGCTGACCTGAGAATCTGTACTTTTGGTTAAGCAAAACCTTTATAGAGACATGAACATCTTCGCTTTTTGTTTCCTGACATGGCAAGTCACATAGGTGTGGCTTGATTTAGGCCTAGAAAGGTCATTTATACTGCAGAGTCTCTCCCTCGTGTGCATAGACAAAAATTTCACAACAAAACATGAGTGAGTCAGACCAAATGGGTAATTTCAGAGAATGCAAGAAGGCTCAGCATTAAAAACCACACCAGGCCAGGCATGGCACTGAATGAACACTAACAACAAACTACAATATCACATTAGTAACAAATTAAAGGAAAAATATCACACCATATCTGTCAACACCTTTAACGAAATGTAACATCCATTTATGAATTTGTCAAAAAGGCTAAGATCAAGCTGATAAAAAATATCTACAAAAACAAAAATTTAATACAGATATGCACATATACATATGTATATAGCTAACATAATACAAAATGGTAAATGGTCAAAGGTAGGGGCTTTTCCCAGTATTGAAGGACGTAAAGATACCTTTGTGATTTCTTGTGATTCCTAGTTGAACATCATACTGGCAGTCCTAGCAGTAAGGAAGATGGAGAAAAGTCATGTGGAAATGACTAAGCAAATCTATTCATTTATGAATCACATGATGTAAAAAGTGTTAACTTTCATTTTAAAAACTAGTAAACTAACTTTACAGCATTTTATAATACAAAGTCAATGTACACAATTCTACTGTATTTCTACATACTTGTAACAAATGATTCAAAAGTTAAAAATAAAATTCCTCCTGAAAATAGCATCAAAAGCATAAAATCCTTAGGGACAAACTTATTAAAATATGTCCTAGTCTTGTTCAGTGAAACAACAGCATACTGATGCGAGACTGAGGAAGACTTTGTGGGATCTGCAGGATCGGGTGATGCAGCACTATTGAGAGGAAAACGTTAATACAAAACTTCCTTAAGAAAGCATACAGAAACTTTGGTAAATTTGCATTATGCAAAGATTTTTTTAGCTAACATGCCAGGTCACAAGCATATTCACACAAATAACAAGATTTCGTAATTAAAAATTGTCTGCTTCATCCACATACAAAGAGCCTAACAATGTGGTGAAAGATAAAGATAATTTTTCTTTTATCTTTATGCATGTAGATTCATATGTAGATATATGCGTGATAGTTTGACTTTTTAACCTACTGGATTCAGAAGCAAAATGACAGGTACAAAGGTGCCAAGCCAAGTAGAAAATTATACCAGCTATTTTTCTCTTTTTTCTTTTTGGGTCATACCTGGTGATACTCAGGAGTTATGCCTGGCTCTGTACTCAGTAATTATTCCCGGCAGTGCTTGAGGGACCATGTGGGATGTCAAGGATCAAACCGGTCAGCCACATGCAAGGCAAATACCCTATCCATGGTACTATTGCTCCAGCCCCAAGATGACCTATTTTCTTTCTCTGGCTTTTCTCCTTTAAGAGATTGACAAAGTATTGCTAAGGTGTTTTTATTTACCCTAATTACATTTTTTCTGACAAAGGAGCTCATAATTTTCTTTTATGCCTATGAATATATTTCCACAACTAGTCTCATTGCTGAGTAGCTTTCAATATGTTTTTGCTTGAGGAGAAAGTAGAGTTCAGTGCCAAGAGCAAAACTGCAAAATGTGTCTGCTTCCAGGGCTAGAGCGTTAGTTAGTACAGCAGATAGGACACTTGTCTTGCACAGGGCCAACTGGGTCCAATCCCCTGCATCCCTTATGGTCCTTCCAGCATGCCAGGAGTAATTCCCTGAGTGCAGAGCCAGAAGTAACCCCCTGAGCATCACTAAGTGTGACCCAAACATGAGAGACAGAAAGAAAGAAAGAAAGAAAGAAAGAAAGAAAGAAAGAAAGAAAGAAAGAAAGAAAAGAAAGAAAGAAAGAAAGAAAGAAAGAAAGAAAGAAAGAAAGAAAGAAAGAAAGAAAGAAAGAAAGAAAGAAAGAAAGAAAGAAAGAAAGAAAGAAAAGAGAGAAAGAGAAAGAAAAAAGACAGACAGAAGAAAGAAAGAAAGAAAAGAAAGAACAAAGAGAGAAAGAAAAAGACAGACAGAAGAAAGAAAGAAAGAAAGAAAGAAAGAAAGAAAGAAAGAAAGAAAGAAAGAAAGAACAAAGAGAGAAAGAAAAAGACAGACAGAAGAAAGAAAGAAAGAAGGAAGGAAGGAAGGAAGAAGGAAGGAAGGAAGAAAGAAAGAAAGAAAGAAAGAAAGAAAGAAAGAAAGAAAGAAAGAAAGAAAGAAAGAAAGAAAGAAAGAAAGAAAGAAAGAAAGAAAGAAAGAAAGAAAGAAAGAAAGAGAGAGAGAGAGAAAGAAAGAAAGAAAAAAACAGAAAGAGAGAAAAGAGAAAGAAAAAAGACAGACAGAAGAAAGAAAGAAAGAAAGAAAGAAAGAAATCAAGAAAGAAAGAAAAGAAAGACAGAAAGAAAGGAGGAAAGAAAGGAGGAAAGAAAGGAGGAAAGAAAGGAGGAAAGAAATAAAGAGAGAGAGAAAGAGAAAGAAAGGGAGAAAGAGGGAGATTAAGAAGAGTGACAATAAGAGGTGCTAGTGAGAGTGTCAAGCAACTGGAATGTTTATCATCCACCTTAAGACTTAGCAATAAGACACCCAAAAGTAAACACATGCCCATAGAAAGACTTGCTTATGAATGTTTTTAGAAACATCATTCATAATCGCCAGCTCCTAGCTGTGATTTATATACCCTTCAATAGATGAATGACACATGATAGGGCGTATTTAAGTACTGGAACCTAATCAACAATAAAATAGCAAAACTACTGATATACTCCACATCAGAGAACATTTTTTGACTCGATACAAAACAAGAGGTGCCAGATACAAAAAAAAAATTACATGCCATATGACTATACATAAAGCATTTGAAAAAGGAAAATATGCAAGCTAATCTGTCAGAAAAATCCATGGTTGCCTAGGGCCCGAGCAAAAGAGCAGAGTTTAACAGGGAGAGCTTTGGGCAGTGATAGAAATATCCTACGTTTTGCTTGTGGTTGTACAATTGTGTAGATTGATTAAAACTTTTCAATTGTAGGGGCTGGAGAGACAGCACAGAGTTTAAGATGTTTGCCTTTCATTCAGCTAACCTAGTATGAATTCCCTGAACCACATATGGTCCCCCTGAGTATCTTCAGGGTCACACCTGAATGCAGAGCCAAAAATAGTCCCTGAGCACCACTGTATACTCTCTCTCTCTCTCTCTCTCTCTCTCTCTCTCTCTCTCTCTCTCTCTGTCCTCTCTCTCACACACACCTCACACTAGCTATGTCTTTTATCCCCTCAACAGATGCAGCAACATAGGATATATACACAAGCACAAACACAGCAGTGCGGGGAAATGCTGGGGTGCCCCAGCACAAAATCCAGGAGCAGGATCAGGGATCCCCTTCTGCCCCAGGGATCGGCAGCCGGTGGTCGGAGAAAGATGAAAGAATCCAGAGAAGTTTCAAAATGCTTTACTTAACACAGGTTCTGACATACAAATCAGCAATAGGAAAATCCCCAAACTTAGGGTTCCCAGCTGGCCACGGCCACGTGTAGGCCAAGATGGCTGCCACCACGTTTTAAGGCCCCACAGAGAGGAGACAGCCAAGAGGCCAGAAGGGGAACGCCAGCAGAAAGGGGGAAAAGAGAGCCAGAAAGGAAGCAGGCTAGTTTTTATATTCCTGCAATACAGACCTCCCACTCCAAGGGAAAGCCCCTGCAATACAGACCTCCCACTCCAAGGGAAATCCCCTCAGGTAATTTTTCCCAGGACTTCATCTAGGCCCTTTGAGATGTTAATGTTGCCAAGCTAAAATCTGCCTTGGAAGTGCCCTGCAGGATGGAGTGGAGGAGTGGTTTCTGAGATGAACTGTATCTCAGAATACAAAAGCATGCATCTGTACCAAAAAAATATTCTATTGCCAGTTATTTATTTCTCCAAGCCTTCAGAAGAGTCTCATCTTTACTTCATGGTTGTATTAGGATTTGAGTTATCAGCGAGCAATGCTTGCTTGCTTGGAGGCAAACAGCATTTCTCTCTGGTCTAATTACTTAGAGATCCAACGTGGCCAGGAAAATATACCGGTAAGATCTAGCTAGTCCCACAATGATTGTGACAGCATGAGAAAATATTTATACCAGCCAGTATAGAATACATGGTCAGATGAACTGCCACATTCTAACTGTCTTCCTATCTACAAAATGACCTGCAGGAGGCAACTCCAGGGCAGATGCAGAGGGTCTGGGCAGCAGTGTACTGCAACACAGCAGCTTCTCCAACGGCAAGCTTAAAATAGGCACACTGATTTCATGTAAATAATATTAAATTTAGAGACTATACTGGTATTTGGAAAACAGTCCTAAAAATGTTTGAACAGTAAAAGGACTTGTCAATGGTTGGAATTTACCAAAAGTGTATTTGGAAGGTGGAGGATAGGTAAGATAGAAAAGGAATCATCTTGCCAATAATAGTGGTATTATAGTATAATAAGGTAATAATGGTAACGCTCACTAGAACTCTAGAACTAAGTATTGAAAGTAGGTGAAAGGATACACATAATAACCCTTATGGTCTGTATTACAAACCACAATGTGTGCGTGTGTGTGAGAGAGAGAGAGAGAGAGAGATAGATAGATAGATAGATAGATAGAGAGAGAGAGAGAGAGAGAGAGAGAGAGAGAGAGAGAGAGGATTTCCATAGAGACAGGTTGGGGATTGGAAAAGAAACTGGGGACATGGTGGTGGGAAATGTGCCCTGGTGGAGGGTGGAGGGATGGGTGCTGGAATGCTGTATGACTGAAATCCAATCATGAACAGCCTTATAACAGTGTATCTCATGGTGATAAAATAATAATAAGAGACATTATTATATTGTTATTATGGTAAAGATGCCATTACCTCACTTATCTCCCCGAAGACAGTGAGGTTGCATGTCAACAGGGGCTTACACAGGTGAGCTCCAACATGCCAATGTTTCAGGTTATTTCAGTCCCCCTCTCCGACTGGCCCTAGTGGACTCACAGCACCAGCATTACAGGTGTGATTCCCTCTCCCAGCTGTCCCGAGTGGACTTGCAGCACCAGCATTTCAGCTGTCCCAAGTGGACTCACAGCACCAGCATTACAGGTATAATTCCCTCCCTCTCCCTGCTGTTCCGAATGGACTCACAGCACCAGCATTACAAGTGTAATCCCCTCTCTCCCAGCTGTCCTGAGTGGACTCAGCCTCAGTGATCACTGTTCTACAGTGTGCTCGCACCTGCCACTTCCATTAACTCTGATCTGTGTTAAATTCAGTTTTGCAAAATCTTGAGCCACATCCAGTGTCTTAAGACCCCTGAGTTAAGTGTCTTAAGGACTATCATATCATATTTATTACTTCAATCACTTAAACGTTCAATCTTTAATTCACTATAGGGGGTTGCAATGTTGCCCACAGAGCTCAACCTTTCTGGGCAACAGTATAAAAGCTTCTCAATTTTTTTTTAAAAGAACTGCCATATTGCTAGAGCAATAGTAGAGTGGGTGGGGAGTTCGCCTTGCACACACCAACCCCTGTTCAATCCCAGGCAGCCCATACGGTCCCCTGAGCTAAGAGTAATTCCTGAGTACAAAGCCAACTCCCTGAACACTGTCAGGTGTGTCCCCAAAAGAACAACAAAAAATAACTTTTAATAATTCAGGTGTTCCACTCCTTGGTATCTATCCCCAAAACACAAGCACACTCATTTGAAAAGATATAGGTGCACCTATATTTTTTGTAGAACTATTTACAAAAGCCAAAATCTAGAAACAACTCAGTGAGAGTGAATAAAGAAACTGGACTGTTTTACTGGAAGGATAGAGAAGGTTCAGGGCTTTCGTAAAGAAGACTAAGAAAAGGTTAAGAAAACACTCCAGAGCCCTGCAGATAAAAGCCACACGGACTGTGGCTCTGGCTTTATCTGTGGCTACAGGCGACAGGAAGGGCCTTGTGTCAGCCAGTGAGTGACAGTCACCTCACTCTCCACCTGTCCTTGCTCTGGAGTCCAACGCAGGAGGGAAGTTTGATTGGCTGATGTGGGCCACAGGCTTACCCCATGGTGGCCCAGGAGCAGAGGTGGGGGGTCGGGGGGGCGTACCCTCTCAGAATTCTAAGCAAAGCAAGAGAACACACAGTGGAGGAAAAGCTATTCCCCAAAGACCTGGTGCTCTAGGTCTGAGGGCGGATGCCAGACCATCAGAGATAAATGAGACTCACAAAAGTGAAATCGTGACTCAAGGAATCTGGTTGCTGACCTTGTAGTCTCTGGCCTCAGTCCAAACCCTGAAGGGATTTAGTCTAGCTTTAGGAAGGACAGAGGGGGTCTTTTAAGCCTGATTTAGTCCATAAGTAGAGCTTGGATCTGTGACCCGTTTATCTTCATTCAAAACAAGAAAGCGAGAAAAACAAAACTGAACAAGATGCACCTTCATGAAGATGCTGGCACTCCGGAGTGTTTGTACATCCAATAATTAATATTGGCTTCTATGATCTAGTTCTTTATAAAACTTGTCATGATACAGAGAACACATGGTACCAGGGATTGGAACTGAGGTCATTGGGATGCAGAGAAGTGCTAATCCCTGATACCTTTTGAGCCCCAAAACAGACAAACAGTCCATGAACGTTGGGAACAAAGAACTTAGTAAATTTCAAGCCCAGGTATGTGGGATTTGGTGGCCAAGTTCACTAGGTTTCCCAGGGAGCTGAAGCTGGGGCCCCCTTTCCCCACCTTGGTCCCCTTCAGAAAGGCCTCATGGGACTGCCCAGGACTGCTGCTGGCGCTATCGGCCAGAATCCAGGTACACAGGCACAGGGCTGAGCTTTTGCCTGCTCACTCTGTATTAGGCTGATAGGGCATCTTGGAAGGGGGGCAGGTTCTGGTCCTCGCATGCTCCCCTGACAGACTCCTAAGAGGCCGCAAAACCTCGCACACCACACTCAGCCTTTCCCAAGGTCTGGGCTCCACTGCTCAACAGAGCCCCAACCCCATGGCATGCAGCCGCAAAGCAGCCAAACAGTATTTCAAAATCGGGTATACTCAGTCAACAGGTATTCCATCACATTTTCATGGAAACACAGTGTGTGGACACAATGTGTGGTCTGTGGGATCATATCGAAAATTTCCTATACAGTAGGCTCAGATGCAACAATGGAGATTTAAGAATCTCTAATGACTTTTGTCTAAGATCATATTCATCAACTGTATTTAGAGAAGTAGCCTCAATAAGCAATATAGAATATTCAGTATATGTGTAGGACAAGCTTAAATAGGGTTGAGATAAATGTGAAATAGATGTTGTCCGTAGGCAGTGGTGGTGAGTCCTGGGTTAACAGTAGAGAACCACTGTGTTCTGGAAACCCAGAAAGTGAATCCAAGAATAGAATCGGCCAGACTCCCACACAACGCCCCCACTAAAAAAGAAAAAAAAAGCAATGACTTTGTCAATATTATTCCCTTATATGGGCTGTAATGATCAATATAATTGATTCCAGCTAAGGAAGCAGGCAAGGGATGGGGATGGATCAGGGGGGGGGAAACGCGGGTCTCTGGTGTTGGTGGGGGGCACACTAGTGGTGGAATTGGTGTTGAACAATGAGCCTAACGACTGCATTGTGAAAAGCTTTGTACTTCATAAATCACAGTGTTTAAATAAATAATAATAAAACAAAAACAAAGAATTTAGTAATTTATAGGCTACAGAGGTATTTCCATAGGGAAGGGACTGTTTTTTCCGAATGCCAGAGACATTTTGGAGTAGCCCAATTTTACTTCCTTAGAAATCCTGCCCGAACACCATCCCTCTGAAGACGCTTTGCCCAGGTCATAGATTCGGCAATGCCTGGCACTCTTAGTTTTTCAATTTACTTCCATTTTAACTTTTTTTCTTTCTTTTTTGGGGCCAAGGAATTAAATATGACTCCTTCCAAGGACTAGTCTATTTTCAGAACTGAGAGACTGGTCCTAAGAAAATAATTGGACAAAACAACTTCTCACAAGTACCGAAGGTAGGATTTCTAAGGAAGTAAAATTGGGCTACTCCAAAATGTCTCTAGTAAGTTACTTCCGTAGAAGTGGCCTAAAGGTAGGATGTGGTGTTTATTTGTAGAATATTATCTCCACCAGGTCAGCTTGTTCTTTTCCACACAGCCCTTCCCCAGGATGACCCCTTCAGCAGGAAAGGGCAGGATGAGAGTCCGAGAGCTATTTCTAAAATGAGCAATTGGCAGTGGGGACTAATAGAGCTAGCAGACAGGGAAATATTTTATAGAAAACAGCTTCTCCTTGGGTAAGAATCTGCAGGAAAAGTGCACTTTTAGCAGGAAGCAGCTTCATTTGAAGCCTCAAACTTCATAGACATGGAAGGAAGAACTAGTATGGTCTTGAAACCAAGACAGAGGCCAGTGTTGGAGGAAAGCCATGCTTTCCCAAAGGACAGGGGCTGTTTGTCCATTCCTTACCTCCTGTAGGCTTACAAAGTCAGTGCACCTCCTGACTTCACGAGAGCTGTTGTTCATGCTCTGAAGGAAGCTCACCCTCCCTAAAAAACGTTCCTCACCTCACAGACAAGTTGTTTTAAGGACCGGAGTTCAAGCTCTTCCAATCTGCTAGCTTTTGCTAACAAAACTTGCTTTTTTTCTCTTCTCTTTTGGGACCACATCTATGGGTGCTATGGCTTACTCTTGTCTCTGCACTCAGGGTCACTTCTGGCAGGGCTCAGGGAACCCTGTGTGGTGCTGGGGATCAGACCTGGGCTGGCCATAAGCAAGGCAGGTGTCTTACGCCTGGACTCTCTCCAGCCTCAGTTCTCTAGTTTTAGATGGGTCTATCAGTATCATGACTTTCTGTTTTGCAGATTTGAGTCACTGTAACTGAGCTTTGGTTGCTCTGATGCCTTCAGGGCCAACTGAAGAGACAAGTTAAACAGTTTTATGGGTCGGGGCTATACTACAGCAGATAGGTCGCTTGTCTTGCATGTGGACAACCCAGGTTTGATTCCTAGAACCCCATTACCTCCCTGAAATCCCTCCATGAGTAAAACCTGAGTACCCACAGGTGTGGCCCAACACCCCCAAAAAAAAAAAAGAAGAGGTTTTATTGGCAACTGCTGACAGTTTGGATGAGCTTGAACGCGTGTCCTCAGAACAACTTGTCTGAAAGTAGGTAAAGTATATACATGATAATCCCTCAGTGAATGTACTGCAAACCTAGGTGTGCAAAAGAAGGGAGAAAAAGAGAAGAGGGGTGTCTGCCATGGAGGCAGGTAGGGTGATGGGGAGGGAAACTGGGGACATTGGTGGTGGGAAATGTGCACTGGTGGAGGGATGGGTGCTGGAACACTGTGGGACTGAAACCCAATCATGAACAGCTTTGTAATGGTCTATCACATGGTGACATGATAAAATTAAAAACAACACAACTTGTCTGTGAGGTAAGGCATGTTTTTAGGGAGAGGTGGGCTTTCTTCAGAGCAGTGGCTGCAGGGCCCACAACTTTCGTGGAACCCAGGGGGCGTACTGTCTTCTTACAAGCCTAAAGAAGGTATGGGTTGGGTTTTAGGGGGATGGACAAGCAGTTCTAAGAGAAAGCTCTGAACATAGCCAGATGTGGGAGGGAGAAAGGGAAGGAAGCAAAGAAAGAAGATGGTGAGAAGAAAGGCTGAATTCTAAAATATAAATAATTAATTTAGGTATTATAGCTATAGTACTGTGATTGTATTAGCTTGATAAACTGACTATACAGAGAAAGTTGCCTGGAATTCCTTTCAAAATAATATTCGGGGGCAGGGGGAGTGAGTAGGACACATAGCTAAAGTGCTTTGCCATGAGTAAATATCAAAGTGATTATTTACCTGATGGTGGTAACACAAGGTAACATTTGTTCAAGTATTTTTTGGCTGTCTGATCTAGTGCTTCCTTTGAAGCCACAATGCAGAACACAGCAAATCAACAGCTAATTTCGCTTGGTCTCATGACTTTTTCAAGTAATTGGGAAGAACATGAATAACACTAAGACATTTGTTCCCCCCCATAGCAATGTGATATTTATTTGAGCATGACTTCTATGATAACTGAAAGCATCTCAGTACATTCAATATTCTATGAAACACATAAATTAGTAATGCTAGAAATTAAACACTTTAATTTGAATGCAATTTTCTAACTGGAGTTCTAAATCTTCATTAAAATTATTAGGCTCAGAGCATCATGAAGAATAATGATAGAAATAGGTCCGGAAACATTAAGAATCTATGAGCCTCTCAGGATGCTTTAGAAAAGAAATGGGGGGTGGGGCATTGCTTCTGCAAAAAAGAAGTCAGCAAATGAATGCTGCAGGAATAATAAAATTCTTTAATTTCTTACCCTCACTCCTCACCAACCCTCAATGACCATTGTAATAAATGGTTATAGCAGATGTTTCATGGATGCTCAAATCTCTTGAAGGCTCTTGGAGAATAGGATGTAAACAAGATCTCAAATTATTACTTTACAGCTTGTTAATGAATTACAATAGGAAATGTTTCCAATGGAAGATAATCAGACATTAGTCAAGTGATCATGTAACACCAGTGATAGAAGTGACTTTTTTTTTTTGCTTTTTTTTGGGCCACACCCAGTGATGCTCAGAGGTTACTCCTGGCTCTTTACTCAGGAATTGCTCCTGGCAATGCTCAGGGGACCATTTGGGATGCTGGGGATCGAACCCGGGTCAGCAGTGTCCCGGGTCAGCCCCCCGCAAGGCAAACACCATACCTGCTGTGCTATCACTCTGGCCCAACAGTGAAACTCCTGACGAGATGTAAGAGCCACATCTCACCATCTCTTGCAGGCTTCTTGCCAAGAGTGCTGATTGTGAATACATTTTTTTTTTTTTTAAGTTTTACAGATTTTATTAAGGAGGTTTTAGGAAAGGGAAGGGAGAGAAAGTAAGAGAGAGTAACGCACTCAGGAGAACCGGGCTACTCCAAAGACTGAGAGCCTGGATACATTCTTGAGGAAATAAGACATACTGGCAGTTGATTAATCTACATGAAGGTTGTATTGAGGCTTCTTGACATTGTATTTTCAGTTATGTGAAATTTTTTAAAATGAAGAATACAATAAGTTTTGCAAAATTTCTATGTAATAGGAAATAAAGAGTAGGGTTGACATCTGTATTAAAACTAATTCACCTCTCAAAGTAAATGAGCTGGGAAAAGCTGAAGCTAAAGCCATATCCTTTCTGTGACCTTGATTTCATCAGAGATGAACAACATAGTTTTTCCTGTCTACATTAGGTCAAGACAAAGCACAACCGACAAAGCACGTTTACTCGCTCCAGAAACAAATGAACAATTGATAGCAAACTAAACATTTTCAAATTTGTTTATTTTATAATGTACAAAAGCTAAGCTTCTACTTAAGAATCTAACAGCATGCTCTGATAACATTTGCGATATAGAATAAAACAAGAGATCTTTCAATATTTATTGTAGTTTCCAATTTTGAGGTCATAAGCTTAAGTAAGTTCCAGAAGTGTGCCAGGAATTTTGATTTTGCTTTTACTGAACTAACAAATTAAAAACTGGGCAGTATATGCAAAGATTTCATGTTTAGAAAAAAATTTTTAACTGAGAGTCTAAGTGTTGCATCCAGTGGAAGACTGTACATACCTTTCTCTCTGCAAAGCAATGTGCTTGTGCTGGATCAGATCATCTCTTACATTTTTCCTGTCTGCACAAAAAACCAAACTGCACATTGGATCACACTTTGCTCCTGAAAGAAGTAGAACATGTGATATGAAGGACAGAGACAGAGGTGTAGAGAGACAGAGAGAGAGAGAGAGAGAGAGAGAGAGAGAGAGAGAGAGAGAGAGAGAGAGAGAGAGAGAAGAAAAGTGCCTATCATGAGATGGGGGAACTGGGGACATTGGTGGTGGGAAATGTGCACTGGTGAAGGGATGGGTGTTGGAATATATGATCACTTGATCACTTGAATCCCATTATTCATCGATTTGCTTGAGCGCCAGTAACATTTCCATTGGACCCTATCACGTGCCAATGTAGCCCAATGGCATCTGGTTGATTCAGGAATATGAAGAGCCAGGAATATATGACAAAAACCAAATCATGGACAGCTCTGTAACTGTGTATCTCACAGTGACCAAATTAAAAGATAATTTTAATTCAAAATAATTTTAAAATTTACTTTAAAATGGTTAGCTTGAGGCCAAGCAATAGTGGGTAGGGTGCTGGCCTTTCCAGTGGCAACCCCAGTACCCTATACAGTCCCCGGAGTGATCCCTGAGGGAAAAACCAGGAGTAATCCGAGTACAGCCAGGAAGGATCTAAAAATCAAAGGGGGGAGGGGATTAACCTGTATTTTACATCTTATACAGTGGCTGAACTGCAGTTGAGTTCACTTAAAGGCCCATTCCATGGTGCATCAAATGGGCAGATTTTCTGTCAAGCCCACACATTTCCCAACAACACAATTTATAAATTGCTACCCAGTGAAGCTCCTTAAAGTGACACCATTCCTTGTGTTAGATGACAGGTTTAGCTAGTCTATGAGCTTTGCTGTTTTACACACTCAGCTTAATCTACTTACATGTCCTTAAGCCAAGGTTCATTCTAATGAGATCTCTCTTCTATGTAAACAGTGCTAGAGGGTGTGGCAGTTACAGAAGTCACCTTGACTCTGAATAACTTCTGACTTGTTATACATCTACTAAGACTTCTATGTTTTCTAGATTGGGCACAGGTACTCTTTATACCCACTGCACCCATCTTGGGACAGTTAGAATTTACCAGATTACCACCCTGGTTACGTTGAGACTAATCTTTAAGATTATAGGAAGGATCATACTAGTTTGCCCTCATGCAGATGAGTGTGACCCTTCCAGTATACAAAGAACAAGACAGAAATCACATTGGTGCAGATAATAAATAAGAAGGACCTTGTGGGTACCATCTAGATTACACGAAGCCCATGAAATTAAGATGTATTACTTTATATCAGCCCCCTCCTCTCTCCAGTGTTTTATATGAGATAATCTTGGTAGAAGGGATTAGTCCTTGGCGTATTCCTTTGTTTATAACTGTAATAGGGTAACTGTAATAGGGTGTTTAGGGTTCTTTGTTGACAGGACCCTCTCTGTCACAGGATTACTTTGGTGTATATAAGGGGACTGACTTGAGGCCCCTTCGCCTTTTTTCCCTCCTTTTGGGTAGGATTCCTCTCGGGTGAGATCCTCTCTCTTTGGTGGGAGACTTAGGCTCTCTTGTATGGTTTAAGTTCTGATCAGAGCTAGAGTTCTTTCATTTTATTTGATTACGGTGGTAGAGCTTTTGTACTATTAAAAGCCTTTTAGGAGGAACTGCGCCAGACCCGTGAGTTTTCATCCTTTCCCCGGTGGCCTCGGAGGTAGAAGAGAACTTCTGTCGTGACACTGTCGGGGACCCCAGCAGCATTCCTGACACTTATGTGTCTGTTTCTTCTCCCTTCTGTTGCTGAGACAAGCACACACTCGGCTGGAGCTTGCACACTTAGTCACTGGGGTTTGCATTGTCAGCTACAGTGCTCGTCTACACTTGGCTGCAGTGCGCCGGAGATCACACGTGTGGACCGGAGGAGCCGTGTGGCAGCACTTCTGGGATTGTGCTCAGCACAGGGGGTGATGATGCTACGAATCAAACTGAAGGACTTGAGCTGCAAGGTGGGCACTTTAGCACTGAACGAACCCTAGGCACATTTATAGCGATTTTAAATGTTATCATTTAGTTAAAAAAATTTTAGGACTATAGAGATATGTAGGGGATGTGCTGGGGTTCCCAACAGTACCAGGACAGAAGTTCTCTTCTATCTCCGAGGCTGCCGGGGAACAGATAAAAACTCACAGTCCGGCACAGTTCCAAAAAGGCTTTTAATAGTACAAAAGCTCTACCACCTCAATCCAAAATAATGAAAGAACTCTAGCTCTGATCAAAACTTAGACCATACAAAAGAGCCCAAGTCTCCCATCAAGAGAGAGGAGTCCTACCTAAAAAGAAGGGAAAGAGGGGGCTTCAAGTCAGTCCCCTTATATACACCAAAAGTAATCCTGTGACAGGGAGGGTCCTGTCAACAAAGAACCCTAAACAGAGTGTAGATGGGTGGTGCCACACCCTACTACAGTTATAAACAAAGGATTATGCCAAGGACTAATCCCTTCTTCAGAGATTATCTCTTATATAAAACACTGGAGAGAGAGAGGGGCTGATATAAAGTAATACATCTTAATTTCATGGGCTTCACGTAATCTAGAAGGTACCCACAAGGTCCTTCTTATTTATTATCTGTACCAGGGTGATTTCTATCTTGTTCTTTGTATACTGGAAGGGTCACACTCACCTGCGTGAGGGCAAAAGTAGTATGATCCTTCCTATAATCTTAAAGATAGTCTCAACATAGCCAGTGTGGCAGTCTCCTGGTAAATTCTAACTGTCCCAAGCTGGGTGCAGTGGGTATAAAGAGTACCTGTGCCCAATCTAGATACATAGAAGTCTTAGTAGATGTATAACAAGTCAGAAGTTATTCAGAGTCAAGGTGACTTCTGCAACTGCCACACCCTCTAGCACTGAGAAGAGAGAGATCTCATTAGAATGAACCTTGGCTTAAGAATATGTAAGTAGCTTAAGCTGTGAGTGGGTAAAACAGTAAAACTCCCAAACTAGCTAAGCCTGTCATCCAACAGAGATAATACAGTAAGATGCTTGCCTTGCATATGGCTGACCCAGGACTGACCCCAGGACCTCAGATTGTCCCAAGTCCCACCAGGGGGTGATTCTCTGAGCACAGAGCCAGGAATAAATCCTGAGCACAACCAGTGTGACCCCCCAAAAAAAAATTAAAAAATAGAATTTTTAATCAGACACAAACCTCTAAAAGTACTTATTAAATAAAAAATGTGTATTTTACAAGGAAAGAGAGAAAAAATCACATGTTGATTCTTCAACAAAATCACTCTTAATAATGCCTACTTGAAAGAAAAAAAAAAAAACAAAATCAACTGAAGAGTTTGGCAGGGAGGCAAACATCTCAGAGGCAGCTTCAATGGTGAAAGAATGCAATTCCCCAAACCCAAGCAAATCCTGAACTGATGAGGTTATAAGCCTTAGTAGACTTTTCCAGCATTGAGGTATAGCAGCATTAGCTGGTGAACGTCAGAGGGCAAAAAGCATGCAAAGGAAAGCAAGCACATAAATCAAAGGTTCTCAATCTTGGAGAGCCTTGGAAAGATACTTTTCTGAGCTCTGCCTGCCCAGACCAGCCCTATTGAAATCTGAGGTTCAGACAGTACACATTTCTTTACTACATATATTACATCTGGGGATAGGAATGACTGGGGAAAGTACCCCAAAAAAGGTAAAAGGGCAGAGAGGGGAAGCTGGCGACTGTCAGAAAGCCCACCATGCCTTGGAAGCTTCAGCCTTCCCACATAATACTCAATAGGACCCTCTACTGGTCAGAAATGGCATCTAGAATTCCTAGAACTAAACACAGAAATCGTCTTTAATAACTCAAATATACCCAAATATGATCAATTAGCAATCCTTCAGGAAAATCTATATATTAATAATCTGTGTAAAATTGACAAATACTTATAAATATGGCTTCAAATCTCATCTCAACAGGACCCAATTCTTTTAAAAAATCTTTTTGTGTTTGGCTATATCCAACACTGCTCAGGGGTTACTCCTGGCTCTGCACTTAGGGTTCACTCCTGGCAGGCTCAGGGTAATAAAACCTAGTATGGCTACATGTAAGGCAAGTGCCTTACCTGCTGTACACTCTGGACTCAAAATTTAAACTTTAAGATTTGAACCAATTATATTTTTTTCAATTAAAATTTTTACCCAATGATGCTTCAGTTCAAAGAGCAAAGATGAGAATCAATTTACAACACTCAATAGCACTTCTTATCAAGATGGAAAAGCTAGTTTTTACTATAAACTAGGATTTAAAAAATCCTATTCCTTTAGAATTTCCAATTCATTATACTGAAGTCAATGCTCTATCTAGTGTTTCCCAAGGAGGGTGTGGAGTTCCCACCAGCACCCCCACCTCTGAAGCCCAACACACAAACTTGAGGTTATAGCAAAGATCTTGGAGGTACCAATAGATAGTTTCAATTGGGTGGTACTTCATGCTTGATTCCTTAAGGAGGCAGATTAGAGGGTGTTGAGTGCTTTTTTAAAGGGGGTTGGTAAACTGAGTAAGTCTGGGAACCTCTAGATCTGTTATGTAAAGTTTAGCAATATCCCTGACCTCTACCCAACAGATGCCAGTAGGAACCCCTAACCACAACTGCTACAAGTTGAGACATCCAAAAGGTTCTATAAATATTATAGAAATAGGTTCTACAAATATTCCCCAGCCCTAGAAGGGAGGGGCGATATTGTCTATACCTGTATACCTGCATCTCCAAAATCTCTTTTGTCCATGCCAGATTTATAAAAAAAAAACCTTTCGTTTGTGTGAAGTGCGAGTTTTAGTATATATCATACATATTTATATATATTTAATATATTATAAAATTTAATATATATACATATATATGTATATATACATATATATATAATATTATATATATATATATATATTATATATATTATATATATATAATATATATATATATATATATATTATATATATATAAAACAAAATTTTCTTAGACACGAGGAAAGAAAAACTGAGGAATACATGTTTAAAAGAACAGTCTTCCCCAGAGTGGAAAAAGGAGAGGTATGTGTTCAAGGGAGAACACAGACTTTAGACAGCAAGCCAAATACTTAAGTAATTTTTGTTCATGGATTGAATTCAAGTATGGAATTTGTTCATGGATGCATAGTATGTACCTGTACACTAAAGTACTATTTTTAAGCTTACACATGCTGTGATTAAAGAAAAAAAGTTAAAAGTTCTATGTTAGAAAAGTTACTCTGTGTTACTTGGTAATATACTAAATACATGTTAATTCTATAGACCATGATAATTTAATCTACTTTAGCTGGCTGTGCTAATTTTTAATTTAAATACAAAATTTTAAAAACCTGCGAACTTATACATTTTAAACTAATCACACAGCTGCTATGTGTATTAACGAACTAAAATAACACAAGTTAAAATACAATTTTGTATTGTTTCTGGGCCACATCTAGCTCCAGCCCTATGAACTGTCTCCCAAGGCCGTTTGAACTTAATGTGAAATACTGCCAGAGAGATCCCCGCGCTCTACCCACCAGGTGTGTTCCCCCTGGGCAGCCCGTGACCACTCGGCTCCAGGAGAAAAGGCTCCAGAGGAGGAGACGGAGCTCCACCCTCCGGCGCAGGGCCTCCCTCTGACACCATCCAGCCCCGAAGCCCAGCAGATCCCCGCGCTCTTCCCACAGGTGCGTTCCGCGGCGGGCAGCCCGTGACCACTCGGCTCCAGGAGAAAAGGCTCCAGCTTTGAGGAGGGGACCGAGCCCCACCCAGCGTCGTAGGACCTCCCACTGCAAGACCTCCACCCCGACCCCCTGACACCGAAACCACCCACAGACACCCGGCAAAATTCAAAACCGCTGGACACGCTTAGCGTCCACGCAAATTATATTCTATCTAACTGACATAACACTGAGCATTGTCCCTTACACTCTTTGCTATACGTCCCTAGCTGCAAAGTAATTCAGGCACCTACAAACTTTACTGACTAGTCACCCAGAACACTCATTTGCAACCTACGATAGTCATTATGGTAAAGCAGCGCAAAAGTCCTTCAAGCTCTACGATTGAAGTTATTAATACAGATGAATCCCGCAATAACGATGAGCTATATAACCTCTCTGAAAAGGAATTTCGGAAGCAACTGTTAAAGATGTACAAGGAAATAAAAGAAACAATGGAATACAAAGTCAGTAAAGTACAGGAGGAAATTAGAGCAGAATTGAGTAAATTTCAGACCAAAGTACAAGCAGAAATTACAGATATTAAAAATGAGGTAAGTGAACTGAAAAACACAGGAGAAGGCCTCCAAAGCAGAGTAAGAGCTACTGAAGAAAGAATTAGTGATCTCGAAGACGAGGTTCAGAGATTCTGTAGACAACACCAGAAGATGAAAAAAGACTCACAATCAACGAACAGACTACCAGAGAAAATCAGGATGAAGCATCATTGGGGTGCCAGAAGGGCAAGAAGAAAACCCTGATGCAGAAGAAACTGTCAAAGCCATCATCGCTGACAAGTTTCCCGAACTGAAGAAAGCATGCTCCCAGATACAGGAGGTCCAAAGGATACCAGCTAAAAGAAACCCCAATAAGAATACTCCAAGACACATCCTTATTAAAATGACAAAAACGATAGACAGAGATAGAATACTGAAAGCAGCAAGATCAAAGAAGGAAATCACATACAAAGGAGCATCCCTGAGATTTACAGCAGACTTCTCAGATGAAACACTCCAAGCCCGAAAACAATGGTGGGATATTGTGAAAAGACTCAATGAACTTCAGGCCTCACCAAGAATTCTTTACCCAGCTAGACTTACTTTCAGATGCGAAGGAAAGATACACAACTTCATGGATAAACAACAACTCAGGAAATTCATAGACTCAAAACCAACTCTAAAAGAAGGATTGAAGGGTATTGTAAAATAAGACAACCCAAAACCACAACAAGGTTAAACAGAAAGATGGCACAAAATCCAATGACAATAATCTCTCTCAACGTCAACGGTCTAAATGCACCAATTAAGAGACACAGGGTGGCAAAATGGATTAAAAAACTGAATCCAACATTCTGCTGCCTACAAGAAACACATCTGAATAACCAGAGCAAACACAGACTCAAAGTCAAAGGCTGGAAGACCATTCTCCATGCAAACAACCCCTCCAAAAAGGCGGGTGTGGCCATACTCGTATCTGACAATATAGATTTCAGGCTGAAAAAGGTCAAAAGGGACAATGAAGGCCATTTCTTAATAATTAAGGGGTATGTATACCAGGGAAGAAATCACACTGCTGAACATATATGCGCCAAACGAGGGGCCAGCAAAATACTTAAAACGATTATTAATAGACCTCAAAGAAGACATTAACAGTAGCACAATAATAGTCGGAGACTTCAACACTGCCTTATCGACTAGGGACAGATCGACAAGACTGAAACTCACCAAGGAAATACTGGACCTAAAGGAAGAAATGGAAGAAAGAGAGCTGGTTGATATATACAGGGCTTTTCATCCCAAAAAAGCTGAATACACATTTTTTCCAGTGCACATGGAACATACTCCAAGATAGACCATATACTGAGCCACAAAGCACACCGCAACAAAATAAAAAAGATTGAAATTGTGTCGACTATCTTTTCAGATCACGATGCACTCAAAATAGTAGTGAACCATACACAGAAGCAGGGAGCTAAACCAAACACCTGGAAACTAAACAGCTCACTGCTGAACAACAAATGGGTCATAGAAGAAATCAAACGGGAAATCCAAAGATTCTTAGAAACAAATGACAATGAAGATACCAACTATCAGAACTTGTGGGACACGGCAAAAGCTGTGTTAAGAGGAAAGTTCATAGCTCTGCAAGCATTCATCAGGAAAGAAGAAAAGGGCCCATATAAATAACCTAATCTCAAAGCTGAAAATATTAGAAAAAGACCAACAAGGGAAGCCCAACCCAGGCAGAAGGAAGGAAATAGTGAAACTTAGGGAAGAAATCAACGAGCTGGAAACCAAAAAAAAATCCGAAAGATTAATGAAACCAAGAGCTGGTTTTTTGAAAAATTAAACAAGATCGACAAGCCACTGGCAAGACTTGTAAGGACAGGGAGAGAGAGAGAACCCAAATAAACAGAATCAGAATCAGAAGTGAAAATGGTGACATCACAACAGAAAAAACAGAAATCCAAAAGATCGTCAGAGGTTATTTTGAGAACTTGTATGCCACAAAACATGAGAACCTAGAAGAAATGGATAAATTCCTGAAGTCCTATAACCTCCCACGATTGAAACAAGAAGGCCTCCAATACCTAAATAAGCCTATCACCATGGGGGAAATTGAAACAGTAATTAAAAGTCTGCCCAAACACAAAAGCCCAGGTCCAGATGGGTTCACTGGCGAATTCTACCAAACCTTTAAGGAGGACCTACTGCCAGTCCTGTTCAAGCTCTTCCAGGAAATAGAAGAAACAGAAACACTCCCAAACAGCTTTTACGAGGCGCCTATCACCCTGATACCCAAAGCAGGGAGAGACAATACAAAGAAGGAAAATAACAGACCAATCTCCTTGATGAACACAGATGCTAAGATCGCCAACAAAATACTAGCGAACAGAATCCAAAGACTCATCAAAAAGATCATACATCATGACCAAGTAGGATTCATCCCGGGAATGCAGGACGGTGCAACATTCGCAAATCAATCAACATAATACATCACATCAATAAGAGAAAAAATAAAAACCATATGGTCCTATCGATAGATGCAGAAAAAAGCATTTGACAAGATCCAGCACCCATTCATGATTAAAACCCTCCAGAAAATGGGAATTGAAGGAAGCTTCCTCAAGATAGTCAAAGCCATCTACCAAAAGCCCACAGCGAGTATCATTCTCAATGGGGGAAAAATTGAAAGCCTTCCCCTTAAGATCAGGAACACGACAAGGTTGCCCTCTCTTACCTCTTTTATTCAATATAGTACTGGAGGTACTCGCCATAGCAATCAGAGAAAAAAAGGACATTAAGGGCACCCAGATAGGCAAGGAATAAATCAAGCTATCATTATTTGCAGATGACATGATATTATACCTAGAGAACCCTAAACTCTCGACCCAAAAAACTCTTAGAAACAATAGATATGTATAGCAGAGTGGCAGGGTACAAAATCAATACCCAAAAGTCAGTGGCTTTCCTATACACAAATAACGAAAGAGAAGAAAGGGATATTAAGGAAACAATTCCATTCACAATTGTGCCACAGAAAATCAAATACCTAGGAATCAGCTTAACCAAGTGTGTAAAGGACCTATACAAAGAGAACTACAAGACACTGCTTCAAGAAATAAAAGAGGACACGAGGAAATGGGAACACATTCCCTGCTCATGATGGGGAGAATTAACATTGTCAAGATGGTAATACTCCCTAGAGCTTTGTACAGATTCAATGCAGTTCCTATAAGGATTCCCATGACATTCTTTTAAAGAAATTGACCAAACACTCCTGAAATTTGTATGGAAGAATAAACCCCCACGGATAGCTAAAGCAATCCTTGGGAAGAAGATGGGAGGCATCACCTTTCCCAACCTCAAACTGTACTACAAAGCAGCAGTAATTAAAACAGCGTGGTACTGGAATAAAAACAGACCTGTGGACCTATGAAATAGAGTTGAGTATCCTGACACCCACCCTCAAAGATATGATCAGTTAATCTTTGATAAAGGTGCAAAGAGTCCAAACTGGAGTAAGGAATGCCTCTTTAACAAGTGGTGCTGGGAAAACTGGACAGCTACATGTAAAAAATGAATTTGGACCTGTGTCTAACACCCTGCACAAAAAGCAGATCAAAATGGATTAAAGATCTCAATATCAGACCTGATTCCATAAAGTACGTTGAAGAAAATATAGGAAAAACCCTCCACGACATCGATGCTAAAGACATCTTCAAAGGTGAAACACCATTAACAAAGCAACTAGAAGAAAATATAAATATATGGGACTACATGAAACTGAAGAGCTTCTGCACCTCGAAAGAGACAGTGACCAAGATAGAAAGACAGTCCACAGAATGGGAAAGAATATTCACCCAATACCCATCTGATAAGGGGTTAATATCCAGGATATATCAGGCACTGGTAGAACTTTACAAGAAGAAAACAAACAACCCCATCAAAAAAATGGGGGAGAAGAAATGAACAGAAACTTCAGCAAGGAAGAAATTCGAATGGCCAAAAAACATATGAAAACATGCTCATCATCACTAATCATCAGAGAGATGCAAATCAAAACAACAATGAGATACCACTTTACACCACAGAGACTGGCACATATTCAAAAGAGCAAGAACAACAAGTGCTGGCGTGGATGTGGGGAAAAGGGGACACTCATCCATTGTTGGTGGGAATGCCGGCTGGTACAGCCTTTCTGGAAAACAATATGGACTTTCCTCCAAAGACTAGAAATTGAACTCCCATTTGACCCAGCCATACCACTCCTGGGAATCTACTCTGGGAAACCAAAAATACGCAGCGGAAACACCATCCCTACTTTTATGTTCATAGCAGCATTACTCACAATAGCCAGAATCTGGAAGCAACCAGAGTGCCCGAAAATCGATGACTGGATAAAGAAACTTTGGTACATCTACACAATGGAATACTATGCAGCTGTCAGAAAAAAATAAAGTTATGAAATTTTCCTATAAATGGATGGACATGAAGAGAATCATGTTGAGTGAAATTAGTCAGAAGGAAAGAGAGAGACATAGAATGACTGCATTTATTTGCATGACATAAATATACCAGGTGATCTTACCAAAAGTGGAAATTACCACAAGCGCGTTGGAGTCAGAGGTTTGGTTAGATAGAGAAGGGAACATGTGTGAATAAATGTCTAAAGTTCTGATGCTAACATAGAACTGAGCATTAAATACAGACAAAAAAATGCAAATGATGGCTTCTAAGTGTAACGTAGTGCAACCCACAATGTGTGGGAGAAGGAGGAGAGAGAGAGAGGGAGAGAGAGGAGATAAAGAACCTGCCATTTAGGCAGGATGTGGGAGGGTGGAGGGAATTGGGGACATGGGTGGTGGTTGAGGGGCACTGGTGGAGGCGGGGTGCTGGAAGACTGTGTGACCGAAACCCCCAAGCATGAACAACGTTGTAATTGTATATCTCACGGTGGTATAATAAAATGTTAAAAAAAAAACTGCCATAGAAATCAGTAAAGACATTTATTTTATATCATTATAGATGTTTATATTTATTCTGACATAGAAATCATTATAAGTGTTTGTTCTATGAAGGCTGAAGTCGCAAATGCTGATAATTTTTAAAATTAAATGAATGGAGCAGCAGAAAATATGCTGAATTGGAACTGTGGACAGTTTTGTAATACTCATGAGCAAAAACAAACAAACAAACAAAAAAAAACCAGATTATTCTTCTTATATGAATTAGAAATTTTAAAGTCACCTTCCTTTCAGCATTTTCAGTTGTCAGGTGGTGATAAACCAAAGCTTATCCATCCCCATCCCCCAAATTTCAGAGGATCATAAATACCATTTTAGGCAGCATCCTTAAGTTCAGAACTTTTAATGTTGTATACATCAAGTTAAAGTAAAAAAGGCGACAGTCAACACCAGGCAGCCCTCTATTCTCATGCACAGTGGCACACTGGATTACAGTAAACCGAGCTTATGTTCCACCATCAAGTGTGGTTCCCCCATGAGTTCACTCTGTGATGGATCTAAAAACAAAGAGAAACAGTGAAAGTTTAGACAAAAAAAGGAAAAATTCGGTGATTACACTTAACATGAAAATCTAGATCAGACCAAATCTAAGCTGAGCTAAAATGACAGACAACTCCATGTTGCCTGTGGTCAAGGGTGAGGGACTTAATTGCAAGGGAATCAGTTCTTGAGGTTACTGAAAATATTTAAGCCATGATTCAGCAAACACAGCAATACCATTGCTAAAACTCATAGCCTTCTATGAGTATATCCCGGGTTCGATCCCCTGGCATCCAGATGGTCCTGATCATTTACAGGAGTGATTCCAGAGAATGAAGCTAGAAGTAACCCTTGAGCATCACTGGTGTCACTCCAAACAAAGAATATGATAGTACACCCTGGGCTGGGGAGACAGCAGTGAGCTGGAGTCCATGCTGTGCAGGCGACAGACCAGGGATAACTGCAGTACTGCAAAGTATCCAAGCAATGCTGGCAGGGAGTGGCAAGTAAAAAGAGGGAGGCAGTGGTATATTTTTATATGTATATAATTTTTTTAAATCTAATTAAAAAAATCAACCATATTAAGTTACTTTCATAGCAACTTAATATGGCTTATTTTTAAAAAATTAGATTGCAGGAGCTGGAGCGATCATACAGCAGGTAGGGTGTTTGCCTAGAATGTGGCTGACCTGGGTTTGATCCCAGCATCCCATATGGTCCCCCAAGCACCACCAGGAGTAATTCCTGAGTGGAGAGCCAAGAGTAAGCCCTGAGCATTCCCAGGTGTGACCCAAAATGGAAAAAAAAGAGTGCAAAGGTCCATTCCCCACCCCTAAAGTTCCAGTTTTACAGTGAAGTCAGATGATTCAAGGGACAATTTCTAAGAGATTAAACAATCACTTAATTTATAAATATTTTATCTTTTGCTCTGATACTCAGAGACCAATACAAACAAAAATAAGAATTGTAAAGCAAGTAAGCCTTTAAAACATCTTCACTTTTTCTTATAGATGAATCAGAAAAATCCTTATTTTAACTCTAAATGAGCTAGGGCAAAAAGCGACAGTAGAACAAGTAGGGTGTTTGCCTTGCATGCAGTTGACCTGGTTCAATCCCAGGCATTCCATATGGTCCCCTGAGAACTATCAGGAATAATTCCTAAGTGCACAGCCAGGAACAATCCCTGGCAATCACCAGGTATGACCCAAAAAGAAAAAAATATATAAATAAAATTAAGTTCTTTTTAAAAAGCAATTTTAAATGAGCACTGAGATATAATTACCATCAGTAATCTCCCCAAGATTATTAGCAAGGCGCGAGCCTCAGGCGACCAAATGCTAAAGTCCAAGCTTGCAAAGCGGTGCAGAGAAACGATAAAGGAAGACCTCAGAGAGAGAAGAGCAGAAATACTGGAAGATGCGCACCACCCGCCTGTCCTTCACCAACTATAAGACCAGGATGACTGCCCTCCGACATCCTGATGGATCGATCACATCTTCCAGAAAGGCAATGGAGAAGATTATCTATAACTTCTACTCAGATCTCTTTGATAGCCACGTCCACCTGCCCACATACCAAATTCCACAGGATGGATATGTCATTCCCAATGTTCTCCCTTCTGAAATCCGACATGCCATTTCGTTGGTAAAGAAGGGAAGAGCACCCAGCCCAGACAAAGTCAGACCCGAACACCTGAAGAATCTGCCTTCAGTACTCATCAATACACTGGCTCTGCTCTTCACACACTACCTGTCTGAATGCAAGGTGCCCTCCCAATGGAAAACCAGCAGGACAGTTCTACTGTTCAAGAAAGGAGACATCCACCACATTGGTAACTATCGCCCAGGCAGATGGACAACTATCTGCCTGTTGTCCATCATCTACAAGCTGTTCACTTGAGTCATCCTGAACAGGATTGGCAGAACATTAGATGAAGGACAACCATGCGAGCAAGCTGGGTTCTGAAAGGATTCAACACAATCGACCATATTCACATAGTAACCAAACTCATTGAGGTTTGTAGGGGAGTTTAAGATGCCTCTCTGTCTCACGTTCATTGATTTAAAGAAAGCCTTTGATTCTGTGGAGACTGAAGCAGTCATCGAAGCCCTAGCCAAACCCGGGTGTTCAAACCCAATACATCAAGATCCTTCAAGAGCTGTGTTACGGATTCACCACCAGGATCTCACCATTCTACAAAGAAGTGATCATCGATGTCAAAAGAGGGGTTCGACAGGGTGATACAATTTCACCAAAACTCTTTAGCACCACCCTCGGGAACATCATGCGACAATTAGAATTGGATGGAATAGGAGTGATGATAGACGGTCAGCAACTAAACCACCTCCGCTTAGCTGATGACATCTTTCTAATAACACCAAACATTAGCCAAGCAGCACAAATGCTGGCTGACTTCGACCAAGAATGTGGAAAGATAGGTCTACAGCTGAATCTCAGCAAAACTATGTTCATGAAAAATGAACTAGTTCCAGAGGCCCCATTCACTCTCAATGGAACAAACGTCTCTGAATGCAGTATTTTTGTGCACCCAGGTTGAGAAGTCAACATGATGAACCACCTAAAACCTGAGCTGCGCAGGAGGAAGAGAGCGGCATGGAATGACTTCAAAAGCATCAAAGAATAAAAGGACATAGAACCTCCAGCTCCGGGCACATCTCTTTGACTCCACCATTCTCCCTGCATTAACATACGCCTCAGAGACCTGGGCCCTACAAAAGCAGGATGAGAATGCTATTCGGGTCTCCCAGAGAGGAATCGAAAGAGCTATGCTTGGAATATCACGCCTCACTCAAGTGAGAGAAGGAATCCGGAGTTCTGATCTCTATCGCTATTCCAGAATCAGGAACGCTGTCTCGTTTGCCAAGGAATCAAAAATTAGATGGGCTGGACACATATGTAATGCGCTTTGGAGATGACCGCTGGACTAGAGCCGTTACTGACTTGATCCCACGGGACGTCAAAAGATCATGTGGCTGCCCACCTACAAGATGGTCAGACTTTTTCATCAAGACCCTGAAGGAAAGGTTTGAGGCTCTTCATATTCCTGAATCAACCAGATGCCATTGGGCTACATTGGCACGTGATAGGGTCCAATGGAAATGTTACTGGCGCCCGCTGGAGCAAATCGATGAATAATGGGATTCAGGTGATCAAGTGATCAATCTTCCCAAAGACAATGAAGCCTCTTTACCCTCTACTTCATGTTTTTCACCGTCAAGAAGCTATAGCAACAGCTGACACTGCTAAGTATTACTAATAGAACCTCTAGAGTATCACAAGCATCCAAAATTTAAACTTAAAACAAATATCTGCACAAGTATTACAAATAGGAGAAATGTCTGCTGTAGTATTTTTTTAATTTTTAAAAAATTTTGTATTATCATTTTAATAGAAATATCCATTCATTAAAGGTAGTGAAAAAACCACATTCCATAGATATGCAGTTTAATGTGTTTAAAAACTAAACATTAAGTGATGCCAAATTCTAACCATACACATTTGTATAAAGATACAAAGTTGTCTGGAAAAGCACTAAAAATAGAAGGTCACTGGGGCATACACAATGTGAGAGAGAAATGGGTTTGGACATAATCGTAGAACAGAATTCGAATTGTAATGTTTGAAAATTTTAAACAAGAAGTATACTCATTTATGTAACTTAAAAATAAAACTTGTAAGGGTTTTCACTTTACTAAAGTAACTGTCTACTATTAAATTAGTCACATGTACTAGAGGCCCACATACCCCATAAAAGCCACATAAAAGGGCTCTGCCTGTACCAGTAACTCATGGTGAGTCCGAGGAGGACCTGGACTCTTGGATGCCGGTTCACTTGTCATTTTCTTTCTTTCTTTACTTTGGTGCCAAAGAGCAAAACCATAGCCTCATATGTTTATGTATTTGGAAATGAGAAGTCTTGGAATTAATGAGCTCTCCCATGCATGCAGGAAGCAAACATCTTTATTTTTCACGTATCAATTTTTTTGAAGGCCTGTTTTTGGCATTTCCTCCTCTGCAAATTATGAGGGAATGGGTACTGATTTTCCCTGTCTGCAGCCAATCAGAAGTCTCATTTCATCAGCAACTATGGAGAATAAGAATGTAACCTAAGACCAAGATCTAAGGTGACTTTCCTTTTCTGAGGTGACTGTGCCCTGCAGCACTGAACACTGAGCCACTCTGCAAAGCAGAGGAACCGTTCTCCCTAACTCAATTAGAATACAAAACTTTCAACTGAGGTGTTCTAACTCAATTAGAATACAAAACTTTCAACTGAGGTGTTCTAATGGCTGTATGCTCGCCCTGAAAAAACTCAGGAAGCAATCTCTTTCCTCTCTCTCAACAGACTGTTTGGAAGCTGGCTGCATTGCTGAGGCCTTCCCAGGAATACCGCTAGCACGCTACTCTCCACACTGACTGCAGTCCAGGAGAAACTTCTAGAAATTAGAAGGACCTATTAGGTTATGTGTTTTTACTACGCCTTAAGCAAAAAAAATATTGACCACATAATGCTGGCTATCTTATCAGAATTAGACTCACTTTGTGAGTAAATTCATTTTACTTGGTAGAACTGGGATAAAGTAAAAACAAATATCCCAGCAACATACTTTGTTGTGGGCATTAGATACTTGTGCTTCTATTTCATAAAGGTTTTTTATATTGTGCCTGGGAGCTGGACTGGAGCCTGAATTTTCATAAAATCTAGCTAAAACCATCCCAACATTTCCAACTGATTATCCCAGTATCAGTTTTAGGATCAGGGATATGCAGTTGCTGCCCACACTCAACATAAGAGGCTGAAGTATCTGTCACCTAAGACAGTTACTACCACTCACTGTTCATTCAATCTTTCTTGCTGTGGGGGTCTGGAGATTTGGGTCATACCTGGTGGTGCTCAGGACTTACTCCTGCTTTCAGGAGTGAGAGGTGAGGCTGGGGGGATGTATACAGGACCATATATTGCACCAGAGACAGAACCCAGGTATAAGGCAAGTGTCCTTCCCACCGCAGGCCCCTCACTGTTCAATCTTGTGGCACTTTTGACTTGAAAGAATTTGCAACTTAGAATGACCTTTTCTGAGACCATGAAAACTGGAAATGTAGTAACTGAGAGACTTGGAACTCACACATCTGTGTCTCGGCAGTCCTCACAATTTGACACTTTTCTGAAGAGCTAATGACATCAGCGAACCTGCAGCCTCGGGCATGTCACCTGAGGGTGCCTCATCTTATGTCCAAAAATCTCCATAGCTATCTGCAGAATTCTCAACTAGAATTTAGAGCTGTCTCCAATTTTAACTTTTCTTTTTTCAAAAATCTACTTAATTTGAGGGAGGGGAAGCATGGGGCTGGGGCAAAGAGGGAGGAGATGTGCAATGCCAGGGATCAAACCCAAGGTTCACATGTGCAAGGTCCATGCTATCACCTTAGCCAAACTTTGGGCCCTTTACTTTTCTTCTGCCCAATGACGATATATCCAGTAGACACTTATCCTGGGGACTCATGGACAGGAATGCCTTAATGATTTAGATATAATTGCTTAAATGGGGGCTATGAGAGACAGTACAACAGGGAATGCACTTAGCTTCTAACCCCAGTTCTATCCCTGGCACCACATATGGTCCCCTGAGCATTGCCAGGAGTGACCCCTGAGTGAGGAGTAAGTCCTCATCACTAATGGGTGTAGCAAAACAAAACAAAAAACTGCTTAATTACATTCATATATTCACAGGACTGAGATCGTCTCTATGAAATGATTATGTCAACCTGAACTATGGAGCACCTGGAGATATGTGAAATAGGAAATGTGAATAGGAAAAATATGTGTTCCGCGAAAGTTCCTCTTAAGAGGCGCCTTGAAGGTAGAATGGACACTGCCTTTTAAAAAGTATTTAAATATAAACCACTCTAAGGGAAGTAAATCTACTACATAAAGAAACTGAATAAACAGAAGGGTTCTCTTCTCCTCATATTCCCTTCCCTTTGTAATATGGGAAGATTTTTTCTTGACCAAGCCCCTCATTGATAAGAACGCAAAAGACCCACCACCTTCACTATTTTAAAACATGTAAACCTGAGAAATATACAAATTTCCATCATAGTTTAGCAGTCTTCAGATAATGTTTAGGTTACAAAGCTCATTTTGTATCAGATTTTTTAGTGATACTAAAGCTTGAACTCAGGGTCTCACATATGAGGCATTCACTCAACCACTCAGCCACATTCCTAGCCATCCCTCATTTTAGACTTAAAATCCCTTCTTATGTCCAAAGCCATGAGAATGGGTAAACAAGCTTCCAACACTTAATATGATCGTGCACTTCATGAAACACTGGGGACACAAGGATTAATACGGCAAAGTCTCCAACTTTTTATTAGTAAAATCACATCAAACATTATCCTCAGGACATGAAAGGACTATCACTAAGCTGAATGCAAGACTCCGATCTCTCTCTTTTCTTCTACCTCTCTCTCCCCTACTTTTTCTTTTTTTGGGAGGCGGGGGGTGGGGGAATGTGGAAGGGAGTACCAGAGCTCAAACATAAGGCGGCTAGTAGATATTAAACCATTTAGCCACATCCCTAGCACTGCTCAAGGGCCAAGGCCAACTTCTGGCAATAATGAGTCCAGCTGTGTGGTGCTGCTCAGGTCCTGGGGACGGGAGGTGGGGGGGCAGTCACAGGTACCACACCCTGGTAGGCCTTAAACTTAGAGCCTTCACATGCAGGAATGGACTCCCATCCTTTTAGCTATCTCCCAGGTCCAACTAACTTTTTAAAGGCAATTAAAATGTTATTACCATTAAATTTCATCTACTTCTGTAACTAAACTTGCAATCAGGTATCAGCTCAGTAAGAATAAATATGCTACGCTTCTCTGTTGATGTTGCCTTGCACATTACTGGGGTTAACATATAAAGCAGTGAATGTTACTTGCCATTAAGTATATCTTCAAATCCAATAGTTTCATCACTACCCGCAAAATATCCAGGGAAAGGTTTGAGCTCGGAAGAAATGGAAGACGCTGAACCTTTGAAAAAAATATAAAGGAACAAAATGAGAAAAAAAACAAGGAGGCAGGACAACATATAACCTACCTTTAAGTTCTTTACTCTTTTCAAAGTATTATTTAGGTTGAAAACACACTCAAAGACCCCTTGGTACCTGAACACCACCAGGAGCGATCCCACGTAACAGGTCAAATAAAACCCCAACATTAAAAAAGAAAAGTTATTTCTGAGTCGTTTCCTCAGCAGTGCTCAAGAGGCCCAGGGGTCACTGTGGTCATACTCAACTCACTGTGCAGCTGACATGTGGGGCTCAGGCGTGGTGATTTAGGGCTATTCCTGCTCAGCAGTGCTGGGGACTATGGAGTGCTGGGAACCAAAAGCCAATGTTGCACCCTGCTGAACTAGCTCCCAGTTTCACGTTCTTCCATTTCTATATTGGTGCTGGGAATCAAACCCAGGACCATACACGCCTGAAGTATTTGCTCTCCTGCTGAGCTACACTCCTAGCCCTGTTCATTTATGAAATTCACCCAATAAAGAAAATATCAACTTAACTAGTGGGGAAAAGATCATATTTTTCCTGAAACTAATTTCTTAATTCTACAAAACTTTACTCAAAATATCTAAAGACAATGAAATTAGTTTGAATTTTTTTTTTTTTGGCCACACCCCGCAATGTTCACAGAATACTCCTGGCTCTGCATCAGGAATTACGACACTTGGGGGAGGATCACATGGAATACCAAGGATCAAACCCGGGCCAGCAGCATGAAAGGCAGGTGCTCTATCTGTTGTTCTATCTCTTTATCCCTAAAAGCAATTTTATTAGTATTTCATAATCCCATCATATTTGCACATTTAAGTAAGTCCGTGTTCAGGAAAGCCACAACAAGCATGAAATGAAATGAAAACTCCCAGAGCATAATACCATGACTCCTAGTTCCTAACAATTGTAAGAAGATAAAATTAGGTTAGCTTCAAATTCTGAATTTTACAACTTACCGATCCTACAGCTTTGTATAAGTGGCCTCCGTCTCATTTTGATCTTTCTGGTATGTGAAATAGGATAACAGTACCTTCTCTCAAGTTGTATGCCAATTAAAGTCATTATAGTACAGCCATTATGCACAGTAGCTATGTGGCAAACTTGGATGTGACAAAGCACATTCGCAGTTTCTATGTTCTTTGATATTTAGCAGTAACAACTGAAATCAATGCAGGTAATACTGGATACTTGTGAGGAGAATAATGAGTAACAACTGCCTGTCTAAATAATAGTAGTATCTTAAAAAGTAATCATACCCTTATAATCCAAGGGGCCAAATAAGATTTTTTCCCAAGAAAAATATAACCAGACTAAAAATCCTTCCAAATATTAGCTTACTAAATATTTTCCTAAATTGTCAACTTTATTTTAAAACAAGGTGAGGACAGCAAAGGCATATGTAGAAAAAACTGTAACAAAGAAAAGGTAAGGTTTGACAGAAGGGCCCTTGCAGCTGATGTCAACAGTAATCGATGTTGCTAACTCATGCACTCACCTGCTGTACCGCCTTAAACTCCATTTGTAATTTAAGTGGAGCAAACAGACCCTGAATGTTTCTCAGTGTGGAAAAATTCATCTTATCTTGGTTGAGCTGAAACTACAAAAAAAAAGTAGTTTTATATGTGATAGTTATCATTCTGAATTCAAAATGGTCAACACAGATATATACATAATATTTTGATGAAAGATTTTAATAGTACTTTATTAGTGTAAAATTACTACATACAGTCCATATTTACAAAAAAAAAATCTAAGAAATGTCTTTCACATTACAAAGGTCTATTTTCAAACCACAATCACATTTTAGTGGTTTTGATTAGAATGACCAAAGCAAATAGTGCCAAGAAAAGGTTAAAAAAAAAAAGATGCAAAGGGCCGGAGCAATAGTACAGCAGATAGGGTGCTTGCCTTGCATACAGCTGACCCAGGTTAGATCCCCGGCATCCCATATGGTCCCGAGCACCGCCAGGAGTAATTCCTGAGTAGAGTCAGGTCACACCCCTGAACATTGCCGGGTGTGACCCAAAAAAGACAAAAAAAAAAAAAAAAAAATGCAGAAACAAAAGGTGACAGAATTAAGAGTTACTCTTTCAAAGGATTTCATAAAAGCTATAATTAGACCCATCATAGGATCCAATTATAGGATCCAATAGAGCCTCGCAAGAAGCCAGAGGAACCACCACACCTTAGGGCCGCCATTTTCCACATCTGGACTCCCCTCTTGTCAGAACTCCACCCAGAAGAAGAGCTGATTGCAGCCCGGCTTGGCCGCGCGGTCATCTATAAATGCTCGAGTTTTGAGGTGACTAGAAGATTATCCCACCCGCACGGCAAAGCCTGGCAAGCTACCCGTGTCGTATTTGACATGCCAAATACCAGTAACAACTATAGGCCTCATTCCCATGACTTGATGGAATGGTTTGAAGCTCTTTAGTGTTCCTGGAATGAGCAGATGCCCTTGGGCTATCTCACATGTGACAGGACATATTGAGATGTTACTGGTGCCTGCTCGAGTTGTCAATGATCTACGGGAAGTCAAGTGATCAAATGAAGTTGAAACTCCACTTTTGTGAGTAACTGATACGATGGTGGGGGGGAGAAATCTAAAATTCTACCCATTTGTGTTTGGTACTGAGAAGCAATTTTCCCATTACAATCATACTTTTATTGAGCACTGATACTACTTTTTAAAACTTTTATGGCAACTTAATAGCAAAAAAAGTTTCAACTCGACTGATGTACATATACTTTCCTATAATGGCGCTGAAGCATAGTACACATACATTACTGTAACAATCTAAAACAATTACAGACAATGAATGATAAAGTGACCTCTGAAACATTACAGGAATTCTTCCATTATACTGCACTTCTCAGATATTACCTTTTTAAAAATTACAGATTAGTGGGCAATATGTACTGCAAGCCTATTTGGTGCCACTTTCAAACTGAGTTATGTTTACTTCATGTTTGTTAGATTAAATGAACAGATTGTATTCTTTTCCAGACATATTATTGAATATTTAATGAACTACAGCATGGTATAACTTTATTTTCACTAGAAAACAAATATTTCATAACTTTATTGGTCTGGAACCAAACCTAAAACTTCTTCAATGTGCACCTGTAGACTGTATTCTTACATACATACACACAAACATACACACACACACACACACACACACAAATTTTTTTAAGTTATTAAAAAGACAGCAAGGATTCACGACTGTAGAGATAGTTCTGCAAATGGGAGGCCCAGTTCAGACCTTGGCACAACCTGTCCCCTAGCACAGAGCCAGAAGAAGCCTCTAAGTGTTTGTGTATGACACAAAAAAACCCAAAAAGTTGATCAAAAATGTATTGAGAGGGGGCTGGAGTGATAGCACAGCGGGGAGGGCGTTTGCCTTGCACACGGCAGACCCAGGTCCGATCCCCACCTTCCCATATGGTCCCCTGAGCTCCGCCAGGAGTAATTCCTGAGTGAAGAGCCAGGAGTAGCCCCCTGAGCATCACCAGGTGTGACCCAAAAAAGAAAAAAAAAAGTAGAGATTAGCACTCATTTAAGACATGACCTGGGGTCAGCAGTAAGATAGCTATCAATATATTTTTTAATTACTTTGAGAGCCACATTTTGGCATGATAGTCCTTTATGCAGAATTTTATCATGGGTACATAATCTGAAGTTCTAATTAAAAAATATAGTTAACCCGACACCTGACAATGCCATGTTAAGGGCAGACAACACAGCTCCTTCCTGACCTACTTCTACTTGCTTCTCCACCATCCCTTGTGAGGTTTGCCTCCAGCTGCTATCACTGGCCTATTCTGAATGGAAGACAGAGCTGTAACCGGAGGCAGAGCCTGTCCCTACCAGATGGGTCCCAGCAGTCTCCACACCCAGTCTGCACCAAGGTGACAGCCCAAATCAACAAATTACATGATCTGTTATTCTTCCTGTCTTTCAGTGATTACAGACAAGAAGACAGAGAGCAACCTCTGACTTAATACCTCAGCATTTTGGGGGTGAGCGGGAGGGGGAATTACAAAAACTCACTTCTAGCATAGCAAGAACATTATAAAACCAATGGGGAAAACATGCAGAAACCCACCAAGCTCAATGAGGAAAAACAGTATAACTTAAGACACAAGACCAGGGGCCAGAGCGATAGTCCAGCGGGTAGGGCGTTTGCCTTGCATACGGCTGGCCTGTGCCGGCCCGGGTTCGATCCCCGCATCCCATATGGTCCCCCAAGCACCGCCAGGAGTAATTCCCTGAGTGCAGAGCCAGGAGTAACCCCTGAGCATCGCCGGGTGTGACCCAAAAAACAAACAAACAAAAAAAAGGCACAAGACCAGTAAATCCTCAGTGTCTTTACTGACACTACGATGAGGATGTTCAATGAGTTCAAAAGAAACAATAGCACAGGTAGTCAGCAAAGACAAGTATGAGTGCAAAGACAAGTATGAGTATCGAAATGAAAAACTAGTCAGAGAGGAAGAACATGGTAGGTGATATAAAAAAAGAGAAGTTCTCAACAGCAGGATAACAGAAGCTGAGCAAAAGATTGAGAAGCTCAAAGATAAGGAGGAGGAAACAATTAAGAAACAGCAGAAAGTGGACTCTCGTCTGAAAAGAAATGGACAGCACACCAGAGAACTACAGGATGAGTTCAAGAAGAATAATGTAAGAATCACTGTAGTCCCTAAAGAATAGGAAGGCAAATGTGATGAAGAACAACACCTCAAGAAATCACCCATAAGTACTTCCCAGAGTTGAGGATCACAGGCACCAAGACCCAAGAGGTCTAAAGGGTTCCGGTGAAAATAGATGCAATTGCTGTTAGGAAAAATGAAGTTATAAAATTTGCCTATAAATGGATGGACATGGAGAAGATTATGTTGAGCGAAATTAGCCAGAAGGAGAGAGACAGATACAGAATGACTGCATTTATCTGCATAACATAAATATATATGTACATATTATGATACCAATATCCAAGGTCAAGTGAAACATACATCAGGAGGTCTTGTCAAACGTGGAAATTATCACAAACGTGTGGGAGTCAGAGGCTAGGTAAGACAGAAAATGGAACACTGTGCTAACAATTGTCGAGGGTACTAATGCCAACCTAGAACTGAGCATTAAATAGAGGCAAAAAGATACACATGACAACCCTTTAATGTATGTTCTGTAATCCATAGTCTGGAGGGGAAGGAAAAGAGAAAGAGAGAGAAAGGGAAAGAAATAAAGAACCTGCCATGGAGAAGGGCTGGGGGAGGGGAGGGAACCCGGGGACGTTGGTGGTGGGAGATGGGCACTGGTGGCGGGATGGGTGCTGGAACACTGTATGACCAAAACCCAAATATGAACTTTTTAATTGTATATCTTTGTAATTGTAAAAATAAAAAATTTAAAAAAAAGAAAAATAGATGCAATTAGGAAAACTGCAAGACACACTATATTCAAAATGACAAAACCCAAAGGGTCAAAAAAGAACTTACATACAAAGGAAAGGCCATTAGATATATATCAGACCTATCAAATGAAACTCAATAGCAAAAAGAATGTGGAAGGATAGAGTACAAAAATTCAATAAAATGAAAGCCTCACCAAGAATACTCTATCCAGCTAGATTATTATTCAGATTTGAAGTAACTATATAGAGCTTCATGGACAGACAACAGCTTAGGGAATACATACCTTGGAAACAGTTTTTGCGAGAAACATTAAAAAGAGCTCCTTTAAAGGACAGGAGAAACTTTCTATCAAATGGTACTGAGTATGGTGCTCACTAACGGTGCATATGGTTGTCCTCTATTAGATTAAGGTTAAAAACATGTAACAATCATCACAAACTGACATTTACAATTTTTTTTTGATAATTCTATTTGATTCAAGTGATCAATTCTATTTGCCGTTCTTTTAAATTTTTCTTTACCAAGTAATTATCAAATCACAACAGAAGAAAAAACACAAAAGTTATAGTATTATTCAACTAGAGATACACAGGAAGCATACTTACATTTTTTTTCTGACAATTCAAGAGGATGACTGGGCAAAAGTTCATTTTTGACACAAGGAAAGCTGGAATCAAACAATCAAAAGTCAAATTAAATATTATCTGATAATCAAAATGTCAAAATCACATCTACCAAGGGTACATAACTACTTGTAGTGATGAAACTATTCTACATCTTGCTTGTGGTGGTGATTATGGAATCTACAACCTAATAATAACTAATTATCAACTATAAACCTAATAGTAATTTTAAATGTATTAAAAGTAATATAACCATATGCTAAAGGAGAGGAGCAATTTTACTATATTATTATCGCTTCAAAATTTATCTTTTCATTTTTGTTTTTGGGCCATACTCAGAGAGACTCAAGGTTTACTTCAGGCTTTGTACTCAAGAGTTTACTCCTGGCAAGGCTCTGTGGACTGTATGTGGTGCAGGGATCAAACTCAGGAAGGCAGCATGCAAACCAAGTGCCTTACCTGCTTACTCCATTTCCAGCACAAAAAGTATCTTTCTATTAACAGTAAAAATTTCAACTGACTAAGGAAAACCCTCCCCTAAATGATGCTAAATAACATCCTCCATCTAGGAGAAATTTAACTAAGTGTACTGATTTACAAGTACTCTGCTCTGAGGACATACTGTAAAAGTCGAAAGATTTATATGATCTGAAGAGAAACCAGAGCATTGAGGACATACTGTAAAACCTCCTCTGTTCTGGTCTAGTGCATATTACATAATGAATTTTTTTTTGGCTTTTTTGGGTCCAAGCAGTGAAGCTCAGGGGCTACTCCTGGCTCTGCACTCAGGAATTACTCCTGGTGGTTTTCAGAGGACCATATAAACATGGGAAAAAAAACCCAGATCGGCCGCATGCAAGGCAAACATCCTACCTACTATACACTCCAGCCCCTGAAAACATCTCTTAAAAAGTGATAAATTATGCAAATCAGGATCATAAATAAAATTTGGGAGCTGAGGGAAACCTAAAAAATCCTGCAATAATCATTCGCTGATTAGCCTTTGTACAGATTACTTCAGAAGTGGAATTAGAAAATGGTTCTGAAAAAAAAAAAAGAAAATGGTTCTGCTCCTAATACTCTTACAGTCTAGGGGATAAAAGAAGCATTTCATGTAAAAAAAAAAAAGGGAACTTATCAAGACTTGTTTCTAGCTATATTATGGATTTGATATAAATCAAATTATATCTCCAATCCCATAGGGTATATATACCACATCTTTCACTACAAAATAGAAGAGTTATATACAAGGCGGAATAGATCTCCCCAGATACCAGCATTAGAATCATTTTAATGCAATTAAACTTAAAAAATTAAATTCAAAATTCAAAACATTTAAAAGAGAATCACATTATCCTTATTAGATGAAGCAGAAAAGCAACCAGCCAAGAAAGAAGTACCAGAAAGTGAAACCTATATATACAAAATGCAAAGTAACTAGAGCACTAGGTAGTGGTAGAAATGTGTGCTGAAACTAGAAAAGGAGCCAGATTAGTACAGTAGGTAGGGAAATTTGCCTTGCAGGCAGCCAACCTGGGTTTAATCTCCAGCATCCCATATGGTCCCCAAGCAGCACTAGAAGTAATTTCTGAGTACAGAGGCAGGCATAAACCGAGTTGTTGGATGACAGGTTTAGCTAGTCTGGGAGCTTTGCTGTTTTACCCACTCACAGCTTAATCTACTTACATGTTCTTAAGCCAAGGTTCATTCTAATGAGATCTCTTCTATGTAAACACTGCTAGAGGGTGTGGCAATTACAGAAGTAACTTTGACTCTGAATAACTTAACTTATTATACATCTACTAAGACTTCTACGTTTTCTAGATTGGGCATAGCTCCTCTTTATACCCACTGCACCCAGCGTGGGACAGTTAGAATTTACCAAGAGACTACCACCCTGGCTATGTTGAGACTATAGGAAGATTATAGGAAGGATCATACTAGTTTGCTCTCAAGCAGGCGAATGTGACCCTTTCAGTATATGGAGAACAAGATACTCAGAATCACTCTGGTGCAGATAATAAATATGAAGGAACTTGAGGGTACCATCTAAATTACATGAAGCTCATGAAATTAAGATGTATTACTTTATACCAGCCCCCCTCTCTCCAGTGTTTTATGTAAGAGATAATCTTGGTAGAAGGATTAGTCCTTGGCATAACCTTTGTTTATACCTGTAACCACCCTTATACAATCTGTTTAGGGTTCTTTGTTGACACAACCCTCCCTGTCACAGATAGGATTACTTTGATGTATATAAGGGAACTGACTTGTAGCCCCCTTCTCCCTTTTTTCCTGCTCCTTCTTTTGGGTAGGACTCCTCTCAGGTGAGATCCTCTCTCCTTGGTGGGAGACTTAGGCTCTCTAGTATGGTCTAAGTTCTGACCAGAGCTAGAATTCTTTCATTGTATTGGTTTGGGGTGGTAGAGTTTTTGCACTATTAAAGCCTTTTTGAAACTGCGTGGGACTCATGAGTTTTCATCCGTTCCCGGAAGCCTCGGAGGTAGAAGAGAACTTCTGTCCTGACACTGTCGGGGACCCCAGCGACATCCCCAACACCAAGTGTTGCCAGGTGTGACCCCAAAAGCAAACTAAATAAAACTGTGTTTAACTATTAAAAAAAATAGCACGTGACACTATTTACTAATATCAAGCCTGTTCTAAATATTTTCATGTATTAAATTATTTATTCTGGCTGGAGTGATAGTCCAGCGGGTAGGGCATTTGCCTTGCATGTGACAGACCCAGGTTTGATCCTTGGCATCCCATATGGTACCACATGTAGTGCCAGGAGTAATTCCTGAGTGTAGAGCAAGGAGTAACCCCTGAGCATTGCTGGGTGTGACCAAAAACCTAAATAATAAATAGAAAAATAAATATTCCTCAAAATAAGGCACATGTTATATGTAGTCTTTGTTTCAGAGAGCACTGAGAAATACAGGAATTGAGTAACTTGCCTGAAGATGTACATACAATAGATAATAGGCTGGAAACACAAATAAACTAAGTCTATAGTGCATGCTCTTAACTATGTTCTAGTATATCTGTAAGTTATCAGTAATCAAAAAATGGAATCCTACCAAACCATGTCTTAGGATAACATCTCCCAAATGGGGAACCTAGTACTCTGGTAAGATTTCAACTTCAGAAAACATCTAAGCCTCTGCTCCCCCTCCTAAGGTATAATATTTGCTATCTCCCAAATCATATACATAGTTGAGATCTTTAAAAATAAAGACTGTGAAATACACAGCTCTCCAACATACCCTTTTCGAAGAAGATCATGATTTTCAAAAGGTCCACTTGCTGAAAGTTCAGTAACAGGAATGCTGTCCTTTAGCTGAGATCCAAGTCCTCTGGCATTCTACAATAAAAAGAAATAAATAAATAAGTGTGCTCTACTTGTTGCAGCCTATTCATGGGACATGAATAGTTTCCAGGGGGACACTTCCTTCCGTGCTTTTGAGGTGCACTCAGGAGAGACTATACGAAGACCTGGAAGTTTGCTGGGCACCTAGAGGATCCTCTGCCACCTGTTATCATTGGAAATGGGAACAAAGTACCAGATAATGACTAGCCTGGGACAAGATGCTACATTCAGTAACTGCTATGGAGTTAAAAGAGATCTCCTGTACTTGACTGCTGGAATTCACTGTTATCGTGCTCCCCAAATGAGTAGAAACAGTTACTCTGATTTGCTAGACAGTGGAATTTTCAGGTAGAAGGGACATTCGGTGGCTGTGTAAAAGCCTCCCACATCCAGTTGTGTCAATTTGCTCTCCAGCAACGCCATTAACTCTTCATTCAGCATCTGAACAGCTCACTCTTTTTTTTTGCTTTTTTGGGGTCACACCGGCGATGCTCAGGGGTTATTCTTGGCTCTGCACTCAGGAATTACTCCTGGCGGTGTTTGGGGGGACCATATGGGATGCTGGGGATCGAACCCGGCCGGCACAGGCCAGCCGCGTGCAAGGCAAACATCCTACCCGCTGGGCTATTGCTCCGGTCCTGAACAGCTCACTCTGACAAATCAGTCCATTTTTTCTTTGGACAACTCCACCACTAGACAATTTCTTCTTTTTACTTTTGTGAAGAAGGCCCCTGCCGCTCGAGGTGTTGCAGGTGTCGCTGCAGTGCCCGGCTGCATCAGTAGGTGGCAGACAGGAGACAGGCTTGTCTACACCCAGGGCCCCTGCCCTATGGGCCCTGGATGGTTGATGATCTGACGCAGAAAAAGAGTGGGCCCCCTAGGATAAACCCAGAGTAACAGCAGAGCCTGGCAAGCTACCATTGGTATGTATATTTGATATGCCAAAACAGTAACAATAATGGACCTCTCCCAATGGAGATGTTACTGACGCCTGCTCAAGCAAATCGATGAACAACGGGAAGACAAGTGACAAACAAATATAAGTGTGGAGAGGAGAGAGAGAGAGAGAGAGAGAGAGAGAGAGAGAGAGAGAGAGTGAGTTAAATGTGAAAATAAAACTTAACCCACTGAGATTCATTTTGTTGTGGTTTTGTCTGGGGGGCCACACCCACTGTTGCTCAGGGGCTCATCCTTGCCCTGGCTCTGTGCTCAGAAGTGATGTCTCATGGATCTTGGTGGTACCATACAGGATGCCCTTAAAAACACTATTTAAGGGGCTGGAGAGATAGCACAGCGGGTAGGATGTTTGCCTTGCACATGGACGACCTGGGTTCAATCCCGGGCATCTCATATGGTACCCGAGCATCACCAGGAATAATTCCTGAGTGCAGAGTCAGGAGTAACCCCTGAGCATCGCCGGTGTGACCCAAAAAAGTAAACAAACAAACAAACAAACAAAAAACCCACTATTTAAGCATCCAGAAAGAGCCGGACTATGCCATCAAAAAATCCCCATCTACACTATTAGACTGAGCTTTAAGCATTACAGGAGTAACACCTAGTACAGTGAATAATATCAAATTTACTGACAGTACTAAGAGATTAAAATGAAATTAAAATTCCTCCAAGAGTGGAGGAATCTTGGCACATAAGTGGAGGGATTGGTATAGCAGCACTGCACATATAAAAATGATTTTAAACCATAACATTTTAGTAAGAAATGTAGAAAATAAGTAATCACACAGAAAATAAATATTATTAGTGGGGGTAAGGACTTCAGAAAAACTTCAAACAAACATAGGCAAAGATCTGAAGATAGAAAACACCATTATCAGATTTATTTGAAACATCTTCCTTAGATTGGAATGGTTATTATTAGCACATGATGAAAAAAGCTGAAAATCATTTCTTAAAAACAAGGAACAAGAAACAGATAATAACAAAAAGAATGGCTAGAGGAGAGTCAAACAAACTAATGGGGAAATATTTCAGAAAGTGTTTTGTTTCTATTAGGGAAGCTACCACTTACAAAAACACAGCTAAGACTCAAGGCTCACTGGAGGGTTCAATCCAAGCATCCCTCCCCAAAAGAAATATATCTAATCTCATTGCAGAGACAGAGAGAGAGATAGAGAGAGAAAGAGAGGAAACTGGGGTACCTGCTATTAAGGCGGCCTGGGGGACGGGAGGGGAGTGGTACATTGGTGGTGGAAATGGGGCACTGGTGGAGGGATGGGTGCTGGAATACTGTATTACCAAGAACCAATTATGAACACCTTTGTAATTGTATGTTTCACGGTGGTATAATAAAAAAATAAAAAAAGAAATATATCTAATCTCAATAGTATAAAACACAAGCAAAATAATTACTCAGTACAAGGTACTGATGAATTATCACACAACTGTATTAATAACACATTTAACCATTTCAAAATTTATTAAGCATTAACTATGTGGCAGGTACTCTACCATGATTCTGAAAATACATTATTAGTTTTGGGGGTTTCATCTAATAAATAATCAAATAGAATCTAATAAATGTCACAAGAGGTGAAAAACTTGCTAACTTGCTGATGAAGAATCTCTCTTCAATTATGGGGAAATGAAGTACAAAGCCAAATTTTGATGCCTAATCTTAAAATGCTCTGGAAGAAATTATTCCAGTAAACCAGCTTTTCACTAGATGGTTGTTGCAGGATGGGGGAGACAGGGCATACCCAGCAGTGCTCAGGGCTAACTCCTAGCTCTGCACTCAAGAATCACTTCTGGTGGTGCTCAGGGATTGAAGGCGAGTCAGATACATACAAACAAGGTGCCCTACCTGAAGTACTATTTCTCCAGCCCTTTTCACTGGCTTCTTAGTTCTCTGTGCACTTATCTGGTCCTGATCACTTGCCTCAATACCCAGTGCAGCGTCTCACACCTAGATCATACCAATAGCCTGGGACTGGAAGCCTGCTACTTCTCCATTTTCCAAATCTGCATAATCCTGAAAACACTCAATATGCCCCATCAAAGCTGTTAAGTCACGAGAGCATGAAAGGGAAGCGGAAGGTATCAATGGGGAAACCCTTGGTCCTGGAATACAGAAATAAGGCTTCAGAAGCGGATTCAGGGATGGGACGGGGGAGAAAGGCATGGGGAGGCAGACTGTGATTAACAGGGGAGGTGGGCACTCTGGGGGTGTAGAGATGAGGCAACTGTATACATCGAAGTGTAAGAACTAACGTGCATCCCAAATGAGAATAATTCAACCAAGACCTTGAGCTCAGTGAAGGGAGCGGGTGTACTCAGGGTTTTGGTGGAGGGCTGTTGACACTGTGCTGGGTTCTGTCCTCCAGAAACTCATAACAATATTGTAGATCACAGTACTGAAACAGCGTCAAGAGAAGAGTCTGCCACCAGAGTGCAGCCCCACTGCGTGCCTGGGAAGTCGGCTCACACCTGCCCGCTCCCGGTCACCACCAGCACCAGCATCACTTCAATTCTTCCACCTATCCACGTGTACAGACAGCCCTTGACTAGCCACAGGGACAGTCTCCGGCAGCTGCCTCGTTGTGGTGACAGAAGAAAAAGCATATTCTATTTTGCTCTGGGGCCACTCCCGGCTCTGTGCCCCCCACGCTTCATTCTCTCCAACCTCTGCAGGTTGGATGGAGACAGAAGGGAGAAGGGGAGGGAGAGGGGAGGGAGGGAGAGGGGAGAGAGACAGAGACAGAGAGAAGAGGGAGGAGAGATTAAAAAAGGGGGAGGGATAGAGGAGGGCGGGAGAGAGACACAGCCTGGGTAAAAAAAAAAGAAAGTACCCAGGAACCGCGGCTGAGACTGGGCGCCCTCTGGCACACTCATACGGGCACACTCATACGGACACACTCATCCTCTAACACACTCGCCCTCTGACACTCTCCCTGGCACTCTCGCCCTCTGGCACACATCCTGGCACACTCGCTCCGACACCAGCCCGCGCGATGGGGCAGTTCTCGTGCAGGCCCTCAGGGTAGGCGCGTGAGGGCTCCCTAGTTCTCGCCCGGCTGGCGCCGCCGCGGTGTCATTGCGCTCTGTGGCCCTTTCATGTTCTCTCTGCCAGCTCCAAGCATGCGACCAAACAAAGCTCGATCGGGAGCCCGGTCGAGAGCCCGCAGGAGACAGGGAGGAAGAGGCCGACGGCGAGGCGCCCGATCGGAGTTGACGAACACGGGCCTCATCGTCCTCTCAGCCCCGTGACTCCACAGATCATGGCGTCAAGGACGGGCCTCGCCGCCGCCACAGCCGCCAGGGAACTGGCCGGGCCGGCGACCTGCACCTGCCGAGCAGAACCCTAACCCGCTGGGAACTCGGGTCACCGGGGGTTCACTCACCATCTTCAAACCGCTCTGAGAAGAGTAAGGAGCCCCGTCACCGTCGGCCGCCTCGCCACTCGCTTCCGTTTCCGGTGTGCCCCCACATCCGCCGGAAGTGCGTCCGTCCGGGGAGGAAGGAAGGCGGGCCTGGGAGGGAGCGGGCCTGGGGCTCTCACGCTCGGGCTCACCAGGGCGCCGAGGCCAAGAGGCGCAGCGCGGGTGAGGACGAGACGTGCCTGCGGGTCAGTCATAAACATCCCCTGCTCGGCTCCGGCCCGCGCAGTGCAGGGCTGGGAAGCCCGTAGGGGGAATGAGTCTGACGTGGATATCAAGTTTCCCTTAGAACATTCAAGGAAGGCGGAAACGCCAGGCTTGAGCTAACTCCTGGCGACCCTAACCCGAGGGCTGTGGGCCTGAAGGGCAGAGCTGCCACCCGGTGTGTCAACGTGTGCGTTATTGACTCAGCCTTCACGGTCTGTCGGCTCAGTCCTAAGTATTTGAATTATTTCTCTGCTCCCTTTCAGTAGCTTGGTGAAATATCACTATTAACCCAGGCATCCAGCAAAGAAGCCAAGATAGAAGCAATTCAATGGGTTTGCCGGAGGGTTGGCCGCATGGTGCTAACATACACTCACTTTGCTTTATGTGTGTGCACATAATAAAATGTCTTTATCCTGGCATACAGTGGAGATGAGGGACCCTTGAATGGTAGCTAAAGAACTGTTGCAGTGATCTATCTGGGAAAGCTTGCAGAAGGCTCCGCACCCCTTACAGGTCCCCAAAACCCTCCAGGAATGCTCCCTGAGCACAGAGTCAGGAGTAAGCTCTGTAGTACCGGTGTCGCCCACAAATTAAAAAAAAAATAAGACAGTAAACTGACTTGAAGTATGGTATATGGGAGATTACAAGCAGATTTGCACAAAATCTGGAGCAGAAATCAAGGCCTGTGTGAGTCAAGTTCAAAGGGCAAGATCAAGAGTGAGATACTGTAAGCAAACCATATCAAGTTTATTGTGAAGGTTTTGATGTGCCTGATTAAAGATAAGCCCTTATCCTTAGAATGCCTATGATGGTCATAAGCTCAAAGGGCTTCCCCTCCCCATGCCTCACCACTAGCACCTGTGGGGTTAGGCCTGGTGAGTCCAGCACCAGCACTGTCAGGTCAGAGCCTGGAGCTATCAGGCCAATCTGCCAGGTTGAGAAATGTTGGGAGTGTCCCTTCCACCACCCGCCTACCCCACTATAAAGCCACTGAAGAAGCAGGGATATTGTTCAGGTGTGAGAATACCTGCAGGGTTACCTGAGAACCACAGCATGTAGTTCTGGGGAATCCTCCAACCCACACCCCCAAAACCCCTAAAAGATGGTGGATGATAGCTCAAGACAAAAGCAATATGCCTAGCATCTTCAAGGTACCAAGTTCAATCCTTGACACCTCCCACTGTGGCTCTGCTTCCACCCCAGGAACCCTGGGGGTAGCTAAGACTAACCCTGGGGGGTAGTCTTTAAAAAAATTAAAATCATGCCAAAGAGATAGTACAGCTGGTAGGGTTCTTTACCTGGCACACAGACAACCCAGGTTCAGATCCCAGCATTGCTAGGAGTGAACCCTGAGCATAGAGCCAGGAGTAACCCCTGAGCACAGTCAGATATAACTCCCAACCTAGAAACAACAACACACATAAAAGTCAAGGCACTGAAGAATTTTTAGGAGGTTGGTGCAGAGCTCATATTTCTATCTACTGCTATGGTCCTAAACCTTGCAGTTATGTACTGATTCAGACTTTCAGTGTTCTGCATTATTGTCCTTGTGTCTTTGGACTCTTCAGACTAACCATGTGGGTTATTTAAGCCTCTGGGTTTTTTTTTGTTTTTTTTTTTTGCTTTTTTGGGTCACACCTGGCAATGCTCAGGGGTTACTCCTGGCTCTGCACTCAGGAATTACTCCTGGTGGTGCTCAGGGGACCATATGGGATGCCGGGGATCGAACCTGGGCCAGCATGAGCCGGCCGCCTGCAAGGCACACGCCCGTACCCGCTGGACTATCACTCCGGCCCCCTAAGCCTCAGTGTTTTTTGTTTGCAATCTTTACCTCTCTGTTGACCTAAAGAGAAAATAAGAATCTGCAGCTTCACATACACCCCCACACACCACCACTTTGCTACTCATTGTTAACAACTCAACCATTTAAAGTTGAGTATCTCCTTGTTACTAGAATTCAGAGCCAAAAATGAAAAAAAAAGAAAAAAGCCATTTTCCTGCATCTGAAATGTTTTTATTTTCCTGGGGAACTAGACATGTAAACGGATATTGTAAGTACACTGTGGTAAATGCTTAATCAAGAAAGAAGCTGCTCAGGAAGTGGCTGGGAACAGGGGGAAAGAGCATTTGAGGAAGAGGAAACTGGAAAGGCAGGAATTTATCAAAAGGGCATATTATATTTCAAACAATGGAGAACATTTCCATGTGATTAGAGTTCTGAGTAAGTACTATGGGATGGAAGGATTGGTTGGGGCCAAAATGAAGAAGTCCAAGTTGTGTGCTGAAGTTTTAAACGCCGGAGATAAGAGTAGTCTTTTCAAAAACATGTATGATTAAAAAACAAGTTATTCTGGTGACAGTATGTGTAATACAGTGGAATTGGAAAAAGCTAAGAGTGGAGGTACCTTTTAGAGTGTTACATAAGTGCATGCAGAGAAATTTAAGGTGTCAGCACAGCATATTGGAAACACTGACAGACTATGAAAAGTAACATGTTTGACTAAACACACCTCTTTTCGGGGAGGGATGGGTTGTATTTCATTTTATTTTTCACTGATGGCAGTATACCCTGCAGTACTCAGGGCTTACTCCTGGTAGACTTCTCTAAAAGACTAGTTTGGTCTATATAGAACAGTTCCTTTCATATTTAATATGGGCACTCATAAAAGTATATATCATTTCTGGCGAATGTCTATTTTTACAACTTGGGAGAAGCTAAATGGTTTGCAAAGGGAAATAGGAAATTGTCTCAGTTAAGAAATATCTTAGGAGTCACTTATCTTCACTTGTATCACTTGTCTTCCCGTTGTTCATAGATTTGCTCGAGGGGGTGGCAGTAATGTTTCCATTCGTTGGGAATGAGGTCCATTATTGTTACTGTGTTTGACATAGCACATTCACCACGGGTAGCTTTCCAGGCTCTGCTGTGGCTCTGGGTTCACCCCAGGGGCCCAGTCTTTTCAATGTCAGACTATCAACCATCCAGGACCCACGGGACAGAGTCCTGGGTGTGGACAAGCCGTCTCCTATCTGCCACCTGCTGACACAGGTGGGCACCACAGCCACACCTGAAACACCTTAAGGGGCAGTTCTTAGGAGTCAAAAAAGATATTTCAAGATAAAGGAATAGGCAATAATATCATGTATTAGGATTAAGTCAATAGAGGTGGAAAATGGGATGTTATTATACAATATTCTGATAATACTTTACAAGTTTACAATCCAAATAAAATAGTGGAAGCAGATTTGAATGGACGTGTTCATAGAGAATAGATATAGCTGAATTTTTATAGATCAATATTTTTCAGAAAGTTGTCACTCTGAAAAAAGAAACAGACTCTTGAATGAATGTTGGATTTGTATCGAAGTGGGAATATGAATTTTATTTTTTGTTTTTCTTTCATATGTATGATAAAGAAGCCAGAGTTGTTTAGGCAGAAACAAATGTTGGAAAGAGTGAAGTTGCCAGTGTGAAGATACCAGTGAGATAGGACATAGAGCTCAGGAAAGAAGGTTGAAATGGGAGCATGGTTAGCGAAATGTTGAAAGATGGTGCACTAGAGCTACATACCTACACTGTTTTCTGCTGTAGTTCTCAGAAGGTAGATAAGGATCCCCAAGTCAGAAAGAATATTTATTCATAAAAGATAAATAAGGCAAAGACTTACTGTGACCACATGGAATTGGACAGGAGAGCAGATGAATACACAATATTCATCTTTGGATTCCAATTAACACCTGCTCTCTAGTTTTATTACATCACTTTCTTGTTTGTTTCAGGCTCCCTAAGGGCGAATGAGCTACATCCCAACTTCCTTTGAAAAGACCCATATCCTGACATAATTATTCGTTTAAATGATGTAGATCATAGGTGAAGCTTATCTCCAGATTACAGGGTGGTATGGTGAGATGCAGGTAAATTCATACAGCCAGATCAGAGCTCACGTTGACTGTTAGGAGTTGTAAAACCATGCTGAGTTGAAAAATTCTCATGCTTTAGGTAGAATCCTCATTCTTCCAAAAGTAGTGATAGTGTAAAAACAATGGCATGTATTTCAAAGAAGAGGTGGCTGAGTTAATAATGAAGCAGAAATAGTGGAGGGCAAGAGACTGTGTTGAACTATGTCTTGCCCTTTGAGTCAGAAGACATTGGTGAAGACCACTGGAGAAACTTTTAAGTAAAGAAGATTTATTTATAAGAAAGCTAGTTTTTAACAATGAGATACCACTTTACACCACAGAGACTGGCACATATTCAAAAGAGCAAGGACAACAAGTGCTGGCGTGAATGTGGGGAAAAGGGGACACTCATCCATTGTTGGTGGGAATTCTGGCTGGTGCAGCCTTTCTGGAAAACAATATGGACATTCCTCCAAAGACTAGAAATTGAACTCCCATTTGACCCAGCCATACCACTCCTGGGGAATCTACTCTGGGAAACCAAAAATATGCAGTGGAAACACCATCCCTACTTTTATGTTCATAGCAGCATTATTCACAATAGCCAGAATCTGGAAGCAACCAGAGTGCCCGAAAATCGATGACTGGATAAAGAAGCTTTGGTACATCTACACAATGGAATACTATGCAGCTGTTAGGAAAAATGAAGTTATAAAATTTGCCTATAAATGGATGGACATGGAGAAGATTATGTTGAGCGAAATTAGCCAGAAGGAGAGAGACAGATACAGAATGACTGCATTTATCTGCATAACATAAATATATATGTACATATTATGATACCAATATCCAAGGTCAAGTGAAACATATATCAGGAGGTCTTGTCAAAGGTGGAAATTATCACAAATGTGTGAGAGTAGGAGGCTAGGTAAGACAGAAAATGGAACACTGTGCTAACAATTGTCGAGGGTACTAATGCCAACCTAGAACTGAGCATTAAATAGAGGCAAAAAGATACACATGACAACCCTTTAATGTATGTTCTGTAATCCATAGTCTAGAGGGAAAGGAAAAGAGAAAGAGAGAGAAATGGAAAGAAATAAAGAACCTGCCATGGAGGAGGGCTGGGGGGATGGGCACTGGTGGTGGGATGGGTGCTGGAACACTGTATGACCAAAATCCAAATATGGGCTTTTTAATTGTATATCTTTGTAATTGTAAAAATAAAAAAATAAAAAAAGAAAGCTAGTTTTAATTCAGGCAAGACACAGTGAACTTGTGTACAAATTGGGGATTCTAGTATTGTAATAGATCTACTTCCAATGTCTGTTTTTTCTTGACCACATACTATTGAAATATTGGTCTGTACCTTAACCATTGCTTTATCTACATTGGGCACTTAGAAAGCACCCCCATAGATGCTTTTGAATAAAAAAGTGTAGGAATGTTTTTTTAGAAGGTGCACCTAATGGGAAAGGGCAAGACTGACCAATATACTTGGTAAATAGCTTGGAGGTGGATTTGAGACTCCAAGATCATTTGTTTGGATAAGTCTCCAGAAGCACGTTTTTGGGACTGGATCTCAACCCCAAACCACGAAACTGTTAACTAAGGCCCCAAGACCTTGCCTGATTCTACTTTATCTCCTGCAGGGCTAGACTCAGCAAGTCCAGGCATTCTTCTACTACTCTACAATTCTGGTAATACTACAATTCTGTTATCTATGAGCATTCTCAGAGGGTGTGCATTTTCTGACTTGGTCTTCTTGGGTTTTTTTCCCCCTTCCAATCTTTACAGATCTCAGTCTGATGGAGTCCTTTGAGTTTTGAAAGCAGAATGGGGCATTTGGAGTGAGTAAGTATGGTTTTCTCTTAGAGTTTGGTAATTATGATTTTCTCTTAGAGTTTAGTTATGGGGAAAATAAGATCTCCATGGTCTGAGAAAGATATCAGGAAAAAGAGTGTAAAAAAGTTTGTTTCTTTTCTTTCAAGGTACGTAATTGGATGTTGTACAGAGGTGTGCATTTCAAAAATTGTGTTTCCAGCAAGAATGAGGAAGAGAATACATGTGATAGGATGATTGAGTCTCACTAATGAGATCTACTGTGTTTCAGAGAGCCCCCAAGGAGAATGTGTAAATTAGAAGTAATGTGTAAAACTCTCCTACACTCTCATCACTGAGATTTGGTGACATACTCAGTGATGCTGAGGGTTTACTCCTGGCTCTGTACTCAGGGGATCATTCCTGGCCTGGCTCTGGAGAACAAATGGGGAATAGAGCCCAATCCTTGTGGGCTTTTACAAGGCCTACCTGCTATAATATCACTCCATCCCTGACACTGTTTGTTTTGGGGCCACACCAGGCAGCGCTCATGGCTTACACCCATGAGCCATGAGGTGGGGATCGGCGGTGGGGTAGAAATGGAGTGTTGGGGATTGAACCCAGATTGGCTGCATGCAAGGCAAGTGTCCTATTCACTGTATTATTGATCCATCCCAAATTGGAGCAACTCTGGAGAAAGGTTCAGACTGATTAATCTAAGATAAGCCATATTTATACGTCTTTTTTTGCAAGTCTTTTGCCTATAGTTTAAAGGATGGAGGAATACTTTCCATCAAGTTTATTTGACAGAACCTTTTACCTAACCCTAAAAGATGACTGTTTTATGTTTCTTCTGAAATATTTTGCTAACTATGATTTTACATAGAACTGCTTTTAAGCGGAGTGTCCTCTGATGGTGAAAAGCTGGTTTTGAGAATAAGCATCAGAATGGTCGCTTTTTTATCCAGGTGTTTTGCTTTACTATTTTACATCTGCATTGTATCAGACAGCAGAGGTTAGTGTTTCTTTTTCATGCTTTCATAGCCCTGTTTTAGCTATGTTTCTTATAAGTGGTGTATATTGTCAGCATAGAGAGTCTTTATTCACTTGTGTGTGGAGCATACAATCTGTAGATTATAGACACTGAGTTTTTGATTCTAGACCTCCTCCTTTTATCTAGTCTTCTCCCTTCATTTGCCAGTCCACATGTAGGAGAATAGAATAAAAAAGTTAATTTAAAAGACATATCTTCCAGAAATACAGCACCGTACCTTACAGGAACCATTGTCCAAAGACCAATACTTGATGCTTTAGAAACAGTATTCTCCCTCCCGTGGCATGGGCATTGTTGGGATTTTTGAAAATTTAACACATTTTTCCTAAAGTCCTGAAGACGAAAAGGAAAGAATAATTCCCATATGCAGTGCACACTTGAAGGTTATCTCAAAAGCAGTTTACTTTAAAATGAATGTATTCAGAATTGTAAAGAGTTGGCTTGAAATCTAAAAGCTGAAAGAGCCACTTGTTGTCGTCATGGTCATATGTGATCTTTTATTTTTCCTTCAAGATGCAGTGCATGCTCATCATGGAAAATTAGAAATTTCCTGTCGGTGAACAGGGAGAAGAAAGGGATGGAGGGCAAAGATAACCTTCACGCATGCACTGCCTCACAGACTTGCTTCTCCAGTACAGAATATAGCTAGCATTAAGGGAAAAAATAGGTTTCATTTTCTAAGGGGTCTGGGAAGTCTTCTCTTGGATGTTTTCATAGCTATTTTATTATTTAATAAAAATATGTCATTCTGAAGTCTAGAGAAAAAAAAATCTTTACTTCTGAAAGAATAGCAAATTGCACATAAGTTATTTACTCCACAATTTCATTTTGTCAGCATAGTTGGATGCCAAAGGTCTATTCTGAATATATTTTGGAGGAATTTTTTGACACTTGCCAGAGAAATTATAGGTCTTAAATGCTCTAATCATGCAATTGAATTTATGTATAAATATTATATTCCATGTCTTATTTTCTTATTGTTTATTACGTCTGGGATTGATGCCAAAGTCTATTCAGCCCTAGCCCATTTATTAAATTAGGCTCTACAACTAATTTTACACAATAGAGTTGGGAGGAAAACACTCTTTGCTTATCATTCTAGTTGGTTTTTTTTACCACAGTGAAAAAGAAAAGTATTATTTCTAAAAATACCTTCATGAAATTTCTTGATTAAGAAACAGGATATCATGGTTAAAGGAACTAATTACCTGATACCTGAGCTCCAAGAAGTTTCTTGCCTTGTTCCAAGTCATCTTCCATACTGTTGCCAGCAATGTTGTATCCTTTAAAATTTAAATCTATTTCTTGCCTCCTCTCAGCTATTCAAAAGCTCTTCCTGGCCTGTGCTTTCGGATTAATTCCAGACTCTTCAGAATGGCAAACAGGCCTCTGTGATCTGACTGCCAACCTCATTCGTAAATCCTTTACTCGTATTAAATTACTCGGAATTCTCTGAAAATGTCATTGATTTTATGCGTCTGTACTTTTTATTCCCATCCTGTCCTCTTTCTGGAATTTTCTGTTACACTGTCTCTTTCAAGCATCACTTCCTCTGTGAAGTCTTTCCTGACCTGTTCTACCTCCCTGCTTTCTCCCACTTGCAGGGAGAATGAACGCTTTATACCCCACTGCATGCGTAATCGCATGGCTGCATCTGTAACAGGCTGTTACGCTAATTTTTAAATGTGTCTCTCCTTGTAAAACTGAAGGTCCAGTCACCATCTTTCTCCAGACTAAGCAGGCTCTTAGCTCTCCAATCCCCCTGCCTGCTCCATCAGCTGGCACTGATTGTATTGAACGTTAAAGCACATCCATGGCAATGTTATTGATGAATCCATTTTCTTCCCTGTTCTTGTTTATGGGAGATCTGGCCAAATTCTGTTGTTGAATTTACTTTCTGAGTTTCTAGAAAGTGATTGGTTCCACTAGTTTGATGTGCTGCTCACTGGCCGGGTGACTCAGGGAGGGCTGGATGGCTGCTCTCCCCTATGTGTCTGAGTCTCTGCATGGTGGTCGATAGCCCTGAGGCAGTTCATGGGCGGATCCACCAGATCTCCTGGAGGGGACAGAGGAGGGAAGGGGGACTCCAGCTCCACCTCCACAAATGCCTGGTGATTTTTGCCTCTGAGAACTGCCTACCTGGGCTTGAACTCGGCTGCTCTGTTGTGTGGGGCTCTGGTGAGCCTGGCTTGAGATCAGCTTTTCTCTTGGGTGGGGTTCTGATGAGCTGTGAAGTCCATACCTTGAAAATGGTGGTGATTATGGTAAATGAGTTTCCTCTGGCTTCTTTCGAGGCCCCCTACTGAGGTGATGGGCCAGGATTAAAACCCATCTTCTCTCCTAGGTGCCTCATGGTCAGCTGAGCTAGGGGAGCTCTCCCTCATGTGTCTGCTCTCTCTCTCTCTTTTTTTTAACTATCAAGACTATCCTGACCGTAACCACCTAATGAAAGATTCTGGAACTGGGTGGGGGTGTGTTAGACAGTGGGTGACAACTTAGAAGAGAGCATAGGGGATATGAGAAACTGGATGAAGGAATAGGTGTGGGTTCATATAATGTCTAGATCTCAAAAAGCATCATTAACTAGAGTTCAACCAGAGAGAAGCCAAAACTTTCATGGGTAGATGTTTTTAGATGTGTTACCTGGAGTTTTCTTGAGATATTCTGTCAAAGTCAGAATAAAGTAAAAAGAAAAATCACTACCCATCGACCAAGAGTAGTTGAAAATCCCATGACTGGAGCTGAGAGGGATACATAGCTGGGATATCAACAAAGAATCAGCCAGTCTCATTGAAATACATTCCAGGAAAGTTTGAAATTTAAAAATGGTGTAGTTTGTGTATGATTGTTCTTGTAATACAAGATAATTTGATTTTCCACTAATTCATTAAAGGATTGCTTTGGAGGCCTCTTTTTGTTTTATTAAGCAAAAGTTAAAAATATAAAATATGGTTCAAAATATGTAAATTCTTATTTCTGTCAAAACCTGGTGGGTGAGGAATCGGTTTATTGTTACTGTACTTGTGCCTTCTTGACTGCTTAGTAAGAGAAAGCATTTCTTCATAAGCATTACTTAGATTTGCTTTTATGTAAACACGTATTTATTATCCTTTATTTTCCTATGGAGTATTTCATTATCCTATAAATTTGCAGGCACTCATTGTATACTGTAGATGTTAATCTTTGTCTTTTGTATTATAAATATTTCCTACAATGTCTTGTAAATTTTTTCCTTTGTTTATAGTATCTTTGACCTACGCATTTCTAGTAAATGTCTTTTTTTCCTCTTACCACCTCCTACTTTACTGTTTTAGTTGATAATGTTTTCCTAATCCCTAGGGTACTCTCTTAAGTTTTATTCTAACATATTTGTGGTTCCTTTTTAAATTTTTAACTCATGAAATTTATTTTTAAACATGGATTTAGATAGGAGTCTAATTACATTTTTCTGTAATTGCTATCTTTAAATCCCATTTATACTGGGACTCATTTTGCAACTGGATTGTAATTTTCTAAGCATTATTCTAAATAATGGAACTAGTTAACATTTGTTATGCACTTATGTGCCAAATATGGTCCCAAGCACTTTAAATTGTTATTTATTCCTGGCAGAAATATTATAAGCCACTTCTGTTATTCCTGAACTTTACCGTGCTTTTACCAGGCTCTAGGATCAGCTTCGTTAATCTACCTTGTATGCATGAGACTTCAAGTTTGATACCAGGTGCTGTCCCACATGCCATGTGCAGTCAGGGTGGCATGATTGGGACACTTCCAATTTGGACACTGATTGAGAATGCTGGCACCACAACAAAATGTGTGAGCATTGCAACCAAAGACATGTGAACACAGCAACTTTTGGCCACCATAGACACACAAAAAGAAAGGAAGGAAAAACTAAAACAACATTCTTTCATCAAGGCAAAATTAAACCATTGGGGGCTGGAGCGATAGCCCAGCTGGTAAGGGTGTGTGCCTTGTGCGCGCCCGCCCCTGCTGGCCTGGGTTCGATCCCGGCATCCCATATGGTCCCCTGAGCACCGCCAGGAGTAATTTCTGAGTGCACAGCCAGGGAGAAACCCCTGAGCATTGCCGGGTGTGACTCAAAAATAATTTAAAAAAATTAAAAATTAAAAAAAAAATTAAACCATTGGGATTATGATTGGAATTGTATCATATCAGCTCATTAATGGATGAGTTTACTATCCTTCTATAACATTTTATAATTTTCTTCTTATGTCTTAGACATACCTTGTAAAATTTAGCACTCAATATTCATATTCAGCATGAAAGACAGCATATATATCTGTAAGACAATTTGTCACTGTCTGTTTTAGTTAGCAAGATGTAGGAATGCTAGAAAATGATATGTTCATGATAGACATTTATCACTGTTCAACAGTCTCTAGTTCCTCTCTGGTTCCAAATATAAATGATTATATTTTCTTGTCTTTTGAAAATGTAGAAATCCAGGTGCCTGATCCTGGTCAATAAAAATGTGAATGGGAGTGAGATATTCACTCCTACACTCAACCAGTGAGGTGCTGGAGCATGATTCTCCATGATGGCTTCCCTTCCAGAGTGAGAATGGTAGTTACCTTGTGTGTAGAGAGAGAGAGGTAGGCCATACTCTACCACCTGTAGTACCAGCTGTACTCAGGGCTTACTCCTAGCTTTGTGCTCAAGGATCATTCCTGGTAGTGCTTGGGGAAACATACGGGGTGCTGGGATCAAACCTAGTTTGGTCACAAGCAAGAAAGTACTGGACCCTCTGTAGGCCTGTTGTAAATATGCATTAATGACTAAGTACCAAAAGATAAAAGAAGTTAGAACTCTGAGCCACAGAAGACATCTGTGCTGCTTGCCTTCCTGATAAAGCATTTGTGGCTTTTAAGCATTTTTGTTGTTGTTGTTCTTATTTTACTACAGTATAACCTAGTTTATCCTAGTGCAGCATTACGCTTATTCCTTCCCATTAGATTTAAAGCCCTTTGCTTTAAATCTCTTGGTTTGGAATGACATCTCTTTCTTGTATAAACTACATTCATATGTTTTTTTGTGTCATTTACCAGTTTAGATTTTCCTACTGTAGACCAAAACCTTTCAAACACATATAAAGGCTGGAGAGATAGTACAGGAGTTAGGTGTATGTATTGCATGTGACTAACCAGTTCATTTCCAGTAATACACAATTCTCTCAGCATTGCCAGCTGAGAGAAGCCCCTAAGCACCACAAGGTGGCCTTTGTGGTCCCTGGGCACCACAGGACCCAAGTCCCCTTACCTCACATGGAACCACCAGCTCAGCTGGTCAAAATCTGCTAGGAATGGCCACCAGATGCTTTGTGCACTACTCACAAGGCCCAACCTGAAAATACTTGAAGAAGAATATAAATAGATGATTGGACAATTTGCCACTCATCTCTTACAATTATTTCACTCACCAAAACACTATTTTTGTTTGTTTTGAGGTCAAACCCAGCGATACTCAGGAGTTACTCCTGGCTCTCCACTCAGTAATTACTCCTGACAGTGCTATGGGGATTATATGGGATGCCAGGATGAACCCATGTTAGCTGCATGCAAGTTGGAGCTCTGCCCACTATACTTCAGCCCCAAAACCAATAGTGCTTTAAAAACTTGCCTTTATGTATTCTTTTTTAAAACAGATACCTCATTTCTAATATTCTCTACTACAATTACAGTAAAGCTGTTATTAAAATGGTTTCATGCAAGAACAAGGGCACAATTCAGTTGCTGAGATTGTATTACATGACTGTCTCACAAGGTAAGATCATTTATCCTGCTGTAGAGTCTGCAAATTTTACAGGCAAAACTAAGGGTCCCCTGTAAACCCTAGGAGTTCTAACATGAATAAGTTAAGAGAGATGACCTAGGACCAGCTCTACGCCTATGACAGAAAACTATTCATTAGTGCATTTGTCAATCTTGGTTCTGAATGCTGCAGATAACAGCAGTCAGAATTCTTTATTTCTGAAGCATTCACTTGGCCTTCCCATTCAGTAAGCCTGACTTTTCTAGCCTGTTCTGGAAGACATTAATGGAATACAGTCATGTCCACTCAAGGCGAGAGGCAGATCGATACTGAATATGCTGTATCCTTGTTGGAGCGGTTAAAACTGTTTGATGAACAGCAGTTGTTTACTGACATAGTGTTAATTGTTGAGGGTACTGAATTCCCTTGTCATAAGATGGTTCTTGCAACATGTAGCGCATATTTTAGAGACTCTTAGACATGGGGCAGAGCTGTTCCTTGCTCTCCCTGTGCCCAGCCGTTCATGAGGCAGTCGGGAGGCATGGTGGGTTCTAGCCTTGGCCCACCACCCCGGCAGAACCTCACAACAAGCCAGACGACCGCCCATCCACTCCATGGGTGCCGCCATTTTCCACATCGGACTTCCCTCTCTTCAGAACTCCACCCAGCTGACCAGCCCATCACAGCCCGGATCATCGACACCCACCCTGCAGCCGTTTCTTCCTCAATCTGGCCCCAGAACTCCACCCAGCTGACCAGCCCATCACAGCCCGGATCATCGACACCCACCCTGCAGCCGTTTCTTCCTCAATCCGGCCCAGAACTCCACCCAGCTGACCAGCCCATCACAGCCCGGATCATCGACACCCACCCTGCAGCCGTTTCTTCCTCAATCCGGCCCAGAACTCCACCCAGCTGACCAGCCCATCACAGCCCGGATCATCGACACCCACCCTGCAGCCGTTTCTTCCTCAATCCGGCCCAGGTATGCTGGTCCAGAGACTCTTAGACATGGGGCAGAGCTGTTCCTTGCTCTCCCTGTGCCCAGCCGTTCATGAGGCAGTCGGGAGGCATGGTGGGTTCTAGCCTTGGCCCACCACCCCCGGCAGAACCTCACAACAAGCCAGACGACCCCCCCACTCCATGGGTGCCGCCATTTTCCACATCCGGACTTCCCTCTCTTCAGAACTCCACCCAACCGACCAGCCCATCACAGCCCGGCTCGCGGCGCGCTTGCGGCCGCGCGGTTCATCAATAAATGCTTTATTTGGAGGTGTTTAAAGAATATGCCTCCCGCACGGCAAGCCTAGCAAGCTGCTTGTGTTGTATTTGACATGCCAAATGCCAGTAACAATTATATTAGGTCATTCCCATGACCTAATATAATGATTTTTAGGCTCTTTATGTTCCTGTAGCAAGCCGATGCCCTTTGCTCTACTGGCATGAGACAGGACATATGGAGATATTACTGGTGCCCGCTCTAGCAAATAGATGATTAACGGGAAGATCGTGATCGTGAAGAGAGATCTTTTACCATAAAGTTCAGTGTGTACATATGCATAAGTACACATTTGTATGTGGTCATGTTTCACACTTTTTAAAATTATATCTTAAGATTTCAAATAATAAAATCGTATGCAAAAGATAACTTAAACACTTTTACAAATGTACTGTTTCCTTTTTAAAAAATCCTACTGCAATTTCTATAACCTCCAAAATAATGTTAGATAAATAATGGTGAGACAAAGTGTCTATCTTTTTAAAAACAATCTCAGTAGAAATGTATGTAGTATTTTAATCTTAATTATAATCTTTAATCTCTTGTTTTTAGCAGAGGATTTTTTTTAATATTGTAAATAGTTACTTTCTGTGTTTCAGTTTATCTGGATATTCACCCAACTCTTTTGCATTTCTACTGAGTAAATAACTAACCTGCATTGTCAAAATAGCGGTCATGCTAGAAGCAGACTTAATGTGGTCTGTTTTTTTTTAATATTTTAAAATTGTTAAATTTTAAATTTTTAAAATTTATTAAATTTTAATTAAAATATTAAATTTTTAATATTTAAAATATTTTAAAATTGAATTAATTTTTGTGTGTTTAACTGACTACATAAAACTGATTTATGTAGTCAGTTAAACACAAAAATTAATTCAAACCCTCTTCTAACACCATGCACAAAAGTCAAATTGATAATTTGATATTGTATTGATATTGATTGTATTGTATTGATTGATTGATAAATACATCAGTATCAGACTAGAATTTATAAATTTATACCAAGTAAAACATAGACAGAACTACTCATGACATTGAATCTAGAAATGCCTTCAACGATCTAATGTTACTGGTCAAGATAAACATGGGTCTACATAAAACTAAGAGACTTTTGCACTGCAAAAGAAATGATGACCAGAATAAAAAGTCACTCCACAGAGTTAGAGAAAATATTTGTCCATTCCTATTCTGATAAAGCATTAATATCCAAGATACATTAGATACTGATAGAACTCTACATGAAAAAAAATTGAAAATGGGTGGAAAAAAATGAATAAGATCTCAAAGAAGTCATGTAGATGGCCAAAAGGCATATAAAATGCTCATTATAACTTATCATCATAGCAATGTAAATCAAAATAACATGAGCCGTCAACTCATACCAGTGATACTGGCACACACCACAAAGATTAAAAACAACCAGTGTTGGTGGGGATGTGGGGGGAAAAGAATCCAAGTCCACTGTTCATAAAAATGTTGACTGGTCTGGTCTTTTTGAAAAGAGTATGCCCACTTCTCAAAATCCTAGGAATCAGTCTCATATGACCCATCAATTTCAGTTCTTGCTATTTATCCCCAAGGGTTCAAAACCTCTCTTCAGAAAAGATATTTACTCTCTTGTATTGATTACAGCACTATTCACAGTAGTCAGAATCTGGAAACAACCCAAGTGCCCAAGAACACACAACTGAATAAAGATATTGTGGTACATATTCACAATGGAATACTACTAGGCTATAAGAAAAGATGAAATAATGCAATTTGCAGCTCCATGGATGGATCTGAAATGTATCAGATTGAAGTTAGTCAGAAGGAGGGGACAGGTACAGAATGATCTCATCTGTGGTATATAAAGTACATAGTAAGTATATATTCAAAGGCAACAGAAATTAAGAATGGGTCTTTTAATAAAAAGTATATCACTATATAAGGGATGGGGAATAGGACTGCTGGGATGGGGAAGGGAGACCTTGGGATATGGTGGGGTGAAACTGACACTTTGGTGGATGGTGTGGTGTTGGAATTTTTTTTGCATGAAACCCTAACGTCAATATTGTAAGTCAAATTGCTTTTTTAAAATTTTTTTATGCTCGATTTATTACATCATTTTAAGTTTTCACTAAAAATAATAGTAGAAATATTTGGGGTGAGGTTGGAAACACCCAGTGGTAACAGGGCTTACTCCTTGATTTGTGCTCAGGGTTCACTTCTGGCAGGGTTTGGGGACTGCCTAGGTGCCAAGTTATCTCCAGCAGATATAGAAATATTTTTTGATTCTCTGCTGGTGCAAGTAGTAGAATTGTAGAGGTACCCAGATCTAATGGAGAATACCGAATGTTAGTCAAATGGATAGAGGTGAGGGGGCTCGTCTTGAGGACCTGTCCCCAATAGCGAGAGTGCCATCTGGACCCCTCACCTCCATCCATTTGACTAACAGGGATAAAAAAAAGTAGTATGATACTAATATCCAAGGGCAGGCAAAACATGGATCAGGAGGTCATGTCAGTGGGTGGAATCAACCACAAATGTGTGTAAGTCAGAGGTTAGGTAAGTCAGAGAAGGGACCAGTGAGCTAATAATTATTGGAAATTATAATACCAGCCTAGCACTGAGCATTGAATGTAGGCAAAAGTATATACATGGTAACCTCTAAATGCATGTATTGCAAGCCACAATGTGTAAGAGGAGGAAAAAGAGAGAGAGATACAGACAGACAGACGGACAGAGACAGAGATTCAGAGAAAAACAAGGTAAAGTATGCAGACAGGGGGCAGGGGAGGGAATTAGGGGACATTGGAGGTAAGAAATGGGCACTGGTGGAGCAATGGGTACTGGAACACTGTATGACTGAAATCCAAACATGAACATCTTTGTAATTGTATATGTCACTGTGGTATAATAAAAAATATTTTTAAAAATAAATAAAAATGGATGGAAAGAATTTATACTCAGATTAACACACTTCTACATCCTGATCAATTATACGTTTAAATTTTTGTTACTTATAAAATCTGTGATTTTAATTTTAATTTTTATAATTGTGTTTGTTTTGTTTTTTGGGCCACACCCGGTGGTTGTCAGGGCTTACTCCTGGTCCTGCACTCAGACATGGATCACTCCTGGCAGGCTCGGGGACTATATGGAGTCTCGGGAACGAACCCAGGATAGATGCATGCAAGGAAAGTACCCTACCAGTTGTACTATTACTGTAGTCACAATTAATTATGATTAAAGTTGCACATGGTTTTACATTATTGACCAAGTTTTGTTTTATTCTACTCTGAAATAACTATTCATATCTTATACTCATTTATCTGTTAATCCATCTTTTTGTCTATAGATTTTTGATAAATATTCTTGAATATTTAAATTTTAAATATTTCAACCCACCCCTCTGAGAGAATCCCACAAATTAATGAGAATATAGCACCCGCATGGCAGAGCCTGGCAAGCTGTCCGATGTGTGTTCGATATGCCAAATCCAGTAACAGAAATGTTTATTTTCCTGACCCCGAAAGAGCCCTTTGATACGGCAGCAGTAAGAAAGGCAAACAAGCAGTGCCAGACAAAATTTCATGGCCATCCTAGGCTGCCAAAACGAAGAAGGACTAAAATGACTGTCTGTACTTTCAATGGACGTACACTGGCATCGGAAGCATATATTGAGGATCTGATGCTGCAAGCAAAAAGATCAAGTACAACATCATTGGTCTGACTGAGACGAGGAGGCGCCAGTTGCATCATGCTGTATTTGACACCGGAGAAGAATTGTTCCTTGGAACATGCGACCGAAAGAGGCATCGGTGGCATTGGTGTCCTTGTCAACATGAACATGGCCGTAAACATTGATTCATTTGAATGCCTTACAAACCAAATAGGACGATTACACTGGAAGAGATGTGGCCCACTGCCAGCAATTTCTATCTTCATTGTCTACGCACCAACATCCACATACAAAGAAGATGAAATTGAGAAATTCTACATGGAATTGGAGGAGTTCTATAAAAAAAGATCACACCTTCTACAAGATCATAGTCGGGATTTTAATGCCAAGATAGGACCGAGAAGATCGGTTGAAGAACTCCACATCGGGACCCATGGCCTAGAATGGAACGAACAGGGTGAGAGACTATCTGAGTTCATCATGTCCACCAAGACCATTCATGGGAACTCACAGTTCCAGAAAGCTGAAGCGAAACGTTGGACATGGGAATCTCCTGGCGGACAGTTCCACAATGAAATTGACCACATCATCTTCAATCGACGGTTTTGTCTGACTGATGTAGCTGTCGTCCCCAAATTCCAAACAGGATCAGACCACCGTCTCCTTCGCACAAAATTCTACTTCCCGCAACGGGAGAAAAGGCTGCAAAGTTTAAGAAGAGAACTCCCAGAACGACCACCAACTGGGAACTCTTTGGCACCATTGCAGCAACATGGGAAGATACCATCATTGACGACATCGATGAAGAATACAACCGACTGGTTCAGCACCTCCATGATTGTACGAAGAATGCTGAGAGAGAGAAAGACACAAAAGGACGCCTGTCTTCAGAAACTCTCGAGCTCATTCGCCAACGTGACAAGGCGCGAGCCTCAGGAGACCAAATGCTAACATCCAAGCTTGCTAAACAGTGCAGAGAAGCATAAAAGAAGACCTCAAAGACAGAAGAGCAGAAATACTGGAAGATGCAGCAGAAGCCGGGAAAAGCATTCGCACTGCCCGCCTTTCCTTTGCCAACTATAAGACCAAGATGACTGCCCTCCAATGCCCTGATGGATCTATCACATCTTCCAGAAAGGCAATGGAGAAGATTATCCATTACTTCTACTCAAATCTCTTTGATAGCCACATCCACCTGCCCACATACCAAATTTCACAGGATGGATATGTCATTCCCAACGTTCTCCCTTCTGAAATCCGACATGCCATCTCGTCAGTAAAGAAGGGAACACCACCAGGCCCAGACAAAGTCAGACCCGAACACCTGAAGAATCTGCCGTCGGTACTCATCAATACACTAGCTCGGCTCTTCACACGCTACCTGTCCGAATGCAAGGTGCCCTCCCAATGGAAAACCGAGCAGGACAGTTCTACTGTTCAAGAAGGGAGACATTCATGACATCGGCAACTATAGCCCCATCTGCCTGTTGTCTGTCATCTACAAGCTGTTTACACAAGTCATCCTGAACAGGATTAGCAGAACCCTAGATGAAGGACAACTATGCGAGCAAGCAGGCTTCCGGAAAGGATTCAGCACAATCGACCATATCCACACGGAAACCAAGCTCATCAAGGTTTGTAGAGAGTACAAGATGCCGCTCTGTCTCACGTTCATTGATTTAAAGAAAGCCTTTGATTCTGTGGAGACTGAAGCAGTCATTGAAGCCCTAGCCAAACAGGGTGTTCAAACCCAATACATCAAGATCCTTCGTGAGCTGTATTACGGATTCACCACCAGGATCTCACCATTCTACAAAGAAGTGATCATTAATGTGAAAAGAGGGGTTCAACAGGGTGATACCATTTCACCAAAACTCTTCAGCGCCACCCTCGAGAACATCATGCGACAATTAGAATGGGAAGGAATGGGAGTGAAGATAGATGGTCGGCAACTACACCCACCTCCGCTTCGCTGATGACATCGTTCTAATAACACCAAACATTAGCCAAGTGGCACAAATGCTGGCTGACTTTGACCGAGAATGTGGAAAGATAGGTCTACAGCTGAATCTAAAGAAAACTATGTTCATGAAGAATTAACTAGTTCCTGAGGCCCCATTCACTCTCAATGGAACAAATATCTCTGAATGCAGCAGTTATGTGTACCTAGGTTGAGAAATCAACATGATGGACGACCTAAAACCTGAGCTGCGCAGGAGGAAGAGAGCGGCATGGAATGCCTTCAAAGGCATGGAAGAAATAGCTAAAAGGACAAAGAACCTCCGGCTCTGGGCACATCTCTTTGACTCCATTGTTATCCCTGCATTAACATACCCCTCAGAGACCTGGGCCCTACGAAAGCAGGATGAGAATGCTATTCGGGTCTCCCAGAGAGGAATCCAAAGAGCTATGCTTGGAATATCATGCCTCAAGTGAGAGAAGGAATCCGGAGTTCTGACCTCCTTCACTATTCCAGAATCAGGGATGCTGTCTCGTTTGCCAAGGCATCGAAAATCAGATGGGCTGGACCTGTAATGCGATTTGGAGACAACTGCTGGACTAGAGCCATTACCGACTGGATCCCACGGGATATCAAAAGATCACGTGGCCGCCCACCTACAAGATGGTCAGACTTCCTTGTAAAGACCCTGAAAGAACGGTTTGAGGCTCTTCATATTCCTGAATCAACCAGATGCCATTGGGCTACATTGTCACGTGATAGGGACCAATGGAAATGTTACTGGCGCCCGCTCGAGCAAATTGATGAATAACGGGATTCAAGTGATCAAGTGATTCTTGAATATAATAAAATTAATCATTTTATTCAGAAAATTTCACATATTTTCATTTCACATGTATGTATCAAATCTATTATATACACACAAACAAGGATACACATCTACATTGAATAAGATATGGACCCAGAATTCATTTCTTTTATGTCATGTAAATAAGATAGTTTCATATTGAGAAGTGCAAGTGTCTCTGTTTATGTGCAGTGTCAATTTTGCCCATAATTTTCTGGCTTTCTTTGTCTTCTATTAGTAAATTTTGCCATCTCTGTGCAATTGCATGATTTTATAGCTTTCTTTTTTAATATATATTTTTAATTAATTAATTAATTTTTTGACAATTACAAAAATGTTCATGTTTGGGTTTCAGCCATACAGTGTTACAGCACCCATCCCTCCCTCAGTGCCCACCTCCCACCACCAATGTCCCTGATACCCTCCCCCTCTCCTCTAGCCTGCCTCCATGGTCTTATAATATATTTTGATAGCTAATTGAACAAGTTCTGTCTACTTACTTTTTTTAGAAGTACCTTGACAGGGCTAGAGAGATAGTACAGTGGAACAAGTGTTTGCCTTGCATGCGGCCAACCTGGGTTCTATTCCAGTCACCCCATATGGTCCCCTGAGTCCAGCCTAAAGTGATCCCTGAGTGCAGAGCCAGAAGTTTGTCCTGAGAACCTCTGGGTGTAAGTTACCTCGAAACATAAAGCAGACAAAAATTATCTTGGGAATTTAGCTTTTTTAAATCAATTTTAGAATTAAATTAATTATTTGAATTTTATTGAGTCTATAGCTTTGATTGAAATGTTAGGATGGAATTTCTTCATTAAAGTGGTGTTTGAATCCAAAGACTCATCAAAAAGATCATACATCATGACCAAGTAGGATTCATCCCGGGAATGCAAGGATGGTTCAACATTCGCAAATCAATCAACACAATACATCACATCAATAAGAGAAAAAATAAAAACCATATGGTCCTATCGATAGATGCAGAAAAAGCATTTGACAAGATCCAGCACCCATTCATGATTAAAACCCTCCAGAAAATGGGAATTGAAGGAAGCTTCCTCAAGATAGTCAAAGCCATCTACCAAAAGCCCACAGCGAGTATCATTCTCAATGGGGAAAAATTGAAAGCCTTCCCCTTAAGATCAGGAACACGACAAGGTTGCCCCTCTCTCACCTCTTTTATTCAATATAGTACTGGAGGTACTCGCCATAGCAATCAGAGAAGAAAAGGACATTAAGGGCACCCAGATAGGCAAGGGAAGAAATCAAGCTATCATTATTTGCAGATGACATGATATTATACCTAGAGAACCCTAAACTCTCGACCCAAAAACTCTTAGAAACAATAGATAGGTATAGTAGAGTGGCAGGGTACAAAATCAATACCCAAAAGTCGGTGGCTTTCCTATACACAAATAACGAAAGAGAAGAAAGGGATATTAAGAAATCGATTCCATTCACAATTGTGCCACAGAAAATCAAATACCTAGGAATCAGCTTAACCAAGTGTGTAAAGGACCTATACAAAGAGAACTACAAGACCCTGCTTCAAGAAATAAAAGAGGACACGAGGAAATGGAAACACATTCCCTGCTCATGGATGGGGAGAATTAACATTGTTAAGATGGTAATACTCCCTAGAGCTTTGTACAGATTCAATGCGGTTCCTATAAGGATTCCCATGACATTCTTTAAAGAAATTGACCAAACACTTCTGAAATTCGTATGGAATAATAAGCCCCCACGGATAGCTAAAGCAATCCTTGGGAAGAAGAAGATGGGGAGGCATCACCTTTCCCAACCTCAAACTGTACTACAAAGCAGCAGTAATTAAAACAGCATGGTACTGGAATAAAAACAGACCGGTGGACCTATGGAATAGAGTTGAGTATCCTGACACCCACCCTCAAAGACATGATCAGTTAATCTTTGATAAAGGTGCAAAGAGTCCAAAATGGAGTAAGGAAAGCCTCTTCAACAAGTGGTGCTGGGAAAACTGGAAAGCTACATGTAAAAAAATGAATTTGGACCTGTGTCTAACACCTTGCACAAAAATCAGTTCAAAATGGATTAAAGATCTCAATGTCAGACCTGAATCCATAAAGTACGTTGAAGAAAATATAGGAAAAACCCTTCACGACATCGATGCTAAAGACATCTTCAAAGGTGAAACACCATTAACAAAGCAACTAGAAGAAAATATAAACATATGGGACTACATGAAACTGAAGAGCTTCTGCACCTCGAAAGAAACAGTGACCAAGATAGAAAGACAGTCGACAGAATGGGAAAGAATATTCACCCAATACCCATCTGATAAGGGGTTAATATCCAGGATATATCAGGCACTGGTACAGCTATATAAGAAAAAAAACAGCCAACCCCATTAGAAAATGGGGAGAGGGAGATGAACAGAAACTTTGACAAGGAAGAAATCCGAATGGCCAAAAGGCATATGAAAAAAATGCTCATCGTCACTAATCATCAGAGAGATGCAAATCAAAACAACAATGAGATATCACCTCACACCACAGAGAATGGCCCATATCCAAAAGGGTAAAAGCAACAAGTGCTGGCGTGGATGTGGGGAAAAGGGGACTCTCATACACTGTTGGTGGGAATGTCGACTTGTACAACCTTTCTGGAAAACAATATGGACATTCCTCCAAAGACTAGAAATTGAGCTTCCCTTTGACCCAGCCATACCGCTCCTGGGAATATACCCTGGAAAGCCAAAACGCACAGCGGAAACACAATCCGCACTTTTATTTTCATAGCAGCACTGTTCACAATAGCCAAAACCTGGAAACAACCAGTATGCCCGAGAACTGATGACTGGATAAAGAAACTGTGGTACATCTACACAATGGAATACTATGCAGCTGTCAGAAAAAATGAAGTTATGAAATTTTGCTATAAATGGATGGATATGGAAAGAATCATGTTGAGTGAAATTAGTCAGAAGGAAAGAGAGAGACATAGAATGACTGCATTTATTTGCATGACATAAATATACTAGGTGATCTTACCAAAAGTGGAAATTACCACAAGCGTGTGGGAGTCAGAGGTTGGTTTAGATAGAGAAAGGAACATGAGTGAATAAATGTCTAAAGTTCTGATACTAACATAGAACTGAGCATTAAATACAGACAAAAAATGCAAATGATGGCTTCTAAGTGTGCGTGAGTGCAACCCACAATGTGTGGGAGAAGGAGGAGAGAGAGAGGCAGAGAGAGAGGAGATAAAGAACCTGCCATTTAGGCGGGATGTGGGAGGGGGGAGGAATTGGGGACATGGGTGGTGGCTGAGGGGCACTGGTGGAGGGCGGGGTGCTGGAACACCATGTGACCGAAACCCCAAGCGTGAACAATGTTGTAATTGTATATCTCACGGTGGTATAATAAAATGTTTAAAAAAATAAAAAAAAAAAAGTGGTGTTTTTCTTCATTTAGGTGTATCTGTGTATATTTTAGTGCATTTTGATTATTACACATGAAGTTTCTTAATTTTATTAGATTTATTCCTAAGCATCTTATTTTATTCTATATAAGTAATATCCTTTAAATTAAAATTTGCAGCAGCTTTTTGCTAATATGTATCGCTGCAGTTAACTTTAGACTTTCCATTCTATATCTACAAATCTTGACAATATTTCTTGTAATAATGGTATATTCCTTGAGCTTTTGACATGGACAATCTTTTTTTTTTTTTAAATTTTTTTATTATACCACAGTGAAACATACAATTACAAAGGTGATCATAGTTGGTTCTTGGTAATACAGTATACCAGCACCCATCCCTCCACCAGTGCCCCATTTCCACCACCAATGTACCCCCACCCCCTCCTGCCCACCCCCATGCTGCCTTAATACCAGGTACCCCCAGTTTCCTCTCTTTCTCTCTCTGTCTCTCTCTCTGTCTCTGCATCTCTCTGCCTCTTATTTTACACATTGTGGCTAGCCCTGCAGGTATTTAGAGTTTATCACTTAAGTCTCTGTGTATATTCAATGGTGAGTCTTAATCTGCCATTACCATTTCCCACATTTAGTAAAACACTGGTATCTATTTATGTCGTATTAATGAATGCAGTCATTCTATATCTGTCCTTTTCCTTCTGACTAATTTCACTCAGCATGATAGTCTCCATGTCCATCCATTTGCAGGTAAATTTCATAATTTCATCTTTTCTGACAGCCGCATAGTATTCCATAGTGTAGATGAACCACAGTTTCTTTAGCCAGTCCTCTGTTCTCGGGCATTTAGGCTGTTTCCAGATTCTAGCTATAGTGAATAGCGCAGAGATGAATAAAGAAGTACAGATAGTGTTTCTGCTATGTGTTTTTCGGCTCTCGGGTATATTCCCAGGAGTGCTATTGCTGGATCAAATGGGAGCTCAATATCTAGTTTTCGGAGGAATGCCCATATTGTTTTCCAAAAGGGCTGGACCAGTCGGCACTCCCACCAACAGTGGATCAGAGTCCCCTTTTTCCCCACATCCACGCCAGCACTGGTTGTTCTTGCTGTTTTGGATGTGTGCCAGTCTCTGTGGTGTGAGATGGTACCTCATTGTTGTTTTGATTTGCATCTCCCTGATGATTAAAGATGAAGAACACTTTTTCATATGCCTTTTGGCCATTCGAATTTCTTCTTTTTGGAAGCTTCTGTTCATTTCTTCTCCCCATTTTTTTGATGGGGTTGGCTGTTTTTCTTGTGGAGTGCTACCAGTGCCTGATATATCCTGGATATTAACCCCTTGTCAGATGGGTATTGGGTGAATATCCTTTCCCACTCTGTGGATTGTCTTTGTATCTTGGTCACCGTTTCTTTTGAGGTGCAGAAGCTTTTTAGTTTTATATAATCCCATTTGTTTATCTTTGCTTCCATTTGCTTGGTCAGTGGTGTGTCATCTTTAAAGATACTTTTCGTTTCGATGTCGTAGAGCCGTTTCTCCTATGTTTTCTTCGATGTACCTTATAGATTCATGTCTGATGTTGAGATCTAGAATCCATTTTGATCTGACTTTCGTGCATGGCGTTAGAAGGAGGTCTAGGTTCATTTTTTTACATGTAGCTGCCCAGTTTTCCCAGCACCATTTATTGAAGAGGCTTTCTTTGCTCCACTTAATATTTTTTGCTCCTTTATCGAAGATTAAGTGGTTGTATATTTGAGAATGTGTTTCAGGATACTCAGTTCTATTCCACAGGTCTACAGGTCTGTCTCTATACCAATACCACACTGTCTTAATTACAACTGCTCTGTAGTAGAGCTTGAGGTTGGGGAAAGTGATACCTCCCATCTTCTTTTTCCCAAGGATTGCTTTAGCTATTCGTGGAGTTTTATTATTCCATACAAATTTCAGGAGTGTTTGTTCAATTTCTTTGAAGAACATCATGGGTATCTTTATAGGGACCACATTGAATCTGTATAAAGCTCTAGGGAGTATTACCATTTTGATAATATTGATCCTTCCGATCCATGAGCAGGGAATATGTCTCCATTTCCTCAGGTCTTCTTTTATTTCCTGAAGTAACGTTTTGTAGTTTTCTTTGTAGAGATCCTTTACATTCTTTGTCAAACTGATTCCTAGGTATTTGATTTTCTCGGGGCGCAATTGTGAATGGGATAGTTTCTTTAATGTGACATGGACAATCTTTTGATTCATAGATAGCAACAATTAGATTCTTCTCCAATCTTTATATTATTTTGTTATTTTTCAGCATATTCTGCCATGATAAGAACACCAGCACAAGATTGTTAGGACTAGTAATAGTTCGTCTCTTTGTCTCAGTACTTTTTTTTTAAAGGAAATGTGCTGAATGCTTTTACGTTGAGAACTATGTTTAACAGAGATGGTTTTCTAGATATGTTTTATTAGATATACTGACGATGTTCTTTTCTGCTCTTTTTTGTTTAAGAGGTTTTTGCTTGTTTTTGTTCTTATTATAATGGCTTGTGAAATCTTTCAGTGCTTTTTCTACCTTTTTTGTGTTTGCTTCTGGGCCACATGCTAGGGGCTACTTTCAGTTCTGTGCTAAGGTCTTATTCCCAGCTGTGCTTGGGATTGAACGCTGGCCTTCTGCATGCAAAGTATGTATCTCAACTGTTGAGCTATGGTCCCCCTTTCCCACTTCTTATGATATGACCTGACAGTTTTCCTTTGTAAAAATCTCTTAATGAGATAAATTGTGTTAATAAATCCTCTAATGTGCAACAACTTTTGTTCATGGGATAAGCCCAAATAATTATTATTTATATATTGCTCAGTATAATTTCTATTATTTTGTATAACATTTTTTAATTCATGGTCAAGAAGGAAATTGGAGTATAAATTTTTTGCCTTGTTTTTGGTATAGTCATACTAGTCTATACTTGATGTTTGAAAATTAGCATCACAACTATTTACTCAAAACAAAATCTCATAAATGAATGCAGTTTAGATTCACAAAATTCTTCCATGTGTATCAGTTCACTCTTATTGATGTAACTTACCAATAGAGTTTATTCTTTAGATACTGAATAACTACTTTTTTGATAGACTGAGTAAGTATTTGTAGACAAAACCATAATGCTAGTTTATGGGATGATAATGATGATCAGATATCGTTTCTGTCCTTGTGAATTTCAGTCTTTCTGGAAGTACAGTTGAGTCAAAGAGTAAAAGAAAAAATAATGCAGCTCTAATAGTACAAAAAAGAAATTCATGGGCTCGAATAAAGCAGAGTTTAATCAGTGTGACCAGAAAAAAAAACAACACAAAACACTTATCCATCTAATGAGTAGAAATTAACTGAAGGTTCAAAAATGGGTAAAAGTTAACTGACTATAAAAGGGAAGAAGTAATAACAGACATGGGCAAAGGCCCTATCTGGAATAGAAAAATGAGGCTGCTCTAGGTAAACATAGAGCTAGAAGATGAGCTAGAAGTCTTCAAGGTGAGAGGTCACATAGGATGTGGCATAGGATCATGAGGAAGCTAAAACAAGGGTTGGGGCCGGAGCGATAGCCCAGCGGGTAGGGCATTTGCCTTGCACGCAGCTGGCCTATGCTGGCCTGGGTTCGATCCCGGCATCCCATATGGTCCCCGGAGCACCGCCAGGAGTAATTCCTGAGCAAAGAGCCAGGAGTAAACAAGGGTTAAGCATTGCTAGAAGATGGAGAGATGGATTTTAGAACTATTTACATGTCAGTGATGACAAGGTTTGGATGATTGGTTGACAACACAGCAAGGAAAATGTCAGGCATGACTCTTGTTTGAACTGATGACTATAGAGGCACTTACTAGGGACTCTTGTTTGAACTGATGACTGTAGAGGTGTTTACCAGGCTATAGAATAGATAGGCACCTGGTTGTAAAGGAAAATCTTGAGTCCAGCTTTCAACTCATTGAATTTGTACTTCTGAAATATCTGAAAAGAAATTCCAGGTATTCAAACAGATATGCAATTTTCTGATGCAAAAAAGAAATTAAGCCACACACATTTGCATACAGGTGACAATCAAAGTCCTGGGCAGGGGAAATTCCTCCAAGAGAAAGTTCTTTAAGAATAGGAAAGAAACGGGGCTTAATGTGAGAGCATTTATCACCAATAGTGCTTCCTGGGGCTGAAGAACTTCCAAAGGTGGAGGATACTAAATGTGAACAGGAGATGAGAGTAGAGGGACAATATGTTCATGATTAAAAACTATTGGGTTGGGGAGCAGGGTGGAGAGATAATGCAGGAGATACAGCATTTGCTGACCTGTGGCAGGCATGGGGGACAGTAACACTGACTTGAGATTTTGGCACCACATATGGGTCCAAGTGCTCTACCAGAGTAACTCCTGAGCACTGAGTCAGGAATAGCCTCTGAGCACTGCTAGGTGAAGTCCAATCCTTGCCTCCCAAAAAAACTATTCACTGTATGCATAAACTTCACTCACTGCACATTTTAGGAGTATCTAATATATCTAATATGACCTTGTTTTTATTCATCACTATCACTATCACTATCTTCCCGTTAATCATCTATTTGCTAGAGTGGGCACCAGTAATATCTCCATATGTCCTGTCTCATGCTAGGAGAACCCAAAGGCATCTGCTTGCTCCAGGAACATAAAGAGCCTCAAACCATTATATTAGGTCATGGGAATGACCTAATATAAATGTTACTGGTATTTGGAATATCAAATACTACACAAGCAACTTGCCAGGCTTGCCGCACAGGTGGCATACTGTTGTAGTCACCTCTAAATAAAGCATTTATTGATGAACCGTGCAGCCGCTAGCAGCCGCGCGAGCTGAGCTGTGATAGTTTGGTCTGCTGGGTGGAGTTGTGATGAGAGGGAAGTCCGGATGAGGAAAATGTCGGGCCCCAAGCAGTGTGTGGCGGGGGGTCGTCTGGCTTGTTGTGAGGCTCTTCTGGGGTGGCAGGCCAGGGCTAGAACCTGCCATGCCTCCCGGGCGATTCATGAGTGGCTGGGCACAGGGAGAGCAAGTAGCAGCTCTGCCCCATGTCTGAGAGTCTCTGGTTCAGCATACCTGGGCCGGATTAAAAAAAAAAAAACTGCTGCAGGGTGGGTGTCGATGATCCAGGCTGGATAGTCTGGTCTGCTGGGTGGAGTTGTGATGAGAGGGAAGTCCGGATGAGGAAAATGGTGGGTTCCAAGGAGTAGGGGGAGTCGTCTGGCTTGTCGTGAGGCTCTGCTGGAGTGGCAGGCCAGGGCTAGAACCCGCCATGCCTCCCGGGTGCCTCATGAGCAGCTGGGCACAGGGAGAGCAAGTAGCAGCTCTGCCCCATGTCTGAGAATACATAATTTTCTAAATACTTATCCTCAAGTGAAATTGATGCTCTATAAATGTTTCTCTTTTGGCTACATGTATCCTCTGGCATAATGCAGGACAAGGATATTCCATTTTAAGAATTAAGAAAGTGCAATTCTGGTTTAGAAATTCAGCCTGTCTGGAATTGTAAACCCAGAGAGGCTAGAAGTCCTCAATGGATGCTCAGGTAATTAGTAGAGCAATGGCCTGACTCCCAGTATATCTAACCAGTGTGCAATCATCAGCCAACAAATCCTAAATAATAGTTGATAAACACTAAGATACCAGGTAGTGTTTTTCTCAACGAGCCCACAGCGATGTCTTATCTGGCATTTTAGGACCCCGAGATGCAGTCCATGTCTTATGCAATACATGGCTCTTGTATTATTGAGTTCAGTGCATTGACTGAGACAAATCATTCTGAGGGAGGAGGAGGAGGCAGATAAAAGTCAAATCAACTTAATGTGTGACTTGGGAAATTTCAGGTGTAAGTAGGAGGAAGAAAAGAATGGGATGGAGAGGAAGAGTAAGAGAGAGACAGAGAGAGAGAGAGAGAGAGAGAGAGAGAGAGCAGGGAGAGGGAAGATTAAAATATCCAACCCTCTTTCTTTTTTCACTCCCAAGCAACTCTACTGTCTTCTCAAATGCAGTCGACATCTCCCAAAAAAGGAGCCAAGTGCAGATGAACTTGGAGGCTGTTTGTACTCATCAATGACTTGCAGGAAGTTTTCATGTTCACACACTCTTAGGTGTATTATTGGAATGCAAATGCATCATCGAAGAGTAGTTTGCTGAGGCATTGTGATTGTGTCTGCACTCAGACACGTAGTTCCAACACAACAGGAAATTCTAAAAGCATCAAGCTCTGGAACTTACGCTAATCCCATGGACGTACTTTCCACAGCACTTGGCGACCTGGGTTACTGCAGGAACATGCAGTCCTCTGTGTACGCAAAATATTTGATTCTCTGGGTAAAAATCTCTGGATTGCCCTTTTGCTCAGAACATGGAAGCCCTTTCTGGTGCGCATAGGAAGACAAGTTGTAGTTGCTACAGTAAGGGCTGACACTGGAGACTCTAGAAAAAAAGTGTTTCTAGAAAAAGATTAGGAGATACAGGCACTATCATTTTTCCTGGAATCTGGGAGCTGGTTTTGGAATTGACCAGTTTCCCTGGGGCCCCATGACAAATATGTGAGTGTGGGGACTGGCCTGTCACATCTTCCTTGCAATCCCTGAATGATGTAGGCAAGCCTTCTTCAGGGTAAAAGTCGCGGCACACGTGTGAAACAGTGTTGAGCCCTCCCCTGGCTGTTGCCTCTGCCATGAGAATGTTTCCAGTTTGACCTACTGGGGAAAATAGTACCTGCCCCCAGGGTGTTTGGGTTTCCTTCTCTTTCCACTATGTTCCCGCTCATTATAATGGGGGATCTCCAGAGTTAAAGGTTATTTTACACAGGAAGCACATTCAGTATTAGTACAACAAATGTTTTCCTTTCTCCGGTCATGGAAGAACTCCACTCTCAGAGTCGTGATAAATCAGGGCATCAGCCCTTTCCTCTCGGATACAAATAATTCTTCCACTTGAGAATCACTGACCTAAAAAAGGATACTTGAGAAAGAGCATGTCTTTTATTTTTTCTTTTAAAGACAGCACCACCAGAAGCAGTCTGATTTCCTTGCACTTAGATGCATACAAAAAAGAAAAGTGAGTCACTTTGAGTTTCTAACTTTAGCTGACAGAAACAAAGCACTGAATCATAGAACTTGTCAGAGAAGACCTAGATATAGTTCCATCTAGATAAGCCTCATATTAAAAGAATCTGGGGTTCTATTTTGGGGCAGATAGAAGATTGGATCTACAACTGTCCATTTGCTAATAATCTGGTGGATCAGGATGTGACTAGAAAGAACCTTTCAGTAGGAATCCTGTAGAACCATCCGTGATATGGTCTGTCTTCATTCAGTTGGCCAAAATCCACCACATTCACAATGAAAGAAACTATGGCATTCACAACATTCACATTGGGAAAAGCACTGTAGGCTCCATCCAAATAGTATTGTTAATTCATCACGCTGTCATCACATGAAGGGTCCTTAAGAACCATTCAGCCAATTGGAAACTAAATCAAAATCTGTATGTAAAAATCTGTTTTTAGGGGACTGGAGAGATTGCACAGGCATTAAGACCCTTGACTTGAATAGAACTGCCTCTGATTCAACTCCTGGCACCACCTATGGTGCTCTGAACATGGTCAGGTGGGACCCTGAATTGAGGCAGGAACATTCACATTGGGAAAAGCACTTTAGGCTCCCATGCAGACCCTGAATTGAGGCAGGAGTATCTCTGAGTATTACCATATGTGGCCCCCAAACAGTAACAGATACAAACCTATATTGGAAAGACAAGATCCACATGCAAGTTCTTCTGAAAGCCAAAGAGTGCTCTTTGAAGTCAGCTATGTGAGAATAAGTCTACCCAAAATAATTAGTCTTATTTCCCCAATCCTCCCTTATAAAAGCAATCATCTACTTTATCTCTAGTATTTTTCAAACACACTCTGGTTTTGGGCCACATGCAATGATGCTCATGACTTCCTGGCTCTGCACTCAGGGATCACTCCTGGTGGGCTCAAGGACCATATAGGGATATTGAAAGTTAAAGCATCTTCAAAGATGAAACACCACTGACAAAGCAAATGGAAGCAAAGATAAACAAATGGGATTATATAAAACTGAAAAGCTTCTGCACCTCAAAAGAAATAGTGACCAAGATACAGAGACAGCCCACACACTGGGAAAGAATATTCACCCAAAGCCCATCTGATAAGGGGTTAATATCCATGATATGTAAGGCACTGGTAGAACTTTACAAGAAGAAAACAGCCAACCCCATCAAAAAATGGGGAGAAGAAATGAACAGAAACTTTCACAAAAGAAGAAATTCGAATGGCCAAAAGGCATATGAAAAAGTGTTCTTCATCATTAATCATCAGAGAGATGCAAATCAAAACAACAATGAGATACCATCTCATGCCACAGAGACTGGCGCATATCCAAAAGAGCAAGAACAACCAGTGCTGCCGTGGAAGTGGGGAATAAGGGACTCTCATCCACTGTTGGTGGGAGTGTTGGCTGGCCCTGCCCTTTTGGAAAACAATATGGACATTTCTCCAAAAACTAGATACTGAGCTTCCATTTGATCCAGCAATACTACTCCAGGGTATAGCAATACTATACTCTGGAGACCCAAAAACACACAGCAGAAACACTATCTGCACTTCTATATTCATCACAGCTCTATTCACGATAGCTAGAATGTGGAAACAACCTAAATGCCTGAGAACAGAAGACTGGCTAAAGAAACTGTGGCACATCTAAACAATGGAGTATTATGCAGCTGTCAGAAAAGACGAAGTCATGAAATTTACCTGCAAATGGATGGACTTGGAGACTATCATGCTGAGTGAAATTAGGAGGAAAAGGACAGATATAGAATGCCTGCATTCATTAATGGGATATAAATATATACCGATGCTCTACTAATTGTGGGAAATGGTGATACCAGACTAGAACTCATCATTGAATATACACAGAGACTTACATGATAAACCCTAAATGTCTGTAGGACAAGACACAGGGTGTAAGAAAAGAGAAGAGAGAGAGAGCGAGCGAGCAAGAGAGAGAGAGAGAGAGAGAGAGGAAAGCAAAAAGTGTCTGTTATAGAGGCAGGCTAGGGGTGGGTGGGAAGGAATGTGAGGACATTGGTGGTGGAAATGGGGCACTGGTGGAGGGACGGGTGCTGGAACACTGTATAAATGAGACCCAATTATGAACATATTTGTAACTGTGTATCTCATGGTGGTATAAAAAATAAAAAATAAAGTGGCTTCAACCTCCCGCCCCGCCCAGAAGGGTTAAAGAAATAGAATCTGGCTCAGACCTGTGCAAGGCAAACACTTTACTCACCATACTATTACTCAGCCCCTTAAAACATACTTTCAAAAGGGCCATAGGGATACTTCAATGACTTAGAGTACTGACCTTGAAAATTTGGGGCCTTCAGATCCACCCTGATGCTGCTGCCTTGGGGCTAAAGCAATAGTATAGTGGGTAAAAGGTAGGACATTTCCATCTCAAGCAGTACATAATCGTCCTCCAACCCCTGGCAGGAGCGGTCCCTAAGCACAAAGCTAGGAGTAGGCCTGAGGACAAATGGGTGTGACCCATACAACAAAACTGAAAACAAAAAATTAAAAAGTCAGCTCTGTTGCTCCCTGACAGCCTTGCTATTCTCTGCAGCATCTCCTGCTCACCACCATCAGGAATGGAATGGAATGAATCAGCAAGTTACTATGTTTCGCTTAATTTGGTTTATCAGAGAGCAAGCAGTATGGCAGGGTAATGAAATGAAGTAGGTTAGTTGTTATTGTTATTTTAAAAAATGTCTTCCAGGGGCCGGGAGAGCCCAGCGGGTAGGGCGTTGGCCTTGCACATGGCCGGCCCATGCCAGCCCGGGTTCGATCCCCGGCATCCCATATGGTCCCCGAGCACCGCCAGGAGTAATTCCTGAGTGCAGAGCCAGGAGTAACCCCTGAGCATCGCCGGGTGTGACCCAAAAAAGAAAAAAAAAAAAAAAAAAAAGAATAAACTCCTAATGGTTAAAAAAAAAAAAAATAAAATAAAATAAAATAAAATAAAATAAAAATGTCTTCGTAGTATTGCTCCGCATCTTTGCCAGAGATTGCTAAGTGACATCTTATAAGGACATACTCATCAGAACAGCGGGAAAGGTAGTTCATTTGTAGTCGAGGTAACAAAAAGTGAGGTTCGCCCCTTCCCTTTGTTGCTGGTTTTGCAACACTCTGGGGTTGCATTTGGAGCTGTGGTACTTGTGCATTTGCTTGTGGGGCTGACTTGAGGGCAGGCTGCTGTGCTCACTCATTGGGCTGAGATATTCTTCCGGTTGCACTCCAGTTGCGGTTCTGGGAGGTCACGCTCCACTAGCTTGAGCACATTCTGATCCCAGTGTTCATCTCAGTGTTTTTTGTGACGCTCATCCATGTACTTGCCAGGGGTCGCATCTCTGTCCATATCTCCCACATCTCTTGAATTAGTGTTCACCCAGTGTTTGTGATGGCGGTGTTTGTAAACCTGGTGGTGGTGTTTGTAAATCTGGTGGCAGAGTCTTATCAGGTTTGGGAATAATTGTACTATTATTCTGCCAACTGTGCATCTTCATTTATTTTTCTGTCACAGTTTCTAAAGTCATGAAATATCACTTACCAAATCACAGTTAAGTCAGTCCCATAGTTTTAAATAATAATTAGTTCAGCCAAACAATCTTCTGTATGAATATTCTGTGATGCCAGTATTTACCAGGTCATGCTCTGCTTCATGACCTTTGTTTCTCTTTCACCTCTCACACTGTGGAACTGTGGACTGCCTAGTTAAGTTTTTTTTTTTTTTTTTTTTTTTTGGGTCACACCCGGCAATGCTCAGGGGCTACTCCTGGCTCTGCACTCAGGAATCACTTCTGGCGGTGCTCGGGGGACCATATGGGATGCCGGGAATCGAACCCAGGCCGGGCACAAGCCGGCCGCTGCAAGGCAAACGCCCTACCCGCTGGGCTATCGCTCCGCCCCCTAGTTAAGTTTTAAATTGTTCCTTGAGACAATGGCAGAAAGGAACTGAGTTGAAAAGGGAGGCCTTGTTATATCTACCATCTAGTATCTTTTCAGTTCTTTGTAATTGCTTAAGGATGAGAATACATTATACTTCTTACCATAATGTTGGTGATCATGTAGCGCCAGGACTTATGATGAGCTCTTGGTGTGTACTAACGTCACAGCAGTCTTTCAGGCTCAGTGCTACTCCTGGTTGGCATTTTGCAGCTGAGAAAAAGGGTTAGAAAATTTCATTGACTTGCCTCCATTGCACCAGGATATGATGGAATCAGTCTGTCAAATTCTGGAGTTCAAGTTCTTAGCTTTGATGATAGGTAAAAAAATGCAGAAATGATACCTATAACAAAGTAGAAATCACAATATAGCTTCATGCAAAATAAGTATCTTATAAAACTACTTTGATTGAAAAGCAGGAAAAATACATTGAAGTTACTTGGAGAAAAGACACAAAAGATGCACGAATGAGTAAAACTATTGTTTCTCTACAAATCGAATGCTTTTGAATTTGACCGGCCCATTGAACAGGAAATAATGACTCACTCATTAATTCATCTGAAGTTACTCTGATTATGATGACCTCAAGCAAAAAGTTCCACCATGATACAAGCTTATTTATTGCAGACCAGTGCAAACTCTGAAGAGAAAATAGAGTTCTCACCATATGCTAATCTCACAAATTAGTTCATAACCGACTTATGTCATCAACTTAATTTATGTCATCTACTTAAGCCCAAACATCTAGGATCTTAGGGAAAATGACTTTCATTCACTAAAACCCTTGTTTCTCTTCAAATGCAGCATTAAAATGAACCCCATGGTAGAGGCTGATTGGATTCAGACCTGTTGAAATCAAAGATACACTTGCTGCATTAGACTGCAGAACTGCACAAAATAGGCAAAGCCCCAGGAATTGTCTCTCAACCCATGTATTTTTTTTCTACTGGAATATTGTTTTTAAATTTTAATTATTTGTCATTGGTTTAAAAATCCTATGTTGATTTCAGGAATTCAGCTTCCCACTCCTATATATGAACAAAACCTAAATACCCTCCTCTGAAGCCCTGGTCCATCCCCCACTTTAAGGGTGAAAGGCATGCTCAGAAATGCCTTTGGCTTGATTCATGTGCTGTTTCCCATCAGTCGTCTCAACACTCTATAGCTTTTGAATGCCAAATAACCACATTTTCCAGCTCTGTGGCGTGGAGCTCAAGGACCCTTTATCTTGGTGAAGGTGGAGCAATGGACACACTTGAGCCCTCAGTAGTCATCTGAATCCCTTAAAGTGAAAGTATTGTTATTTGTCTCTAGCAAATAAAACAAACAACAATTCTTTGATCCCTAGGAAGTTCTTTCTTGTTAAGGTAACATTTTGTCTGACTTTTTATGTTTCAGCATTCATTGTATATTTAATTGTTTTGAAAAAGTTTGTTTTAAATGATTACACTTTTTCATAACTTAAGATAAACATGGATATGCTTTGTTAAGGATTAAAAATAAATTTCACACAAACCTGCAAAATGTGGCTAAGAGAATACCACATGCGGTCGGTATGTTCCAAAACACAATTCTCTAAACATACTGCCTCATTAGAATTCTTGTTCTGTAAAGTTTCAGGAAACCCCTGACTCTAACCCACCCTTTCCTGAAACTGGTGAAAGTATAAAAAAATCGCAACTGGAGTGAAAAATGAAGACTCTCAAGGCATCTTGGAGACAGAGTTTATCTTTTTTTAGACAGCAGCGTTCAAAAAATACATTAATGCTAAGCTTATAATAGCTTTCAAAAAGCAAACATACTGGGATAGCAACTATCCAAACAAACATATTTTTAATCTCTCCTTAGAAATGTTATTAAATTCAGCTTGATAACAATGAGTAGATCTTGCTTTTACTTGAAAAGATCATCTCGCTTTTTAATAAGGGTTTTTCATTGTCATCTTTTAAAAATAAGGATTCAATCTGGAAATACCTTAAAAGGTATAGAAACAGGTTGTTTCTTTGAGAACCATTTTTCAGTCTTCCACCGGGATCACTTGATCACTTGACATCCAGTTATTCATCTATTTGCTTGAGCCAGCCCCAGTAACATTTCCATTTGACCCTATCACGTGCCATTGTAGCCCAATGGCACCTGGTTGCTTCAGGAATATGAAGAGCCTCAAACCGTTTGTTCAAGGTCTTGACGAAGAAATCTGACCATCTTGTAGGTGGGCGGCCACGTGATCTTTTGATGTCCGTGGGATTCAGTCGGTAACAGTTCTAGTCCAACGGTCGTCTCCAAATGAAATTACATGTCCAGCCCATCTGATATTCGATGCCTTGGCAAACGAGACTGTGCCCCTGACTCTGGAACAGCGACGAACGTCAGAGTTCCGTATTCCTTCTTTCACTTGAGTGAGGCATGATATTCCAAGCATAGCTCTTTTGATTCCTCTTTGGGAGACCCGAACAGCATTCTCATCCTGCTTTCGTAGGGCCCAGGTCTCTGAGGGGTATGTTAATGCAGGGAGAACGGTGGAGTTGAAGAGATGTGCCCGGAACCAGAGGTTCTTTGTCTTTTGGCTATTTCTTCGATGCTTTTGAAGGCATTCCCTTGCCTCTCTCTTCCTCCTGCACAGCTCTGGAGGTTTTAGGTCGTTCATCATGTTGACTTCTCGACCTAGGTACACATAACTGCTGCATTCAGAGATGTTTGTTTCATTGAGAGTGAATGGGGGTCTCTGGAACTAGTTCATTTTTCATGAACATAGTTTTGTTTAGATTCAGCTGTAGACCTATCTTTCCACATTCTCGGTCAAAGTCAGCCAGCATTTGTGCTGCTTGGCTGATGTTTGATGTTATTAGAACGATGTCATTAGCGAAGTGGAGGTGGTGTAGTTGTCTAACATCTATCTTCACTCCCATTCCTTCGCGTTCTAATTGTCACATGATGTTCTCGAGGGCACTGAAGAGTTTTGGTGAAATGGTATCACCCTGCCGAACCCCTCTTTTGACATTGATGATCACTTCTTTGTAGAATGGTGAGATCCTGGTGGTGAGTTCGTAATACAGCTCATGAAGGATCTTGATGTATTTGGTTTGAATGCCCTGTTTGGCTAGGGCTTCAATGAACGCTTCAGTGCACTGGGATATTTGAATTTACTTGTTCTTCCCTTTTATTCTGATTTTTTAAATCCTATGCATTTCCTCTTCCTCCATTCTGATAGACTTGTGCCTGGAATGAATTAGAGATGCTTGCAGTTCTTGAACCAGCCGGTAGGTGGAGATGAGAAGCCATACGTATTAGCTGGAGAGTTCTGTAAAACCCAAGTCTGAAGGGACAGTGAGAATTCAGCCTGAAGGAGAGGGAGAATGGAACTGAGAATCTGGGGCTCTAAGGCTCTGCAGAAGCTTTCATTTATGATTGGGACACAGCAGCCTCACTTTCAACTGGAAAACGATTCAATCCCAATGTATAACTTCTGACCCAGTGGATGAAATGGAATAGTTAAGTCTACATGACACGTTGCAGAAGGATTTTTGCAAATTCAGCGTCAATGGTGTTGCAACTTCTATTATTTGCTAAGATGTACATGTGTGAGCTCAATTAGACACCCAAAAAAGGGACTTCTAACATATTTATAATTACAAGAGTCCTTTAATAGATTCTACCCTGGTCCGGGATTCCTAGAAAGAAATGTTTCCCACAGGGAATGATGAAATAGATTTTCTAGGGTTTCACTGAGAGAGCAGTTAGAACATGGATTACCCAAAATTGTACAATGAAACTGTAACTATGGTACTTAGCTCAGGGAGGAATGAGATAGGCCATCTGAAAGGAATGTGATCTGGGTTTGCTGGAATGAAGTGGGGTTTATTAGTTATTCTTTCCCAGGACCAAAAATTGACTATTAGTTGACCTAAATGAAATTTTTGTTATTTGGACAGGGTTGTGGGAATCAGAAAGAAGGACTTAGAAAGTTACAAATTTAAGCACATTCTTATTCTGGCAGTGGGCCCTAGCCATTCTGTGAAAAGATGGACGGAAAACAAATAAACTCAAGTTTAGGTCTTGACAAAAACTGGAATTAGGGCTGAAGCGATAGTACTGTAATTATGCTGAAGCAGCCACTTGCCTTCCATGTGGCCAGCCCAGGTTCAATCCCTAGCAGCCCATATGGTCCCACTGAGCCCTACCAGGAGTGATCCCTGAGCACAGAGCCAGGAATAAGGGCTGAGTACTGCTTTTATTTGTTATGCCAAAAACTAGTAACAATTATGGACCTCAATTCCATAACCTGAAGAATGGTTTGAGGCTCTTCCTGTCCCTGGAGCAGCAGATGCCCTTGGGTTACACTTTCTTGTGACAGGATGTATGGAGATGTTACTGGTGCCCGCTTGAGCAAATCGATGAACAACGGGAAGGCAGTGATACAGTGATACAGTGATACACTGCTGGTGTAAACCCAAAACCAAAACCAAAAATGGAATTATGTAATCATGTGTTCTGACCTCTCTCCAGAAGAGAAGACCCACAGGAAGATATCTTTAAGGACAACCTTCCACATATATTTTTCAACACTTAGAGGAAAAAGGACTCAGTCAACTATTTCATTCTTCTCTTTTTAAATTGATTCATCGATCCATGACACTTTTATGGGGGAGGGAGTCATATCTGGCAGTGCTCAGGACTTATTCCTGACTTTGCTCAGGCGTCACTTCTGGTGGGTCTCAGGAGCCATATGGAGTATTGGGGACTGAACCAGGTTCAGCCATCTGCAAAGCAAGCACCTTACCAGCTGTGATATCCCCCAGATGCCTATTTTGTTCCTCAACTCCGTTCCTGCATGTCTTAAACTCCAGTGGTATACCTGGAGTGCAGACACACTTTTGTGTGTCTAAGAGTAAGTATAGAAGATCTGTAATGTTCTATCTTTTCTATGTAACTATCTAAAAAGAACTAATATGGAAACATGTCATAGCTACTTCAAAAAAATTGCTGCTTGGTTTTTTAGTGCTTTATGTTTGCAAGTAAACTGAGTGAAAAGTACAGAGTGATCTTTCACACCCCCCCAACTCTTCTGCCTCTGAATTCCCCTGCCATTGACATTTTTGTATTAGTATAATCAATTCGTCCCAATAATGAACCAATATTGATAAATTTAGTAAAGACTACTCTATTACAGGTTTCCTTCTTTTTGTTGTTTCATCTTCTCTTCCTCTTTCTTCTCCCTTTCCTCCTCCCCTTCCTCCTCATTCTTCTCTTGCTCCTCTCTCCCTCCTCTTCCTCCTCCTTCTACTTCTTGTACCCCTCCTCATTCTCCCCCCTCCTCCTCCTCACCATCACCACCTCCTGCCTCTCCTACTTCCTCTTTTTCTTCTTAATTTTTGTTTTGGGATTATACTCAGCAGTTCTCAGAGCTTACTCTTGCCTCTATGGTCAGGACTCACACCTGGCAATGCTTGGGACACCATATGAGAATCAAACCCAGATCATCACATACAAGGCAAGTACCTTACCCATTGAATTATCTCTCTGATCCCTTTCTGTTGTACATTATGAGTTTTGATCAATATAGTGACTACTTTTTATTTATATATTTTAAGTTCAATTTTTTTCACAATTACAAAGTTGTTCATAATTGAGTTTCAGTCAGGGTGTTCCAACACACAACCCTTCACCAGTGTACAGTTCCCACCACCAATGTCCCCTGATTCTCCTACTCCCCACCCCCTGCTACCTACTTGACTCTATGGCAAGCATATTTCTTCTCTCTTTTATTGGAGAATTACTGGCAAATACTTTCACTGTTTTCTTCTGTTTGTGTGCTCTGAGAGTAAATTTGTGGTATGAATATGGAAAAAACAGAGCTGAATTGAATAGGTATCTAATGGTGCCACATTTAAGTGAAGGAATATGACATCGTACCAAGTCTCACAGGGAAGATAGATATATCTATGGCTCAGAGAAATCACTCTGTCTTGTTTATTACAATATATTCAGTGTTCTATACCTGCCCAAGACCAAAGTACATTCCTAGTGTAATGGTCATTTTGTTTCAGCTAAATAGCATCATCTCTCACATTGGCCCAGACCTTCTTTCACATCCACTACAGTGTACACAGCTGAGCATCCAGCGAGCTTTCCCGGGCTCCCCTCTCTCACAGTGACTCAGAAATGATGGATGAAGAAACCCAGCTCCATCACTCTCATTGGACTCTCTGAGAAGCGCATTTTGCACCAGCTTCCCAAATCTGCCAGGTCATTTAGTTTCTCTCATGATGAAAGCTCTATTTTTTATTATCTGAATTCCTTTCCTTTGGTAGCTACCTCTCTATCCTAGCCTGTGACTTTTACTCTCTCCCCATGGTTCCCCACAGCCCCACCCCAAGAACTGCCTTCACAAATGCCTTTGTCTACCAGAGTCTGCTTCAAGCCAAATCCCATCTGAGACAGGCAGGATAGGAAGTTGTGGCTATAGTGGTGCTTGCCTCTATGAAGAGGATACATGCATAGTCCAGAATGTAGAGGAAATATGTAGTAAAGGCAGGTGTTGAACGAAGACAGGAGAACATATTAGAACTTTCTCTTCAATTTATTCAATTTCTTTCTTTCTTTCTTTCTTTCTTTTCTTTCTTTCTTTCTTTCTTTCTTTCTTTCTTTCTTTCTTTCTTTCTTTCTTTCTTTCTTTCTTTCTTTCTTTCTTTCTTTCTTTCTTTCTTTCTTTCTTTCTTTCTTTCTTTCTTTCTTTCTTTCTTTCTTTCTTTCTTTCTTTCTTTCTTTCTTTCTTTCTTTCTTTCTTTCTTTCTTTCTTTCTTTCTCTCTCTCTCCTTCCTTCCTTCCTTCCTTCCTTCCTTCCTTCCTTCCTTCCTTCCTTCCTTCCTTCCTTCCTTCCTTCCTTCCTTCCTTCCTTCCTTCCTTCCTTCCTTCCTTCCTTCCTTCCTTCCTTCCTTTCTTTCTTTCTTTCTTTCTTTCTTTCTTTCTTTCTTTCTTTCTTTCTTTCTTTCTTTCTTTCTTTCTTTCTTTCTTCTTTTTTCTTTTATTTAATTTTGGGCCACATCCAGTGGAGCTCAGTGCTTATTCCTGAATCTGCTCAAGGATCACTCCTGGCAGGTTTGAGGACCATATGGGGTGCCAGGAGTTAGACGTGGGTTGCCACATGCAAGGCAAACACTTTACCAGCTGTGCTAATGCTCTGGCCCTATTTTCTCAACTATCTAATAAAGTTGGTGTATGATGTTGGTGGGTGCTGAAGAGGAGAGTTATCAAGAATACAGTGGAGGTGCTGGAAGTGGGTGTGTTTAATGTGGCTCCTGGCATTAAAACCAGATTCTTGCCTAGGCAAGATATGTGCTTTGCCACTTGAGCCACATCCCTTGTCTATTATGATTTTTTTTTAAAATTTGGGACACATCTGCAGAGCTCAGGCTTGATTCCTGTCCGTGGATCCAGGGATTACTCCAGGAAAGCTCAGGGGAAAGTATGGGGTGCCAAGGACTGAATCCAGGTCAGTTGTGTGCAAGGAAAGCATCCTACCCACGATCTTTCTAGTCCCTGTACTGTTATAATTTTTTTAAATATTTTGTTATACATTTTTCTCTCTCTCTTCCTTTCTTACTCTTTCTCCCTCCTCCTTCACTCTTTCTCTTTTTTTCTTTTTCTTATTTTCATTCTTTCGTCTTCCCTCTCTCTTCCTTTCCCATCCTTCTTTCGAATTTTATGTTGTTTGATGCCACAAAGTACAGAAATATATATTGTTCAAAGAAACAGACCTTATAAATGCAAACACATATTGTATTTGTTCCTTTTTTACATTTCGAACAACTAAGCATTTCTTTGGAAGTTTTATTTATAGACAAGTGAAATCATTTCTGAAAATAGTAACCTACAGCATATATGATCAGAATTTCCTTTGTCTGAATGAGTTATTTTCCAAATATATCTATTTTAGGTGAGTTTATTTATCTTGTTTCTAGAAACATTATAGTGAGCTATAGAAACTAGTGTTTTACTTATTCTTCTACCGTTCTCTTATCTAGACTTTTTTTTTTTTTTTTTTGATGCCACACTAGGTTGTGCTCAGATCTTACTCCTGGCTCTGCACTCAGGTAATATTTTTGACAGTGCTCAGGGCTCTATATGTTTCTGGGGTTAAACCCAGGTCTTCAGTGTGCAAAGGAAGCACCATACCTTATACTCTATCTCTCTAGCCTCCCTTATTTAGGATATTTATTAAAAATATAAACTCACACACAAACATGATTCTGTGGTGAAGTTACTTAGACCCTAATTTAGAGCTAAATGTTGATTATAAATGTACAATGATAATAAATGAGCTAAACTACTTGATAGACAGTGTTCTCTGATAAAATATTGTATCTCACAGAGTCACTTTAAAAAATTAGTTCACTGATGGAAGCTTGCCACAATTGGAAAGGCAGGGTAAGGGCAGTTAGAGAAGGGAACAGTGTGACAATGAGAGTTGGAAATGGTCACTTTAGGCAAGAACTGAGTGCTAAAACTAGGTAAAGGGACACACATGGCATCCCCTCAGTACCTATATTGCAAATCATAATGTCCAGAAGAAAAGAAGAGGGGGGTGAGGAGAGAGTGGGTGAGAGTGTGAGAGTGTGATAGAGTGAGAGAGAGAGATAGAAAAAAAGTCGGTGGGGGTGGGTGGGGATGGTGGTGGGAGGAAAATTGGGGATATTGGTGGTGGAAAATATACACTGGTGAAGGGATGGACATTGGAAAATTGTATGACAAAAACCTGATCATGAACAACCTTGTAAATAAATGTACATCTCGCAGTGGTTCAATTTTTTAAAAAGGCAATAAATAAATAATAAAATGTATAAAAATCTTTAAATCTATGTGGACATGGGAATTAGGATAATATCAATAAATATTTCTGCTATAATTGTTAAAATAAAATTAGACCCATGACATATATATATATATATATATATATATATATATATATACATATTATGATACCAAAATCTAAGGTCAGGCAAAATGTAGATCAGGAGGCCTTGTCAAGGATGGAAATTACCACAAACGTGTGTGAGTCAGACATCAGGTAAAACAGAGAAGGGAACAATGTGCTAATAATTGTCAAAAGGGCTAATACCAACCTAGAACTGAGCATTAAAGACAGGGAAAAGATACACATGATAACCTCTAAGTGTATGTATTACAATCCACAATATGTAAGAGAAGGAAGAGAGAAAGAGAGAGAGTGAGGGAGAAAGAGAGAAAAGAGATAAAGAACCTGCCATAGAGGCAGGCTATGGGAGGGAATCGGGGACATTGTGGGAAATGGGCACTGGTGGAGGAATGGGTGTTGGAACACTATGTGACTGAAACCCCAAACATGAACAACTTTGTAATTGTATATCTCACGGTGGTATAATAAAATATTAATTAAAAATAAAATTAGAAAGAGGAGTAGAATAAACGATATATTTTAAAGGCTAATTCAACTTAGACATTTTTCTCCTATAGACAGACATCATGGAGAAACTTTCTACTAGTAAAAGTGGAAGGAAAATGTGCTTTCTACTATCTATTACTTCTTTCTCATGAGACTACTAGAGAAGGTATAACATAGTCATGAAATATCACTTTAAAAATTGTTGGCCACACCTGGAGGTTCTCACAACTTACTCCTGGTTCTATGCTTAGGGATCACTCCTGACAGCCTCAGGATGCCAGGGATTGAACCTCAGCTCAGGTCAGGTGTGTGCAACGCAAGTGCCCTATCTGTTGTACTATCTCTCTGGAAGATTACCTTTTTTAAAGCCAGAGAAACCTAGTTTCAAATTTCTCTATGTGTCAGATTCTTTTGTTATAAAATCCACATTATAGCCAAAAGATTATATAGTCAAAGGTTATAGCCTTTCCTAACAACAACAGAAAGCAACAGCCATTAGCAGAAGAATGCTTGGAAAACTACACAGCAGAGAAAATGCATGCTATGGAAGAACCTATGTAGTGCAATAATATGGAAAATCGGGTACAAAAACGTGTAGAGACTGTCAGGACCACTCTTTGGGAGAATGGAAATGGTGTAGAGCGGCAAGTGTTAAGGGAGTGAATATGCTGCAGTGCATCTGGCCTTGATCAAGAGATTTAAATGGAATTTTGGTGAAGGGGAAGATCCAGGCAGATATGAAACAGGCTGCAGAGAGAGAAGCTGCTGGTGGGAAATGATGAAAGCTAAAGAGACAGCAAGGATTAGCAAGAAGCAGCAGAACATGGCCCTGAAGGACAGAGAAGTTGGGAAATAGGGAAGACTGGAAGGAAGGGTGGGGAGCCTGAGGTTTCAGGGATATTTATAGTCATCTAGAGAGGACCCAGAGCCTGTGTGGTACGTGACTTCTAGAAGAAGAGAAGCCAGGACGTGTTCCAGAGTAGGAGGGTGGTGGGAGGCAGTAAAGGAGGGTGTGATATGAACAGAGGAGTGGACAGCTGGCACTCTGATGAGAAATACAAGCAAAGAGATAAGTCAGCAGAGCAAGATTGGTTCACTCATAAGAACATAGAATTTGGAACATCAAAGGTAGTGAAAATTCTCAACATCTGAAGAAAATGTGTGTACATGCAGAAGAATATTAGAGAGCCCTTTAAAAGGCAGAAGAGTCAGGCACATGCCCTAAAGGAATGAGCCTTAAAGACATCATGCTACGTGGAATGAGCCAGAACACGGGATCTTTAGATTTGCAGGGCCCAAAATATAGAAGATCCCTTGCAAATTAGAAATCATGGGTGACAGACAACCTGGTGAGTCTCTGGAGAGGCAGAAACTCTTTAATATTATAAAATATTTGATATACAAAGTGAGATCTGAACACGTTCCAGTGAAGAGAATGGGCGTTACTGAACAAGGGTGTCAAGGTCAGTGTGAAAAGCTGTGTTTCACAGAGCAGTCATTGTCACTGCATGGTTGCCGCTCCCTGTTTCTTAGGAATACTGGAACACATTTTCTAAGCTTCAGGGCATGTGACTCAGTGTGAAAGCACTTGCCTTACGTTTGTGAAGCTAAGTTCAATTCCCAGCTCTGCACAGTCCCCCCAACCCCTGCCAGGTGCCCCTAAACACCAAGCTTGGAGTATCTCTGCCATTACCTCCAGCAAGCCAGGTAGTGGCCCAAAGCCACCCCCCAACAAAAATGAGCAAAAAAACCCCCTTTTATATAATGAAGTGTTTTGCAAACACATACATTTATGTGTATTTCCACATATATGGATATATATATTTTATATATGTTTCATGTGTATATGTATATATACACATATTTATTAAAATATATGCACACATACACATGTGTTCATGTAAAATCCATGAAGCATGTATATGAAATGCGGAATGCAGCCTTTCTGCAGAACACCATAACTTAGAGGTCTGAGATATAGAGGAATTTAGACCAGACCCACAGAGAACATTCTCCCAGCCACACTTAAGAGTTTTCCTTATTCCTCAGTGAAAAGAATTTGGGAGTTTATGCCAAGATGGCTTTCGATATCATGAATGACTTATTGCATAAAATCGTAAATGAACTGGAAGTAACTGGATTGGTCTTATTTCAAAGCATCAGTTTAAGCCCTCTCAGTATTTCCTTTTGTTAACCTCAATATATATTGAGGTTCCTAGAGTTTCCAGGTAAGCAACAACCTTGGTACATCATTGCCTGGGTATTCTGCTGGTGAGAGCAGTGTGTCACACCCAGAAAGACAATATGTCAACTTATTAAACTCTCCAACTCAGGCACTATGTCACACAGAACGCACATGACCTGACAATATGTGTCCATTAAGTCCCTCTTAAGGTGACAGAGCCCTGGAAAGGATGGTTGGACAGATTTGGTACTTAATCTCAGCTTTTTAGACTGATTATACCAAGGGGTTCCACCTGCAGGGCCTATATTGGTAGAGGGGCTGGAAGAGGGGCTTAGAGCATCAAGCAGAACCAAGTTGCAACCTCATCTTTTCCTCTTCTCATGGTGGTACTAGCTTTTTGGATGATTGCCTAAACCTTTCAGAACCTTTCAGAATTTCTCAGCTTGAGAAAATGGCGCAGTGTCCAGGATTCCTGCCCACACTGCTTCCTGTCTCTATTTGTCTCCTCTGATTCTATTGTCACTCCTTTCTTCTAATCCCAGCTGTCATCTCTGGGTGAGCACTTTCATTTAGGGACTCACCCAACCTCAACTCACTCTGATACGCAGTGATGAAAATTCAATCTCCCTTTATCTCCCTTTGCTCTATCTGCATTTCTTCTTCTTCAAAAAAGTATAACATATTTTATTTGGAAGTTCTGAGGAAGAGGGATATAGAAGTTAGTCATGAACTTCTCCAGGGAAGGGGAGGGAGAGAGAGAGAGAGAGAGAGAGAGAGAGAGAGAGAGAGAGAGAGAATAATGTGCTCAAGATAAAATGGACTTCATATATGCATTCTACTAACCATTAGTTGTTTTCCTTTTTTTAAAATGTGTGTATGTGTGTGTGTGTGTGTGTGTGTGTGTTGAGATCTTATAGGAGTTTAGGCACTTTCCTTGTATGCTGCTGACCCTGCAGGATCTCGGCCCCATATAGGGCTCTCCAGCTCTGTCAAGAGTGATTCCTGAGCACAGAGCTAGGAGTAAGACCTGAGTACTGCCAGGTTTCTCCCTAAAACCAAATCAATAAGCAAAAGACTCAGCTCTGTCATTTCATGGCTGTCCCAAATGACTGAAGTATATGGAACCGCCTACCTGAGGCTGTAGCTTTTCCTGGCCTGGCCCTGACTGTGGAAGCCCTTTCTCACCACACTTCCTACCACTAGAGGATCTGGGTTCTACAGTGGGGTCATTTGTTTTGTGTTCCCATCCTCTGGGCGTATGAGAGGGAAAGCACGTGTGTTTCCCCAGACGTGTCTGTTTGTCTCTCTCCGGTGCCAGGACCACTTTTTAATCTAGACCCCTGCATCACATTTGTCGTCAGAGGCTCAGCAGGGCAGTTCAGCCTGTACGTGCGCCCTGGCTGCCTCTCTCTCCACCTCAGCATCCTGCTGGGAACTTTCTCCCTACGTAGATGGAGCTTGATTAACTCAATCGCTGTCTCCAGGGCTACACGTTTCAATGACAGGCCTGCGCAGAGGATGAGGCCTCTGGCTTCCTGCAGTGAGACAATCAATGTCTCCTGCCCCTTTAACTTACAGAGCATTTCCTCTGTCAGAAGGTCCAACTCCAGGCTGGAATTTTCATTTGTGAGGTGGAAGTGTCTTAACGACTGTTTCAGAACTACCACTTTCCCCTCCACCCTCTGACAGACACACAGAAATCTTGGTTACGTGTCCCTGTGCTTTGCCATTTGTCCCTTTAGGAAATGTCATTAAGGACAAAACAGCTCTGCAAGCCTTTCTCTCTCTCTCTCTCTCTCTCTCTCTCTCTCTCTCAAAAACAAAAAATGTGGATTATTTTGATCATGGTCTGTCTTGATATGTAGAAATCACAGGAAAGGCACTTGGTCCCCTGCAGCAAGCTCTAATGGAAACGAGAAGGTAGATGTGCAGGAGTTAGGGGTTTTTGATAAAAACAACCCACCTTGAGGCTTAGCCCCCTGCAGCTTCTGAAAGAGAGGGTTGAGGCACTCAGAAGTTAGGCAATGTAGAACTAAGTCTTGTTTGTAGCTTCTCCACAGATATCTCTGGACACATATGGTTGCTGTTTTTGTTTTGTCTAATTTTGATTTTCTTTTTTAATGCCCTAATGGTTGAAAACAAAAACAAGTCATTCCAATGACCTAATCTTCATCAACATTACTTCATGGGAAATGACAGAAAGCTTAGGGTAGGAGCAGGACTGGAGTGAGAGGGATTTCTGCAATTGAGACTCTTTAAGGCTGTGTTGAAGCTCCATCAAAGCACCATATAATTCAGACCTTGTTCCTCGTCCACAGAAACAGTAATTGCCAGATGCTGGTTACTGAGTTTCAGCAAGGAATTTTAAAGAGATTTCATGGAGAATAACCATGTAAGAGTTGATGATATCACAAATATAAGTTCATATAATATAGTTAAAATACAGGTAACAAAACTTTTGTGAGAATCTTCACCCAATTCCTGAGGGGTCTCTTACCTTCTTTGGCTGACAGCGAAGGAAATGAAGGTATAGGTTTGTAAAGCTAGAGGGGGAAAGAGTGGTGCTAATCTCCTCTAGAAACTTTGCTCGTTCCACCGAGTGGTTAAGAAGTGGTTATAGAAGTCTCTGCATTGACTTCTCTAAATTAATAAATTACAGATATAATTCTTCTTCATTGTTAGAAAATAAAGTCACAGAAGTATTTAGGAAGGGTTAGTAGTGATTGAAAACCATGCACTGAGACCTTTTCCATATCTGCACTCTGAGAAATGCATTTTTTTTCATGAAAGTTAGATCCGGTTCTGTGTATTCTGTGTATTGTTCTGCAGGCTGGTCACATCTTTATTTTTAAATGGAAATCATGTGGGCTGGTGGGTAAGTGCTAGCTGTATGGAAGCCCTGTGAACTTCCTGTTGCTTAATGGTCCCAATTACATGTGTCTCCTCATTAAAACAAGCTCCTTATCTATCAGGATGCACATGAATATGTATGCAAAGTGTGAGTAAATCTTCACTATTTCTCATGAGCTATTTCTCATGAACTATTAAATTCTGAAGGCTTTTTCATCTGTGAGCTGCCCACATACTATACTTGACAAAATTTGAACAAGATTGGTTGTAGTTTATAAAGACACTCTCCTACATTATTTTGATCAGCTTTCTATGGGTTTCATTTTCATTTTCTTTAGTCAGAGGTTTTCAAACTTGGATGAATTGCTGGGTAATCTTGTAAAAAACCCCAAACCAAGACACATGACAAACCACTATGTCAGAATGTCAGTGGTCAAAGGATTTTCTGAAAATCCATACTCTTGTATATAGTAAGGCAGCGACAAAGGACCCAAGGCAGCAAAACAGAAGAGATTCTCACAGCTGAGTTGGTTAGAGAAGGGAGGATGTTGAAAGGAGGGACCTTGGTATCCTTGGAGGAGGGAGGAGGGTACGCTGTTGATAGATATGGTGTTGGAATTATGTGCGTGAGAAACTATTATTAACAGTATAGCCACAGTAATAGCACAGCTGGTAGGACCTTTGCCTTGCACACAGCCAACCTAGTTCAATCCTCAGTTCCCTTATGGTCCCTGAGTCTGCCAAGAGTGATCCTTGAGCACAGAGCCATGAGTAAGCCCTGACCACCTCTGGGTGTGGCCCCTAAACCAAAGCAAAACAATATAGTCACAGAATCTCAATCAATTAAAAAAAAACAGAATAAAATCCTCAATCCTAGTGTTCCAGCAAACCAAAAATCGTCACTGCATAGGATGTGTAAGATGTTACATGTGTTCTTAAGAGATGACCATGCAGATAAGAATGAAAAGGGTTTTATTGCTAAATATTTTTGTGTTCATATAAGACTCATTTCCTTTCCCCTTTCAATGGAAAATGATTTTTTTTTTTTGCTTTTTGGGTCACACCAGCGATGCTCAGGGGTTACTCCTGGCTCTGAACTCAGGAATTACTCCTGGCAGTGCTCAGGGGACCATATGGGATGCCAGGGATCAAACTAAGGTCGGCCGAGTGCAAGGCAAATGCCCTACCCGCTGTGCTATCGCTCTGGCCCTGCAATGATTACTATTTAAACCAGGCATGGTGAATGACATGGAAATCAGATCAACTAACTGTTGTGAGTGGGTGGGCTGGAGTTGTAGTATGGTGGGTAGGGCTCTTACTTTACACAGAGCTGTACAGGGCTCAACCCGTAGTGCAATAGATGATCCCGAGCCCTGTCTGCAGTGATCCCTGAGAGCAGAGTCAGGAGTAAGCCCTAGCGCAGCTGTGTATGCTCCTAGCCCCCAAAATGAGTAAGTTTATATATGTTTAATATAAAAACATATTAAAATATTTAGAAAAAAAGGGAAAACAATTCACAAATAGTCTACTAATTTTATATACTTTAACTTTTGCTGGCATACTAGAATTGGTAGATTTTATTTTTATAAATAAACCTTAAAATGTGTAATTATCATATCAAATGTTATGATCTAGTATGACTTTTTGTGAGCAATTACAGTGAATAATTGCATTATAGAAAAATGACCTGCTGACTCCAAGTCAGCAATCAGGAAAGGCCCTACAGTTAATTCAATTCCTTATAACTGCCCACAGTGAAGACACTTCAATCCTTCAAACTGTGTTTGTGACCAATTCATTTTCTCTTTTCCATTGGAATCACTCAATGGGAAAGTCGGGGTGATGGTAAGGATTGACTGTAATAAGAAGGAAGTTTCATCTGCATGTAGCTGTGATACTGGAGTGCAAGGATTTGTTGTCTGCAGTCCTAGCCTTGCTGATTGAGAATGTATTCAAATGATCTGGGTGCCAATAATTGTTAGAAATGGTAATGCCAGACTAGAATTGAGCATTGAACGTAGGCAAAGGGATATACATGGTAACCCCTATGTAAATTATGTATTGTAAGCTACAATGTGCAAGAGAAGGGAGGAAGAAGAAGAGGAGGAGGAGGAAGAAGAAAGCAAGCAAGCAAGCAAGCAAGCTGCCTACTATAGAGGCAGGCTGGGGGAAGGAATGTGGGGACACTGGTGTTGGGAAGGGTGCACTGGCAGAGGGATGGGTTCTGGAACACTGCATGACTGAAACTCAATAGTGAACATTTTGTAATTATCTATCTCATAATAATATAATAAATTAAAAAAACTTTTCACAGATGCTCTGGAAGCAACCTGCAAGAGTGGGGGAGGGTCGACCTATGGCATTTACTACTTCATTTACTTATTTTTTTAATGCGTATAACCTCTGTTTTCTCTTCTCTGGGGTGGTGCTGTATTGGGTGCATTTATGGCTGTGTTCTCACTTGATTTATTAATGCAGCTTTCTTGAATAATAATTTTCTTGTATGAAAAGAAAAGAAAAACCTTTGGGGGGCCATACCTGGAAAAGCTCAGGGGTTGCTCCTGGCTGTACAGTCAAGAATCACTCCTAATGGTGTTCAGGGAACCATATAGGATGCTGAGGATCAAACCCGCATGAAATGCATACAAGGGAAGCTCCCTGTCAGTTGTGTTATTGCACCAATCCCTGAATGGGTTTAGGCCTCTGGAAGCGGATTCATTAGTCTGCAGACTAATTGCAGAGGAGCCCAGAGACAAACAGAAGACAATTCACTCCGTGTCAGTCAGACGGCAGCTGTATTTCGGGAACATGCTGTGGGAGGGATATGCCTGGACAGGGGAGAGTGAGATATGAATCACCCTTAGAAAAGTGGTTCCAGGGAAAGCAGGCACAAGTCCAGGGGTCATTTCTATGGCACAAAGGAGTAGTGTGGGCTGTGGCAGGAAGAGCAGGTTGCTGCTCCCTAGGAGCCAGGACAGAGCAAGTTACTGCTCCCTGATCAAGATAAGCCAGGACCGAGAGTCTGATGTGTCATTACTGCATTGGCAACTTCCTCCTGCCTCATCTTTGAAATCCTTGTGACATGTTTAAGCCCACTGCGATGTTCCAGACCTTGAGTACATCACTCTCCTCTACTCCTGGGTGTTTGCTTACCCTCTCCCTCCTTTGAAACCTGTATTGGAGCAACACACTCTCACACATCTCCTGTAACACACTGTACATGCCCCAATTTCACACTAGCCACATTGGATTATAGTTGTATTTGTATACTATCTCATTTGATCTCCATAACAATCACATTCATTTAATGCATGTAATACATTTTTGCTGTTGTTAGGTACACTTTTCTTTCGTCACCAGTCTCTCCCTAATGAGGCTTCCATCCTCAGTCCTTTTCACACCCCACAGGATATGGGACTTCTCTTTCACTGTAGCTATTTTGTACTGCTTTGGGACTTGATCCCAATCTGGGGGAAGAGGGAGGGCAATACCACCCATGGGAAAGTTGCTACCATTTGATTAGAAAATACACTCATTTGGGCTCAATTCCTACCCAAACCTGGTATTCTCTATATCTTCATTTTGCTGCAAGTCTATAGCACAATCACCAGTGAACCCAGTGCATGCTCATGAACTCAGTAAGTATCTGTTGAGGAACTATGATGTCATAGGCACTGCTCTAGGTACTGGGGTGTAGCAGTGAACAAAGTAGGGAAGCACCTGCTTTTCAGAGATTTGGTGAAAGTGGCAAGAGCTTAGTAATTAGCAATAAAGATCTGACTCTATGACAGGTTAGTGTTACTAAATTTCTAAAATGACATGAGACAGGGAATGCAGAGAGAGGGGAATAGAGGTGGGGAGGCCACATAAGAGAAAGCAGTCAGGGAAGGCTGGATCCTGAGAGCACAACATTTTATTATTGGGTCAGAGGAACTTGGGGGACAAGCCACAGAGATGTTTGGGGACATAGACTCAGTGTAGCAGAAACTGCAAAGGGCTCAATCCTGGAGTGTGCATGCCTTGTTTGGAAGGATATGGAAGAAGAAGCTGCATGGCCAGAGAAGAATGATTCTATCACCCTCTCATTTTTACCCTCATTTCCATGAACTTAGAGACTATTTAGCTCTAGTGCTGGCACTTGTTCTAAAGGAATGGCAAAAACTCAGAAAATCTTATCTTGTTGGCCTCATTCTGCCCATCATGATTTGAATGGTATAGACAGGGAGGCAAAGGCTGAGACCTTGACCAAGTATGTGCCTGGGAAATAGAGGTACTAAGTAAATAAAACAAGAAAATCTAAGGGTTGAAAGCTGAGAGCTCAGAAAGTCTTGCTAGATGCGACAGCGATCTCTTGATAGCAGGTCTTGGGCTGGACAGATAGTACAGCAGTAGGTTATTTGACTTGCATATGGCCAACCTGGGTTTACCAGTGTCCACCAAAAGTGAACCCTAAGTGCAGAGCCAGGAGTAATCCTTGAACACTTCTGGGTGCAACTCCCAAACCAAACTAATAGTAATGAATAAAACTATATTCTGACCCACTTTTGACTTTATACCAAGTAAGTTCATACCCTTTCTTAATATATAGTATCTTATCATACCTAGTATCTGATGCTACACTAAATGTTTTGCATGGATTAAATTAGCATGACTGCTATGGAGATTAAATGAGATATTATCTTCATCCTGCAGATGAACAAACTTTTGCTTAAAGGAGTCAAGTAATTGACCTGAGGTCACACAGAACTCCCAGAACACCTGGTAGAGTGTAGTAGACCCAGGCTGCAAATTGTGGAAGGTCCACTCTTTTTTTGTTGTTGCTGTTGTTTTTGCAATTTTTATTGAAGAACCTGAATTTACAGTACCTTTAATCTTACTTTCCATGCATCCATTGTTCCAACACCACACCTATTACCAGAGAGCCTGCTTCTTTCTGCCAGTGTCCCAAGAAACTGGAGGGTCCACTCTTAACCCTGCCACCAATAATAAATACTCCTGCTTCAACTAAGGGTGACGTGGTCTGTGCTAAAGGCAGAATAAAGCTATAGAGACTGGATTTCAGATGAGTTGGTTTGATCTCAAATGACTGCATTTTCAAATCAAATGGTAACTGCCCCATGGGTGTTTCTCCCCCCAGCCCCCCAGATTGGGATCAAACCTACAGAATTAAGTACAAGAATAATTAGAGTGAGAAGAAAGTCCATGAAAAAATACAGAAAAAGAAAAAAAAAAAGGAAGTCCATGACCTGTGGGACATAAAATGGGTTGAGGATAGCAGCCTCATTAGGGAAAGACCTGTGATGAAAGAAAAGTGTACCTAAGAGCAGAAGGTCTAGAAGTTTTCATGAAAAAGGGCACATACTATTGGAAAAACTCTGCTCTTCTCTCTCACTCTCTGTAAGACACAGATGAGTTGAATGAAACTCTTACTGAGCCCAAGTTCTGACAGGATTTCTGGTGTCAAGGAGGACAAAAGCACACCGAATCCAACTCAAAATGTGCCTCAAAAACAACTAATGATTCATCGGCCTATAATGTAAAGAACACAAAGGGGGGCGTTGAGCTGTTGCTACATGGCCCCTCATTTCAAGTCCTACAGTACAAAATAGGAAGGAAATGGTCAAGTGAGCTGACCACAGTCCCACACAAAGCATATCTGAGCCTCTCACCATGACTAACTCGAGTCCTGAGAAGAGTAACGAGTCCCTAAGAAGATCTATCAAAGCAGCAACATGGACCCTCCTGTCTCTCTTTACTTCCCTTCAGAGATTCTAAGAAGAAATCAAAGAGACTGAAGGCAGGATGTGGCCCCTATCCTGTGATCTTGCTGCTTCCTACTTGCGGCTTCATTGCCCAGAGGGAGGCCTCTTCTCTCCAGAGATAAGGAGCTGCTCCTGAATATGTGAGTGGTCACTAGCACTCACAGCAGTCAAGTCAGCAGGACACTGTCTGCTTGCTTAGAGGCCGAAATCACCATCTCCAGGAGTCTCCTGTGTCACACTGTGGAGAGTTGATGTAATGGCACACAGACAAATCTGACACCCAGACTGGAGGAAAGTGTGTGTGTGTGTGTGTGTGTGTGTGAGAGAGAGAGAGAGAGAGAGAGAAAGAGAGAGAGAGAGACGCTTGGGTCAGTTGCTTGCAGTGTCACCAAAGACTTCAGAGTACTAGATTAGATTATTTCCGTTCTTAAAGCGTTCCTGCATTTTCTGTGAGATTGTTGATATCGTTATCAGGAAAAGGGGATACAGAGACTTCAACCCCTGGGAGGAAAGAAAGCCCATTATGACACATCAGAGTTAAGACAGGCCACGTCATAACAAGCACTAAGGGGAAAGAGACGCCAGCTCCCAGGACTTGCAGCAAGTGGCATCATCGCTTGAACTGCCTTCTTGAAACCTGGTATTAGTCTTCATGAACCACAGCATAAACCTGGTGTACTTGAGAGCCACACTTTGGGCTCTTTTGAAAACACTGTGCATGTGGTCAGTCAGATACTGAGAGTTGCCATCAGAAAGCCAGCTCTCATTCCCAACATAACACTATATTTTTGTTTCAATATGGTTCCACTGTGCCTTGGCAGCAGAAAGTTTTCAGCAGAGTTCAGAAACCTGGGTCTGGTTCAGGTTTTGTCACTAACTAGCTGACCTCCAGAATTTCCACTCAGTTGTTGGGAATTTTTGAGTCTCTGACAAGAAAAGCCTGTGTCAAATCTAAGACCTCTTCCCTGAAGGAAACTCTATCAACTTGAGAATGAGAAAATAAAGAACCAGAGAAGAGAGATGAAAGGTACTGAAACACAAGTCTGTGTTCATGCAAAGGAGATTGATTTCATCTGCACAGATTTTCTTTGGGACCATTCCCAGCAGTACTTGGAGGCCACACCCAGCAGTTCAGGAGTTGGGCATCTGGCATTGGGTGTCAAACCTAGTGCCTCACACACATGCTTTAGCACTGAAATTACATCTCTAGTCCAAGGTACAGTAGACATATTTGAAAGAAAAAGTACGTGGAAAATATAATATTGTTTTTTTTTAAAAGAGAGATGTCCCCCCTCCATTTTGGCCGAGCCTGGTGGCCCCGCCCAGGAGCTGTCCTGGGGCCACCAGCCATAGCATGAAGAGCTTCACAAGCGGCTGGGGAAGCTGGAACTCGGCTCACCCCAGGCCCAGCTGACCATGGGGCTCCTGGGAGGACAGATGGGTTTTGGGAGTGGGCCCATCACCTCTGGGGGGTCCCAGAAGCAGCCGGATGAGACTCGCCCACCACACTACACACTAGCCACCACCTTTGCTGTCCGGATGCTGGGATACTACCTCACAACCAGATTAACAGAGCAAAACCAGTTCGAGCCCAGGTGGGTGGCTCCCAGAAGTGGGAATCACTGGGAATTCGCCAGATGGAGTCAGGGGTTGGCCCTTCCCCCTCCATTTTGGCCAAGCCTGGTGGCCCCACCCAGGAGCTGCCCTGGGGCCACCAGCCATAGCATGAAGAGCCTCACAAGCTGCTGGGGAAACTGGAACTTGGCTTGCCCCAGGCCCAGCTGACCATGGGGCTCCCAGGAGGACAGATGGATTTTGGGAGTGGGCCCATCACCTCTGGGGGTCCCGGAAGCAGCCAGATGAGACTCGCCCACCACACTAGTCACCACCTTCGCTGTCTGGACGCTGGGATACTACCTCACGACCAGATTAACAGAGTAAAACCAGTTTGAGCCCAGGTGGGTGGTCGCAAGCGGCGCTGGTCCATTAAAAATAGTGGAAACAGTAATGTCCTTTAATGCACTGCATTCCACGATGTGCAGGAAAGTTTGGCAGGAGGGAGAGATAGAGAGGAGAGAAATGGCATACAGAACCCGCCAAGTAGTTGAGGTGTGGGAGGGGAAGGGAGGTGGGGACATTGGTGATGGGAGATGGGTTTGGGTGGAGGGATGGGTATTGGAACACTGTGGAACCAAAACTCTACATGAGCATCTTTCAATTGTATGTCTAAAATGGTGTAATAAAATTTGGGGGAAAAAAAAGAGATGTCATTTCACACCAATAGGATGAAAAACATTTAAAAAAAAATAAAACAAGTGTGGATGAGGATGTAGAGAAGGTAGAACCCTTGTGCATGATTAGTGGGAACATAACATGATGTTGTGATGGCTCTGGAGAGACACAGGGTGTTTTCTTCAACAATTAAAAGCAATTATAATGTGATGTAGCAATTCCAGTTCTAGGTATATATGCAAAAGAATTGATGGGCCAAAGAAGTAGTACAAGGCTGAGAGCAGTTGTTTTGCATAAGGTCAACCCAGGTTCAATCCCTTGTACAACACGGTCCCCTGGGTATAGTTGGGTGTGGCCCCTGAGCACCACATGTCTGTCTTGTTCATAGGTCACAGACACAGAACTGCTGGGAGGGGCCTTCCTGCCTTCTGAGCACCACTTGGACTCCACCCCTAAGAAAAGAGCCAATACCCATATCTATAGCAGTATTGTTGCTTTCTGTTGTCTTTGATATGAAGAATGGAGGTTTTGGGTGGTTGGACTACACCTAGTAGTGTTCAAGTATCATCCATGGATGAACTCAGGAGGTCATATACTGAGCTGGAATCAAACTGGGATCAACTACGTGCAAGGCTAGTGCCTCAACCCTTGTTTTATTTCTCCAGCTCCTAAGCACCATTGTTCGTAGTAGTCAAAAGGTGGAATTAAACCAAAGACTTGTTGAATGGGTAGACCATAACGTGCAATCTGCAATGGAATAATATTCAGCCTAAATAAGGCAGGAGATGTTAGCACATGATGAAACAGGGATGCAACTTGAGAATGTCACATAAATGAAAAAAAAGCCAAATTCTGTTGGGTTTCACTTGTGTGAGGGATTTAGTATAGACATATTCAGAGACACAAAAGCAAAATGGTGATTGCCAGGGGCTGATGCATTGTTTAATGGAAATGCACAAAAGCGCTTCCACTTTGCAAAATTAAAAGACTTCTGGATGGTGGTGATGAGTGTTCAACATTATAAGTGCACCTAGTGCTAATGAAATGTATGGTCACAGACGGTCATGGTTAGAGACAGCTCAAAGGGCTGAGTACATGTGTTGCATGAAGGAGGCTTGGGTTTGACCCCAAGTACTGATGGCTATGATATCTGGATGTATTACAGAACTGGGTATAGCCCATAAGCAGAATCAGGTGTGGTAAAAAGTAAACAAATAAACAAAATGGCTATAAGTAAAATAGATATAGGCACATCCATGTCCTCTGTAACAGTACAATAGCCAGGGTATTGAATAATGCTATTACACAAATGGCAGAAAAATGGACAACGGAATTTATATATATATATGTACATATATATGTATATATATATGTATACACACAATGGAATACTATGTAACCAGAAGAAAAGATGAAATCATGCAATTTACTGCAATCTAATGGAACTGGAGGGCATCGTGTTAATAGAAATAAGTAGAGAGACCAAAAAAAACCCGCATGATCCCGGTCATGACAAAAGCAAATCAAAGGAATGCTATTAAATTATAATAAATCCTTGGACATTGACTGTAAAACTGAGATTACCAAACAGTGAGAGAAGGAGCTTTAGGGAGGAAGGGAGAGGTAGACTAGATGTAACACAAGAACAGTGATGGAAGGTCTTGGCACTTTAGTAGTGGTGAAGGTACAGTAACTTTGTATATCAAAACCATAAACTTTAACGTAATTATAGTCATATTACTTAAAATGTTACAAAACATTAATGGTTATGAGATGGTAATTTATGTTATATATTTTATATATGCCTCCTTTCAGTTCCCTCTCTCAAAACCCCAAAATAAGAGACAGGATGAATTTCAAAGAAGAATCCTTGAGCAAAGGATTTAAGAGCTGTATTGGCAGATAAAGGCAGATCAATGTTGAGCAAAGCCAAGACCAATCTTTTGTCACATGTTATTTGATGGGAGGAGAGAGGACGAGAAGGAGAAATCAAGATTTATAATCTCTGGGGAGAAATAAAATTGGTCTTGAAAATTATACAGTAAACATCATGGTCATGTTTAGTATAATTGAGTTTTATGCTTGTTTGCACTAATATGGAATTTGGAACTCTTCCAAAGTCGTTCCTGTACATGGAGAAGAGAGAGACAGAGAGATTCTTACCCCATATTAGAAAAAAGTCCTACAGAGCCATGCTATGCTCCTTGCCCATCACCCAGACTAGCAGCTTTCTCTTTGCATTACACTGGATGATGATTCCAGCAGGCACATCTGAAATACGATGTGTCAGGGAAGAGTTGACCCAACATGTGGGTCAGGTGTGTGGAAACAGCAGAAACAGAGCAGAGTCTGGAACTGCAAGGAATAGAACAAGCATCTGCTGGGACTCTTACCCCCATTATTAACCTATCAGGGCAGGGCAGCTTGGGAACTTGTTCCGAAGTCATGGAGCCCAGAGGCAGCACTGGGAGTATAGTGGCCTTAGTGTAAACGTGACCCTTGCAGCTGGTCCTAGATAATCCCACCAGAAGCAAACCTGGAGCAAAACACCCTAAACTATGTCTTTTGGAGTCTCTGACTAGATTACACCATTGACCAAGGTCCCACTGGAAGCCAAGAACTGAGAAATCCTTCTGACATCTTCCTGTGCCTAACTTTGCTGAACATCAGCTTTGCCAGGAAGGGCTAACAAAGCAGATTGCTGTGCCTGCCTTACCTCTGGTTTCTAGGCTAAGATGATCCTGATCCTTTGCATTTTTAGCAATGCTGCTGTTGCTGTTCTGAGGGCCAAATTTTATAGCCTAGACAGAGAAAGGTAAATGGGAGGCAAGCGCCTTAGCATCTGTGCTATCTAGGCCTAAGTGAAAGACAGATGGAAGGTAGGTCTGGAAAAGCAAGCCAGCCAGGTGTTTAGGAGTTGCTGGACTTCCAGTTAATCACTTGCAGACCTCTGCTTCCTTACCTAGGATGAGGGAAAGAGAGAGAGAGAGAGAGAGAGAGAGAGAGAGAGAGAGAGAGATTGATCTACAGTTCTTGCATCCTAACTCAATTGCAAAGATCCAGGGTTGTGAGATCCAAAGCCACATGTTTTGAATTGTCACTTCTTACAGGCAAATATGCTGTTAAAGTGGTGTGACCACTGGTGCACACCAGTGGCCAGATAGCTATGCATACTTTCTAACTGCTTTTCCAACAGAATAGAAAGTTGCTTAACAAAAAGACAGAAATGCTTTTTTTTCTATATTGTTTTCTGATAGATGAAGTGTTCAGTGCATACAAATCATGGAATTTGCCATCACGTGGACGAAATGGATGGTGTCATGCTAAGTGAAGACATCAGAGAAAAGGGACAGGTACAGAATGATCTTTTCTCCTATATGGGATATAGAGAAACATAGCAAAAGAACAACAAGTGCCCAAAGGCAGCAGAACTGGACATGATTTACAGAACTGAGCTGGTGGTGGTGAGGCTGTGGAAAAGGTCCTGGAACAATGGTAGAGGGTAGTGGCTGTATGGTGGTAGGTGTGGTATGGAATGACGTATGCGGGACACCATCATTAATGGCACTTCACTTTGTGGCACCTCAAGAAGATTACAGGGGTGTGTGTGAGGTGGGGGTAAGGGATCCAACTAGATTTACAAATAGGGAGCAACTGATTGGTGTGAAATTAGACATCAAAGAGATCGTATTTTCTCTTACCAGTTTTTAGGTGAATTCATAACTTTACTTATCTACTCATCTCCCATTTAAAATTTGTTTTCATTTTTTTTGGAATATTATGGCATTTCAGGGGTGTAACTTAACACCTTTTAAAATCAAGTCTTTTTAGATATATTTATTCAATTACCTATTGTAGTGCTAGAATCTGATCATTTTTTCCTCCACCTTCACTTTAAATTTGCCAAATGACTTAATAAACTTGACTGTTCCTTTGTATAAACAGAGCAAGACTGGAGAACTCTCCACTTAGGGTACCCTGTTACTACTAAGAAGTCCTGGGGATTGGCCAATACAGAGCAGGAAAACACCAATGATGGCATTTTAATATTTCTACCTGTCACGTCAGGGCTACCCCAGGCTTGTCCATAATATGAAGATCAGGTTCCATGATGAGCTACAGGTGGCCTCGGGCCTCTTTCACTGGGTTGAGAACAGAGTGACCACATTCCTCTTTGGGGCTGAAGCCATTCCCTACTGCAGCAGCCTTTCTTGTTGCATGACCCAGGCAGTTGTCCATCACTAGATTGGCAGCTTCCTCGTTCTTCACAGCAGAGAATATTTTCGGTTCTTTCTTGAGCTGGCCTGCCTCTGGGGTCTCCCTGAGGTTTGTGGGGTACATATAACTGTACCTGTTATAACTACCTGCTCCTGTTACTTAGACCAATCCCTTTGGCTCTGTTTTCCCTGTAAAAGGGTCATGGGGTCCCATAACTGGCTTTCCTGTCTGCATGAGGGTAGGCCCTATAACAGAGAGGAAATAGTTTGTCTGAGTTTATGCAAACCAACACAGTGCCATGAAACATCAAAACTGTACAGAAGGTGCAAAGAAAGAAAAGCATATATTTTACTTTACTTACAATGAAGTTCAATATACCAATTTTGCTGTTGGACCTACTTAAAAGAAGCATAAAGATCTATAGAAATAGAGAGAACAATATTATATGTAACCCCTTTAATTCCATGTAAAAAATCTAAAGGCTTTAACTTCCTTATTTTACAGAGTTCGATATAGGCTGATCTTCCAAGAAGTTTGGAAACACATTGCTAATTACTCTCATCTAGCATGACAAACTACTTTAAAAAGCATTAATACCATATTTTAGGAGAACATAAATAATGCAAAGTTAAAATACTTAAAAGATCACTACCAAGAAACAGTGAAGACTTCACACTCAAAAGACTTCACTCTCAAATTCAAGACTAGGTAATACCTGGTGACAAAGCTCACATATATTAAAGCTATCTCAATAATAGCAAGTACTTGGCAGATTAGGAACAAAGTCTGAAAAAGAAAAACTGATTTCCCACATTTTTTATCCAATTCTCCTTGTTCAGAAGCCACTAAATTTATTTATTTATTTGTTTTTGGGGTCACACCCGGCAATGCTCAGGGCTTACTCCTGGCTCTGCACTCAGGAATTACTCCTGGCGGTGCTCGGGGGACCATATGGGATGCTGGGGATCGAACCCAGGCCAGCACAGGCCGACCGCGTGCAAGGCAAATGCCCTACCCACTGGACTATCGCTCTGGCCCAGAAGCCACCAAATTTAAAGGAGCATTCCTAGCTGCTTGAATGTTAAAGTGGCTCACTTTTTTCCTCAGCCCTGAGGCTGCTCTGGGATTCTACCTGGAAAGCCTGATATCTTTAAAACTTTTACCAAGGCACAATGCTATGGCTTTAGACTATCAGGCTAAGGTCTGAGATTACCCATTATTAACTCTTTGCTAAGCAGCCTTGGAAATTTACATCACCAAAAGTCTCAAGAGATCAAAAACACTGGTAAGATAAAGGTTCTGAACTTTAGATTTCAACTCAGAGAATTTTCTAGACCAGATATTCTAATAATCTATTGCAGAAATACCAGCATAAGAAAACATTTGAACTACCAATTTTCCTTGAAAAACAAGACCTTCCCTTGACTTAACTGCAATAGTTTTTACACCTTAGTTATTTTCTAAATGGCCTAATTTCTTATTAGATTTGACCTAGACTTATGAGGTAAGGCTTTGCACTATCTCAAAGTTCTCTTCTTCCTGATTCTGGCTTTTGTTCCCATCTAAAAAAGACTTGATTTAAAAGGTACTCCTTGGGTAATCCAGGTAGAATTTGTTTTACTGACCGTAGGTAATCAGCCTAGTTTAAAAGAGAACTCAATTTATACATGCTGTTATCAGTCTGACCAGGAATATCAGCAAAAGGCAGATGTTTAAGTCTACTTAAACTTCAAGTTAGCACCTAAATTGGTTGAGTGTTCATTCTTAGATCATGAGCACACACAATCATTTGGAAAGAATAAGGATTTTAACAGTTTTTAATTCTTGAGCCATCATGGTACCAATACCTTATCCAGTGAATATCCCCTCTAAGTCAGAATACTCTACAAAAGGGAAAAATGGGTATTAAATTTAATAACATTAGTAAATAACAATCATCCATGGGAAGGGCAATTAAGAGTAACTCAGAACTGCGCTTTATGTGCCATAAATAAATCTTAAGAATTGGCAATTTGACTTCATGCAAATGCTCAAATGTTCAGGGTATAGTTGTCTATTCGGCAGAGCCTGGCAAGCTACCCGTGTCATATTTGATATGCCAAAAACCAGTAAAAATTATAGACCTCATTCCCATGACCTGAACAAACTATTGAGACTCTTCGTGTTCCTGGTGTGAGCAGATGCCCTTGGGCTGCACTAGCATGCGACAGGACATATAGAGATGTTACTGGTGCCTGCTCGAGCAAATTGATGAATAACGGGAAGACAAGTCATACAAGTGATACAGGTGAACTTAACACCTATTTAGGATTCAAGAACAACCAAGCCATTCTGATGCCAATAAAACTCCAGTTCTTCTCACCCCTACTTTTCCCCTTGAGGTTGTCAGCCTGTTTTTATTGAATCTAGCAATGTAGTGTTTGTGGGTTGTGTTTTTATTCTTTTGCCAGTTTTAGTTATTTACATTTATTTTTTAGTTATGTATGTTCCACTTCAGCATAAATCTTTTGCTTCGTTATGTCACTCAGCACCACATCTCAACTCTATTTCACTCAGCACAACACTTCAACACTATTTCACTCAGCACAATGCCTCAACACTATTTCTCTCAGCACAACACCTTAACACTATTTCTCTCAGCACAATGCCTCAACACTATTTCACTCAGGACAATGCCTCAACACTATTTCACTCAGGACAATGCCTCAACACTATTTCACTTAGCACCACACCGCAACACTATTTCACTCAGCACAACGCCTCAAAACTATTTCTCTCCGCATCACGCCTCAACAGTATTTCACTCAGCACAATACCTCAATACTATTTCTCTCAGCATAACACCTCAACAGTATTTCACTCAGCTCCACACCTGAACACTATTTAACTCATCATCATGACTCAACACTTTCACTCAGCACCACGCCTCAACACTATTTCACTCAGCACAGCGCTTTAACACTATTTCTCTCAGCATAACACCTCAACCTATTTTACTTAGCACCAATCCTCAATACTACTTCACTCAGCACAGTGCCTCAACACTATTTCACTCAGCACAGCACATTAACACAATTTTATTAAGCACCACACCTGAACACTATTTCATTCTGCACAACACATCAACTCTATTTCACTCAACACAACCCCTCAAGTTTTCTCCATTTTGTCCTAAACAGCACAATTTCATCTTTTTAAACTGCAGAGTAATATTCCATTAAATATATTTATATTTCAAAAAATAGAACAATTTCATTAAGAATATAATTTCCTGTATCCAGACATCTGTTTATGGGCTTTTAGGTTGAGTCTACATTCTATTCTTGTGAATAGTATGCTCTGAATACTATTCTACAGGTCTACAGATAACTTTTTAAATTAGTGTTTTCATATGCTACAGAGAAATATTTAGAAGTAGTATGGCTAAGTCATGTGATATTTCCATATTTATTTATGTTTCGGTTTTTAGGCCATACTCAACAATGCTCAGGACTTTCTCCAGGTTTGTGCTCAGGGCATTTGGAGAACAAGCCTGGGTTAGTGGAGTGGAAGGCAAGCACCCACTGTACTATTGTTCTAGCCCCAAACTATATGTTTTCTTTGGAAAATCATTTATTGATTGATTTTCATTTTTTATGATTAAAATTAACAATGCTAGTATAAAGATAAGCTGAGTGAATGAAATTGCCTCGTAATTCAGTTTTCTTTTTCCATTTCTCTAATTGTTTCTTGTGTATTATATAAGATAAAGTTATCAAGTGTATTTGAGATCTAACACATAGCAGAATGATATTTTCTAGTATGAAGCTCAGAAAGGAATGGACTATTTATAGTGTTATTTGGATAGTGTGTTTGTATTGTGTGTGTGTGTGGGGGGGAATGAGGCCTCCAGCTTCTCCAGTTAACACACACCGAGGAAGAAATTTGAGTGCAGATGGTTCATTAGGAGCGCTCTGAGGAGTAACACCATGTGTGGTGAGGGAGCTGTACCAGGGAAGAAGATGAAGTGGAACCATGATTCTGTTGTAGAGGAGCCTTAGTACAGCATTTAGAGTTGAAATGATCCTTCAACCATGTCATGAAGGCTGTCCAGAGTTGGCCTTACCAGATGTCAGCTATGCCATGGAAACAGGTGCCCACATGAGGAGAGATAGTTCTGTTCAGCAATGGCTAATTCTCAAAGAAGAACTCACTAATGAATCCTCCTCCTTAATCTCCCTGTCATTTCAAAGAAAGAGTACCTCAGTCCTGAAGGAGAATTTGGTGGGAAAATCTCACCAGAGAGATCATTGAAAATAATATAGGATTCTCTCTTTCTCTCTCTTTCTCTCTGTTCTCTCTCTCTCTCATTTCTCTTTCTCTCTCTCTTCTCTCTCATTTCTCGAAATAAAAGTATTTTATTTCAAAAAAATATTTCCAGAGAATCCAGCCCATAAACACATAAACACATACTCATGGACTGATGCTAATCATGTTTAATGAACAACTCTTCAGTGTAATGTTGGAAATGCTTTTCCTTTTCCCTAGAGTTTGCTAGTTCAAATCAAAGACACCAGTTGTCTCATGGTTGTGCCCATGTGAACATGGGTATATGTGCCAAGTGTCTGTGCATCTGTTCTCGGGTGTTTGTTTTCGTGTCACGTGTACTTACAGTGATGCAGATACAAGGTCATGACCAAAATGGTCTGAAGGATTCCTCTCTGGTCCTCAATGATCCTATTCTCTTCATTCAATTTCTAAAGTTCTTAAATTCTTACTCAGTGGCTGGTTGAGAACTGTCTCCCTCACAGTGGTGGCATACTTGGAATCTGCAAACATCTTGTGAGGGACTATTTGGCTTTCTTTTCAGGTATTTCTGACACCAAAGTGGGGAGCCCCTCTTTGATGACTGATTCCTGCATTCATCACCTATGGGGAGGGGGCTACAAGGTCTATAGGTGACTGAAGGAAATACTGGAATGCAATGGGGGAAGATGCGGAGAAAACTGTGTCCCAGTTGGAGAGCTCTGGGTTTCTTTGGGAACAGTTGTGAGAGGTTTTGGAGGCTTGGGTCATGCACTAGGCTGCCACTACAGATCCTGTCTCGTCCATATAACAAGCTTAAGTGAGCCTCTCTAGTGTCTGGAAAGAGACTTTTGTGTGCTGCTAGACGCAAGACACAGTGCAGAGTGCTCCCAATGGGCTCCCAATCTCTGAGAACAGACACCAGATTGCTCATTCCAAACCGTTACCTGACACATTCTGACTGAGCTCAATAAATACTTGTTGACTGCTACAATAATAATTAAAAATAGCAATAAAATCATGGAAACGGTGCTAATTAATCCTGTCTCTGTGGTCCTGGTCATCTCTAGCTCATGAGGAAAAAGCACCTTCACTCTTCCTTCTGAGGAGGCCCATCAGCTATCCACACTCTATAGGTTCTATTTGTTTGGGATGCTGTGAACAGGGCGGCTTGGTGGCCTCTGAAGAAAGTTATCCAAGCAATGTATCCTGGATCATAATATTGAAGTTATCATGTACAGTTTAATTGTTCTATGCTGGGACATAATATCACTTTCCTGTTGGAAAATATATTTATGTAGACAAGTATCACATCATCCAATTAGGTATAACTTACATACCACAATTCACCCATCAAAGTCTACAGTTCAATGGTTTCTTGGTATGTTCACAGAAAATATGCAAGCATCACCACAATCAATTTTAGAGCAGAATCAAGATAAAAGAAACCTTGGACCAGAAGACCATACAGGGTTGAGGTGCTTGCCTTACACACAGACAGCACTGCGCCAATCCCTGGCACCATATGTGGTCCCCGATGGCCTCTAGGACTGATCTCAGAACACTCCTGGATAGACGCTCCCTAAAACAGAAATCCTAAATCTATTATAAGTCAGTACCTATCTCTCCACAGTTTCCCCTTTCTTCTCCAAATCCCAGGATATTGTTAATTTTATTTTTCTGTCTCTATAGATTTGCTTACCTGTACCTTTCATATAATTGACACCATAGAACAGGGTTTCCTGTCATGGCATCTTACACTTAACACAATGTTTTCAAGGTTTATTTATGTTGTACTACATATCAGTACTTCTCTCTTTTTATTTGTTAATGAAATTCTATCCCACCATGTGGTTCTGCCACATTTATTTATCCTTGCATCAGTTGATGGGCATTTTGGCTCTTTTCTGTTTTTTGACTACTATGAATAATGCAGCTGCACGTGAACATTAATATACAAGATTTGTGTGCATATAAAGGTTTGTTTCTCTAGCCAAACATGTAGATATACAATTGCTGAGTCATGTGGTAATTTACGTTTAACAATGTGAGGAATGTAAACTGTTTTCTGACCCTTTCCCACATGCCCTATAGGAAAGTTTCAGTCTCTCTCAACACTCTTACTAACCCAATATTGTCTTTGGAGGAGGGGGTTGCTTTAGGATATGCCCAGCATCAGGGGTTAGTCCTGGCTCTGCGGTCAGTAGTCACCCCTGGCAGTGCTTGAGAAATCATATCTTGTGAGATATTTATGACAAGGATTTCAGTTGGGTCAGCCACATGCAAGGTCTATATCTTACTTCTTACACTATCTCTCCAACCACAGGTTCTCTCTGTTTTAAGAAAAATATGGAGAGATAGTACAGTGGGTAAGGTGCTTGTCTTATCTGGATTTGATTCCCAGAATCCAATATGGTCTCCTGAGCCCTGCCAGGACTGATCCCTGGGCTTAGATCGAGGAGTAATCCCTGAACATTGCCAGGTGTGGCTCAAAAGCCACCCCCTCTGCCCCCCAAAAAGGAAAAAAATATTAGTAAAATAAAATATATCTACATATGTGTAATTTTAATTTAAATTCAAAATAAATACAAAGAACAAAATTAATTTTGTTGGAAGCCATTTCAAGAAAGCACATTGTCAGACATATTCTTTCCGGTTGTGAGCCTGTCAGCCTTCATTCACATGCAGTGAAGGTGAAGGCATTCTGTGAGCTCTATCAGATGCTCAGAACTCATCCACATGCTGTGAAGGTGAAGACATTCTGTGAGCTCTATAAGAAGCTCAGAACTCATCCACATGCACTGAAGGTGAAGACATTCTGTGAGCTCTATAAGTTGCTCAGAACTCATCCACATGCAGTGAAAGTGAAGGCGTTCTGTGAGCTCTATAGATGCTCAGTCCTCATTCACATGCAGTCAAGGTGAAGGCGTTTTCTGAGTCCTATAAGATGCAGTGAAGGTAAAGGTGTTCTGTGAGCCCTATAAGATGCTCAGTTCTCATTCACATGTAGTCAAGGTGAAGGCATTATATGAGCTCTATAATGTGCTCAGGGCATCAACCCTTTACTGTTTCCATCATCTAGTTTTTAATCCTTGCTTCTCATCCATATTTGTCGCCTTTAGCAAGAAATTTCGTTTTTCTGACTGCAGCATAGAGTCCTACGATGCCAATTTTGAGAATAGAATTGTCAGAGAAAGACCTGTACCATTTATGCATCTTGGCAGACATGTCTCTCTACATGTCTTTCTGTGGACCTTGTCATAACCAAAAATGGTGGTATCATCCTGAACTGGGATCACCTCCTGGTTTAGTATTTTCATTCCTTTTTCACTCCATCAAAAGCCCTCAATGAGAGCTTTCTTGAAAATTTTTAGTAAGCAGAGGACCATGTGATCTGTTCATACTTGCTACGAATGATTGGATGGATGTAGTGACAATTAATGCATTCTGACGTTCTTATAAGTCAACAGGAGTCACTCTATTCTCATGAATTTATTAGACCAGACTGTTGACTGTACTGAACAACCTCATACATCTCAGCAACCCAACCCAGTACATGTTTCCTTCTTGCATGACATCTACTGTGGGGAGGACTGAGGAAGGGTTATTTCCCAGCCACTCAAGACAGTCTTTACCTAGTGGTTCTGTGCTCCTACCACTTCAAGATCCTTTCTGGGAACCTCTGAATATGGCAGCAGTCAAGAAAAAAAAGAGCATGAAGGAAATCATACTAATTTGTAAGGGCCAGGACAAGAAGTGGCACACATCACGCAAGAGTGCCAACTTTCCATTTCTCAAAAACTCACATCCTCACAGATGGCTGCAAGAGGAAATGAAAACTCAGATCACTATTCACTGATTCTGAGGAAGGAGGGGCAAAATTCAGTAAAGAAATAGCAGTCTCTACCACACCCTCTACCTTAAGAATTGCCTCTGGTTGTGGCCAGAAGAATGGAACAGTATGAAGGGCACAAGGTTTTATTGTTGGCATCCCATTTGGCCTTCTGTGTCCTGCTAGTGACCCCTGAGCACAGAGTCATGAGAAAGCCCTGAGCATCACTGTATGATTTCCCCACTCTCCATCCCCAAATTGCCTGCACTTGTATGTTTATTTCTAAATCTTGAACAGGACATACCACTTGCATGCTTGGTATTCTGGGACAGGAAAATACCTTTCCTTTCTGGTGGATCATACTCAGAACTTGAAACTTTGGGAGAATAGATTGCTGGTTTGAAAACGGCAAAATTTATCTGAGCAGAAGAGAGTAGAAGTGCTACTGAGTGGGTGGGGAATGCAGTAAGACATAAAAATTCAAGAGAGGGAGCTGGATTTTTGAAACAGTAGCTAAAAGGAGCCAAAATCCATATCATGTCAAATTCTGAGTTTGGGACATGATAATAAATATTCTGCATATGAATTTGGACCTTCCAAATTTATTTATTGAATGTCTAAATTAAAGAATCATGTTACTGGCACCCGCTCGAGCAAATCAATGAATAACGGGATTCAAGTGATCAAGTGATCAAGTAAACTATGGTAGCAAGAATACAAAAGAGGTTCTCCTCTTTAGAAAGAAATCCTAACTGATTAAGGAGTGGTAACTCACGTTAATGCATAGAGGAAAAACTTCTAAAAGATCAGCTTGTGTGTGTGTGTGTCTCTGTGTGTGTCTGTTTGTGTGTGTGTCTGTATGTGTCTGTAATTCAAAGTGTAACTATTTCCAAATGTCAAATAAATACTAGTAATTTGGAAAAAAAAAGAAAGAAATCCTAGGGGGCGGGGAGAGGTTTAGGAGTTGAGGAAAGAAGATTAAAGAGCACGAGGAGATCCCCATTATTAACAGTGTTTTGATGCAACAATAAAATTTATTCTTAAAGAAGTGGTAAGAATTGCCCTTTTGAGACTCTGAAGAATACATGATAAGTTGCATGTCTGTGCCCAATAACTGCACAGTGATCAGGAAGAAGCATCAGATAAAGAAAGAAAGTGGAGGACTTTGCCCCTCCCCGAGCCATCCCCTGATCTCCACTGCTTTATTCCAGGTGCTTGTGGAACCTTTAGGCCCACCCCCATTGCAAGCCTCCAGGCAGGTGGGGACCTAAAGCCTGACTGCTGGAGTGCCAACTTTCACAGACCAGTACTCTGACCCCTCCCACACCATCCTCCTGATCTCCGCTGCTTTACTCCAAGCCACTCTATCCCAGGTTTCACACCCCAAAACTGAAAACCTGCGCAGATGCTAGTGCGTCCTCGAGACATACTTTGTTTTCCAATATCCTCTATAATAGTACTAGGGTACATTTGCCACAGTACTCCCCACATCCCTCAAAATCGGTGAACAACCATCAACAACCTTTACTGTACTGCCCAGACACACAGTGCCCAGTACACTCAAGTTGCAACCTATAACAATCATAATGGTAAAGCAATGAAGAATTTGTTCAAGTTCCATAAGCAAAGCCACCTGCCAAGAGGAGCCAAGCAATAATGATGAGCTGTATGATCTCTCCATTAAGCAATTTTGAAGAGAATTATTAAGGTTGCATAAGGAGCTCAAGGAAGCAATGGAACACAGAGCCAATAAAATGAAAGAGGAATGAAAGCAGAAATGAGGAAAATGGAAATAAGAATGCAAGCAGAAATAACAGACATTAAAAATGAGATGCAGAAAATTAAAAACTCACTGGAAGGCTTTCGCAACAGAGTAACGGCCGCTGAGGACAGAATCAGTGAGCTCAAAGATGAGGTGCAGAGACTTTCTCGGCAACAGCAGAAGATGGAAAAAAGACTCACAGTAAATGAACAGACAACAAAAGATAATTGAGATGAAGCCAAAAGGAATAACATAAGGATCATTGGAGCCCCAGAGAGACAAGAAGAAAACCCCGACAAAGAAGCAACTATCAAAGCAATCATTGCTGAGAAGTTCCCAGAACTGGAGAGCATGTGCTCCCAGATTCAGGAGGCTCGAAGGGTACCATCTAAAAGAAACCCATATAAGAATACTCCAAGACATATCCTAATAAAAATGATAAGAACCATAGAGATAGAATACTGAAAGCTGCAAGATCAAAGAAGGAACTCACATATAAAGGAAAATCCCTAAGATTTACAGCAGATTTTTTCAGAGGAAACACTCCAAGCCCGAAGACATTGGTGGGATATCGTGAAAAGGCTCAATGAAATGAAGGCCTCACCAAGAATTCTTTACCCAGCCAGACTCACATTCATATTTGAGGGAAAGATACACAACTTCATAGATAAGTAACAGCTTAAGAACTTCATAGACTCAAAACCAACTTTAAAAGAAGTACTGAAGGAGCTACTGTAAGATGAAAGAAATCACAACAAACTTATACAAAAATGGCACAAAATCCAATGACAATAATCTCTCTCAACGCCAATGGACTAAATGCACCAATAAAGAGACACAGAGTGGCAAAATGGATTAAAAAACTAAATCCAACATTCTGCTGCCTACAAGAAACACATCTGAACAATCAGAACAAACACAGACTCAAAGTCAAAGGCTGGAAGACAATTCTCCACGCAAACAATTCCTCCAAAAAGGCCAGTGTGGCCATACTAGCATCTGACAACATAGACTTCAGGCTAAAAGAGGTTAGAAGGGACAGTGAAGGCCATTTCTTAATAATTAAGGGATGCATATACCAGAAAGAAATTACACTCCTAAACATATATGCACCCAATGAGGGGCCAGCTAAATACTTAAAACAACTGCTAATAGACTTCAAAGAAGTCGTTGACAGCAACACAATAATAGTCAGAGACTTCAACACTGCTTTATCAACTCTTGATAGATCGACAAGAATGAAACTCACCAAGGAAATACTGGCCCTGAAGGAAGAAATGGAAGATAGAGGGCTGGTTGATATATACAGGGTTTTTCATCCCAAAAAAGCTGAATACACATTTTTCTCCATTGCTCATGGAACATTCTCCAAGATAGACCACATGCTGAACCATAAAACATACCTCAATAGAATAAAAAAGATAAAAATTGTATCAATTATTTTTACAGACCATGATGCACTGAAAATGGAAGGTAACCACATACAGAAACAGGGAGTTAAACCAAACACCTGGAAACTGAACAGCTCACTGCTGAACAATCAGTGGGTCACAGAAGAAATCAAACAGGAAATTCAAAGATTCCGGGACACAAATGAAAATGAAGACATCAACTATCAGAACGTGTGGGACACAGCAAAAGCAGTGTTAAGAGGAAAGTTCATAGCTCTACAAGCATTCATCAGGAAAGAATAAAGGGCCCACATAAATAACCTGACTTCACACAAGGCTCAAAATGTTAGAAAAGACCAACAAAAGGAACCCAACCAAGGCAGAAAGAAGGAAATAATAAAACTTAGAGAGGAAATCAATGAGTTGGAAACCCAAAAAAACAACCCAAAAGATTAATGAAACCAAGAGCTGGTTTTTTAAAAAACTAAACAAGATCAACAAACCACTGACAAGACTTATAAGGACAGGGAAAGAGAGACCCCAAAATAAAGAGAATCAGAAATGAAAAGGGGGCATCACAACAGAAACCACAGAAATCCAAAAAATTCAACAGAGATTGCTTTGAGAGTCTGTATACCATGAACATGAGAACTTAGAAGAAATGGATAAATTCCTGAACTCCTATAACCTCCCATAGCTGAAACAAAAATACCTGCAATACTTGAATAAGCCTATCACCATTGAGGAAATTGAAACAGTAATTAAAAGTCTGCCCAAACACAAAAGCCCAGGTCCAGATGAATTCACTAGTAAATTCTACCAAACCTTTAAGGAGGACCTACTGCCAGTCCTTTTCAAACTCTTCCAGAAAATAGGAGAAACAGAAACACTCCCAAACAGCTTCTACAAGGCACATATCACCCTGATACTCAAATTAGGGAGAGACAACACAAAAGAAAACTATAGACCAATCTCCCTGATGAACACAAATGCTAAGATCTTCAACAGAATACTAACAAACAGAATCCAAAGACTCATCAAAAGATTATACATCATCACCAAGTAGGATTCATCTTGGGAATGCAAGGATGGTTCAACATTCGTAAGTCAATCAACATAATACATCATATCAATAAGAGAAAAAATAAAACCATATGATTGTATCAATAGACAGAACAAGCATTTGACAAGATCCAGCACCCATTCATGATTAAAACCCTCCATAATATGGGAATTGATGGAACCTTCCTCAAGATAGTCACAGCCATCTACCAAAAGCCCACAGCGAGTATCATTCTCAATGGGGAAAAATTGAAAGCCTTCCCCCTAAGATCAGGGACAAGAAAAGGTTGCCCCCTTTCACCTCTTTTATTCAATATAGTACTGGAAGTACTTGCCATAGCAATCAGAGAAGAAAAGGACATTAAGGGCATCCAGATAGGCAAGGAATAAATCAAGGTATCACTATTCACTATTTAAGTTTTATCAGTAAATGCTATAGATGAGAGCTTTCCACTGAGACTATCCCACCTACACGGCAGAGCCTTGCAAGTAACCTGTGTTTTATTTACTTGTCATGCCAAAAAATAGTAACAATTATGGACCTCAGTTCCAAAACCTGAAGAATGGTTTGGGGCTCTTCCTGTCCCTGGAGCAAGCAGATGGCCTTGGGTTACACTTGCTTGTGACAGGACTTATGGAGATGTTACTAGTGCCCACTCGAGCAAATCGATGAACAATGGGAAGACAGTGATACAGTGACCACTATTCACAGATGACATGATATGCCTAGAGAACCCTAAACTCTCGGCCCAAAACCTCCTAGAAATGATAGACGCTTATAGTAGAGTAGCAGGGTACAAAATCAATCCCAAAAGTTGGTGGCTTTCCTATATACAAATAACGAAAGAGAGGAAAGGGATATTAAGAACATGACCCCCTTTACAATTGTGCTACAGAAAATTAAATACCAGGAATCAGTTTGACGAAAAATGTAAAGGACCTCTACAAAGAGAACTATAAAATATTACTTCAAGAAATAAAAGAGGGACACAAGGAAGTGGAAACATATTCTCTGCTCCTGGATCAGGATAATCAACGTTGTTAAAATGGTAATACTCCCTAGAGCTTTATACAGATTCAATGCCATCCCTATAAGGATACCCATGATATTCTTCAAAAGAAATTGACCAAACACTTCTGAAATTTATATCGAATAATAAACCCCCCACGGATAGCTAAAGCAATCCTTGGGTAAAAGAAGATGGAAGGCATCACCTTTCCCAACTTCAAACTCTACTACAAAGCAGTGGTAATTAAATAGCATGGTCACTTGATCACTTGATCACTTGAATCCGTTATTTATTGACTTGCTCGTGCAGGCACCAGTAACATTTCCATTGGACCCTATCACGTGCCAATGTAGCCCAATGGCATCTGATTGATTCAGGAATATGAAGAGCCTCAAACCATTCCTTTAGGGTCTTGACGAAGAAGTCTGACCATCTTGTAGGTGGGCAGCCACATGGTCTTTTGACATCCCGTGGGATCCAGTCGGTAACGGCTCTAGTCCAGCGGTCGTCTCCAAATCGCATTACATGTGCAGCCCACCTGATTTTCGATGCCTTGGCAAATGAGACAGCGTCCCTGATTCTGGAATAGCGATGGAGGTCGGAACTCCGGATTCCTTCTTTCACTTAAGTGAGGTATGATATTCCAAGCATAGCCCTTTCGATTCCTCTCTGGGAGACCCAAATAACATTCTCATTCTGCTTTCGTAGGGGCCCAGTTCTCTGAGAAGTATGTTAATGCAGGGAGAACGGTGGAGTGGAAGAGATGTGCCCAGAGCCGGAGGTTCTTTTTTTTTTGGCTATTTCTTCGATGTTTTTGAAGGCAGTTCATGCCGCTCTCTTCCTCCTGCACAGCTCAGGTTTTAGGTCATTCATCATGTTGATTTCTCGACCTAGGTACACATAACTGCTGTATTCAGAGATGTCTGTTCCATTGAGAGTGAATGGGGCCTCCGGAAGTAGTTCATTTTTCATAAACATAGTTTATGAAAAATGATTTACCTGAAAATTACCATGAATATTCTACCCACCTCTCTGAGAGAGCCCCACAAAGTAATGAGAGTATAGCGCCGCCGCGGCAGAGCCTGGCAAGCTGTCCGATGCGTGTTCGATATGTCAAAACCAGTAACAAAAAAACAGCATGGTATTGGAATAAAAACAGACCTGTGGACCTTTGGAATAGAGTTGAGTATCCTGACAACCAGCCTCAAATACATGAACAATTAATCTTCTATAAAGGAGCAAAAAGTATGAAATGGAGCAAGGAAAGCCTCTTCAACAAGTGATGCTGGGAAAACTGGGCAGCTACATGTAAAAAATGAATTTGGACCTCTGTCTAACACCATGCACAAAAATCAGATCAAAATGGATTAAAGATCTCAATATCAGACCTGAATCCATAAAGTACATCAAAGAAAATATAGGAAAATCCCTCCACGACATTGAAGCTAAGGACATCTTCAAAGAAGAAACACCACTAGCAAAACAACTAGAAAAAAAGATAAACATATGGGACTACATGAAGCTAAAAAGCTTCTGCACCTCAAAATAAACAATGACCAAGATACAAAGACAGTCCACAGAATGGGAAAGAATATTCACCCAATACCCATCTGATAAGCGGTTAATATCCAGGATATATCAGGCACTGGTATAGCTTTACAAGAAGAAAACAGCCAACCCATCAAAAAATGGGGAGAAGAAATGAACAGAAACTTCAACAAAGAAGAAGTTCGAACAGCCAAAAGACATATGAACAAATTGCTCATCATCATTAGTCATCAGAGAGATGCAAATCAAAACAACAATGAGATATCATTTTACACCACAGAGACTGGCACATATCCAAAAGAGCAAGAACAACAAGTGCTGGCATGGATGTAGGGAAAAGGGGACTCTCATCCATTGTTGTTGGGAATGTAGACTGCGTACAGCCATTTTTGAAAACTATATGGACATTCCTCCAAAGACTAGAAATTGAACTCCCATTTGACCCAGCCATACCACTCCTGGGAATATACTCTGGGAAGCCAAAAACACACAGCAGAAACACCATCCCTACTTTTATATTCATAGCAGTATTAGTCACAATATCCAGAATCTGGAAACAACCAGAGTGCCTGAGAACTAATGACTGGATAAAGAAGCTTTGGTACATCTACACAATGGAATAGTATGCAGTATGTTAGGAAAAATGAAGTTATGAAATTTGCCTATAAATGGATGGACATGGAGAAGATCATTTTCAGTGAAATTAGCCAGAAGGAGAGAGACAGATATAGAATGGCTGCATTTATTTGCATGACATAAATATATATACACATATATATATATATATATATATATACACATATTATGATACCAATATCCAAGGTCAGGCGGAACGTGCATCAGGAGGCCTTGTCAAAGGTGGAAATTACCACAAAGGTGTGGGAGCAGAGGTTAGGTAAGACAGAAAATGGAACAGTGTGCCAATAATTGTCAAAAGTGCTATTACCACATAGAACTTCGCACTAAATACAGGCAAACATATAAACATGATAACCTTTTAAATATATGTATTACAATCCACAATATGTAAGAGAGGGAAGAGAGAAAGATAGAGAGAAAGAGAAAGAGAGAAAAGAGATTGAGAATCTGCCACAGAAGCAGTCTAGGTGAGGGTGGAGGGAATCGGGGGCATTGGTGGTGGGAAATGGGCACTGGTGGAGAGATGAGTGCTGCAACACTGTATGGCCAAAACCCAAACATAAACATTTTTGTAATTGTTTAAAAAATAAGATAAAAAAAGAAGGAAATTCTAGAAATTAAATTTTATAGCTTGAGATCAAGCTTTCTTAAAAAATCGTAATCCTGTAAGTCACTTATTTCTCTTCCTTTCAAGTTCTGATGAAACTAACAGATTTTCTTCCATTATCTCATTGATGAGAATGGACAATAGGAACACCACACTGAGTCCAAATCTGTCTTTAAAAAAATTTCCCGGTGCACATGCTGCATGGACTACATGCTGCCTGAGCCCACATGGCCGAGCACATGTGGTGCCCGAGCACTTGTGTTGCCCGCATCTCCCCTCTTGAGATGTGTACTCTCTTTCTTACTTTCCCTCCTCCTTCCGTTCCCTAAAACCTCCTTAATAAAACCTATTTTACTTCAAAAAAATTTCCCCTCCTTTTTATTGATTTTCTGTGATTTATAATCCTATTGATGATAGTTTTATGCATATATTGTCCTAACACCACTCCAGCCACCAAGAATGCCCACTTCTCTTCACTGATGACCCAAAGACCCCTTCCACCCATTATCTTCCATCCCCAGATAAGTTCAGTGCCCAAAGCAGTCTTTAAATAAATGAAGGCTCAGTCTTTGAGTAAACGTGTTCTAACCAATCTTCTCTCCAGTTAACTTGTCCAAACCCCTTTGGATTTTTTCTAATGAAAACCTAAACTTCTAGCTCCTTGTGGAAGGATCCCAAATTTCCTGCACTTCACTTGGCATTTGGACCCCATGATAAACCAATGCTCTTGGAAACATTTTAGTGCATTTTGAGACTCACTTAGAAGCTACACATTCTAATGCCATGTACTTCTTAGTATTGGTTAGTTATAGATTCCTTGATTAGTGATGTTGAACAATATTGGTTGTGTTTGGGTCTCTATTCTGTAGTAAGAGTCTCTCTGGTGACCTTTTAACTCTCTCGTAGGGTACTCCCTATACCTGAAACACCTCTTAAGGCCTAGCTCAAATTCCCCCTCCTACTGATATTCAAATAATGTTTTAGTCAGACTTCTCTCAGAACCTTTCCCAACAAGCTAGTTCAAGATGGTGGCCTCCTACACCAGCCCCCCATCAAAACCATCTTATCTATACTTGCCATTCACACATCAGTCATTCATCACACAACCACACCAAAACTCTTGCACCATTTCTCTATTTGTTCCATTGACGTCTTTGTTTTTTGTTTCAGGCTGGTTTGCCCATTTGGAATTGTTAGTTGGAATCAGTGAGTTCCAATGCATACTGCAAATTTTAGGAGAATGATCTTTGCACCCTTAATTATAGTCATTAATAGAATGTTCTGCTTTCAGACATTTGATTTGGATTCTGGTCTATGGTCTCACAAAGCATCAAACTGAAATAATTACTTAGCTCCCTTAGTACACATGCTGCCTAAAGGAAGGGGAAGGGAAGCTGAGTGACATGTACATAGGGAAGGTAATCTGAGGGAAGTGCACATAGGGGAAAGGGAAGCTGAGGGAAGTGCACATAGGGAAAGGGAAGCTGAGGGAAATGCACATAGGGTAAGGAAAACTGAGGAAAATGCATTTACTGAGCCCCTGTGTCATGTCTCCTGCCATATGTTTGGTGGCTTAAACACTAATCATAAAGATTCTCACTTGAGGGGCCAGAGCGATAGCACAGCGGGTAGGGCATTTGCCTTGCATGCAGCCGACCCGGTTCAATCCCAGGCATCCTATATGGTCCTCCGAGCACCACCAGTAGTAATTCCTGAGTGAAGAGCCAGGAGTAACCTCTGAGCATAGCCGGTATGACCCAAAAAGCAAAGAAAAAAAAAAGATTCTCACTTGAGCCTAGGGAGGAAAGCCTCATTTTCTAAAGGTGAAGCACTGTGTCGAAAATCAAACCATAAGGACTGAAATCAATATGCAAATCCATGTTTATCTAAATTTCTCTGGATCTAGCATTCTATTTTAATACTAGCAGAGCCTCACAACAAGCCAGACGACCCCCCCACTCCATGAGGACCTCCATTTTCCACATCCGGACTTCCTCCTCATCAGAACTCCACCCAGCAGACCAGCCTATCACAGCCCGGCTCATCGAGATCCGCCCTGCTGTAGTCTTTTTTTAATTCGGCCCAGTTATGCTGATCCAGAGACAGACATGGGGCAGAGCTGCTACTGGCTCTCACTGAGCCCAGCCGCTCATGAGGTGCCGGGAGGGATGGCAGGTTCTAGCCCTGGCCCGCCACCCCAGCAGAGCCTCACAACAAGCCAGACGACCCCCCACTCCATGAGGACCTCCATTTTCCACATCCGGACTTCCTCCTCGTCAGAACTCCACCCAGCAGACCAGCCTATCACAACCCGTGGCCATGCGGTTCATCAATAAATGCTGGATTTTGAGATGACTACAAGAGTATGCTACCCGCACAGCAGAGCCTGGCAAGCTACTCGTGTCGTATTTGATATGCCAAATACTAGTAACAATTATAGACCTCATTCCCATGACCTGATGGAATGGTTTGAGGCTCTTTATGTTCCTAGAGCAAGCAGGTTCCCTTGGGCTCTACTTGCATGAGACAGGTCATATGGAGATGTTACTGGTGCCCGCCAGAGCAAATCGAAGATGAACGGGAAGACAATGATAGTGACAGTGACTAGAGAGATAGCACCCCAGGGAAGGTGAGTGCCCTTTGCCCAGCCTCTTTGATCCCCCGCATCGCATAACGTCCCCCCATGCTCTGCAGGTCTGATCCTTGAGCACAGAGCGCAGGAGAAATCTCTAAGCACCACCAGACCAGCTGTGGTCCAACTCTCCCTCCCAGAATGTACGGCAGGTGTTACATTCCATACACCTGCCATCCATAAAAGTTAATAAATCATACTTTTTCATAATAAAGATTTTGGTGCTTTATATAAATGCATGTAGTGATAAAGTTATAACAGCTGTGAAAATGCAGCTCTTCTGCTAAATGTGGTGCTAACAAGATGTGAGTTGTTTCAGCTAGAGACAAGAGAGACAATGTTTGTCTTTCCCTTCCTCCTCTTCCCACCATAATGCTGAGTAATACTTTCATGGAGAAAAGCTGCAGATTATATGAACAAATTTGGAGTCCTTCTTTCCTACATGATGAGAAGAATGATAAGCTTTGGGGGGTAAGTAGCAGGATATGGTATAAGGATATGATATAAGGACTCGAGGACTGAAGAGATAGTACAGCGGGGCGAGGTGGTTGTCTTGCACATGGTTGACCTAGATTCAATTCCAGCATCCCGAACGGTCCCTCAAGCCCATCCAGACGTAATTCTTGAGCACAGAGCCATGAGTAAGCCCTGAACACCTCTGGGTGTGCAAACTTCTCTTCCCTCCTCCAAAAGTGATTTTAGGACTCAAGAACCCTCACAGAGGTTCTCTGCATGTTGTGGGGCATATACAGTATTTTTTAAATTTTGTTCTGATTTGTTTTTTTAGCTTATAGCCTATAGTGAACCAGATAGCATATGATTTACAGAAAGGGCTTTAAGAAAGTTCATTTTACTTAAAGAAACTTTCACAGAGGCCAGGGTGGGTGAAAGGCATTTAGTTTTCTGATTAGTAGCATCTGAGAGCACAGCATATGCAGATGGAGTGGGCTTGGTCCAGAAGGAACCAGCCTTCCTCAGTCAGCTCCTCTCCCAGTCTCCACTACAGGCCAGAGGGGGAGCCAGGATGTGAGGGGTTGTCATTCTGCTTTCAATCTTTTTTAAAATCTCCTTTTCATTAAAAAATAAATAAAAGTTAGGTAAGACTTATAAGCCTCATGAAATTTTTCAGGCAACGTGAATATATTTAGGTCTTTCCTTGACAAAAAGTGTTTTGATGAGAAACAGGGATATTGGCCAGGACAGGGTTATAGAATGTTTGCATTTAAGTGGGGAGTGGAGGTGGGAGTCAGAAAACAGCCTTGAGGTCTACGGCTTCAGATTTCCTTGAGTCTTGGACCAAAATACTGGCCATGGCTGAAAGCTCTCCCAGTGACCAGGTAGGACACCTTCCAATAGAAATAGAATGTGTACCACAAACCTGAGCCAGCTGTATAAGGTTCTCTAGAAGTCACGTTTTACAAAGTAAAAAGAGGCCGATAATATAACAGCACCTCCTTCCAGGAGGGTTGGGGTGCCCGAGGGGTTTCTGCTCTCTTCCTTCCAGAAGGTTCTCTGCTCCCAAGGCTCTGCCGGGCGCCACTGACTCACAGTGTCCATAGGGAGCAGCCTTCCCGGCCTCCCTCTCCCCTCTCCCTCACGCCTCCCTTCCCCAGCTACCCTCTCCCTTCTCCTCCCTCTCCCTGCTGGTAGACTGAATGCTGGGTGTCTGGCTGCTTATTTCTTTCTACCTCAGGTTTGTTTTTTTTCCTTCTTCCTGGTTTAGGATCCTGTTGGTTTGGAGGTCACACCCAATGATGCCCAGGATTACTCCCAGCTCTGCACTCCAGAATCATTCCTGGTGGTATTCCGAGGACCATATGGAATGCTGGGGATGGAACCCGGTCAGCCACACATGAGGCAAGCATCCTCCCTGCTGTGCTATGGCTCTGTCCCGGCAGGTGTGACCTTTGAGGCCTATCCTGGCCTCTGGGCCTGCCTCCTCCTAGCAGGTTCAGGGCTTGTGCCCACTTGCACTGTCATAGGCTGTGTGTGTGGCATGTCTGAGTGTTGAAGTCTGACTCAGAATTGAGCCTGCTTCTCAGCACTGATGTTTGGGGTGTGGGGACTCAGGCCATAGAAGCACCTTTAATGGAAACGTGGGGGAGTCCCTTTTACCACTGAGAAATTACTGCTGGTCTGAGGGACTTAAGGAATGAATGGCTTTCTGGGTGCACATCAGCACTCCCTTATGCAAATCAGGTGGAGAGAGGCAAGCCCCCAAACTGCCTGTGGACCCCTCATTCTAGAAGGGCCTAGCTGAAGTGAGGGTCAGGGGATGCACTTATATATATATCCCAGGATGTGTATGGGGTCCTGGGGCTCACCAGTTAGACTAGTTACCACAGCAAGCAAATAAGTAACCCGTCTTACAAAGTAAAGATTTGTTAAAATGAGGAGCATGAACCACAATATAGCAGGTATTCTACAGAGCATGAATAGCAGAATTTTATATCTTATTCCAAGCAGGTATAACATACAAGCTAATGAACGTTACAACGAAAGTTGTATTTTGAAATAGAGTGAGCTAAGAAATTATGCAGGGAAACTTCTTCAAACAAATTCTAGATACAAAAATGGCTTGTGGAGAGTCCCCTGAGAATTCCCTCATTCCAGCTTTATGGTTTGGTTTATGATATGTTTACAACACATAGTGTTAAATCATTCAAAGTGTGAGAATACAGTGTTTTATGCTTTTCTATCTACCCCCCCCTTAATAATGTTAGAAAATTAATATATAAATGCAAAATGTCTTCAAAGTTTTCCACATTTGGACTTCCCTCTCATCAGAACTCCACCCAGCAGACCAGCTCATCACAGCCTGGATCATCGACACCCACCCTGCAGTAGTTTTTCCTCAATCCCGCCCAGGTATGCTGGTCCAGAGTCTCTCAGATATGGGGCAGAGCTGTTCCTTGCTCTCCCTGTGCACAGCCGTTCATGAGGCAGTCAGGAGGCATGGCTTGTTCTAGCCCTGGCCCACCACCTCGGCAGAGCCTCACAACAAGCCAGACCACCCCCCTTCACTCCACGGGGCGCCGCCATTTTCCACATTTGGACTTCCCCTCTCGTCAGAACTCCACCCAGCAGACCAGCCCATCACAGCCCGGATCATCGACAACCACCCCTGCAGTAGTTTTTTCCTCAATCCCACCCAGGTATGCTGGTCTAGAGACTCTCAAACATGGGGCAGAGCTGTTCCTTGCTCTCCCTGTGCACAGCCGCTCATGAGGCAGTCAGGAGGCATGGCTTGTTCTAGCCCTGGCCCACCACCTCGGCAGAGCCTCACAACAAACCAGACCACCCCCCCCCTCACCCCCGCGGGCGCCGCCATTTTCCACACTTGGACTTCCCTCTCGTCAGAACTCCACCCAGCAGACCAGCCCATCACAGCCCGGATTATCGACACCCACCCTGCAGTAGTTTTTTCCTCAATCCCGCCCAGGTATGCTGGTCCAGAGACTCTCGGACATGGGACAGAGCTGTTCCTTGCTCTCCCTGTGCACAGCCGTTCATGAGGCAGTCAGGAGGCATGGCTTGTTCTAGCCCTGGCCCACCACCTCGGCAGAGCCTCACCAGAAGCCAGACCACCCCTCCCTCACTCCATGGACGCAGCCATTTTCCACATTTGGACTTCCCTCTCGTCAGAACTCCAACCAGCAGACCAGCCCATCACAGCCCGGCTCACCACGGCCACTTGCGACCGCACGCAGTTCATCAATAAATACTTTATTTGGAGGTGTTTAAAAGAGTTTGCCTCCCGCTCGGCAAGCCTGGCAAGCTTCTCGTGTTGTATTTGATATGCCAAATTCCAGTAACAATTATATTAGGTCATTCCCATGACCTAATATAATGGTTTGAGGTTCTTTATGTTCCGGTAGCAAGCCGATGCCCCTGGCTCTACTGGCATGAGACAGGACATATGGAGATATTACTGGTGCCCACTCTAGCAAATAGATGGTCAATGGGAAGATCGTGAGATCATCTTCAAAGTTATAAATTTATAAATGAATACATAAATGCAAAATGTCTTCAACATTATAAAATTTGCTCACATATTAAAAGTATTGATTGAATTTTTTTTTTCTTTTTAGGGACCATGCCTGACAAAGTTTGCCCCCCCCAACTCACTGACAGATATATTTTTTAAACTTAGTTATTGTAGTTTGAGCCCCATGCTTTCAGTTATGTTGGCTCCAAGGCTTAGCCTCTATACAGGTGGCAGCCACAGACAATCATAAGGCCCCTGGCCCTTGCCCCCCGTTGCTTCCAGGCCTCCCTCTCCTGTGAAAGCAAAGATTTTCCACATCCCCAAAACCATATATTCCTTACTGCTTCATTTTCATTACCTCACAGAGGCATTTCACCTTCACTTTTTCTTTCAAGTGTTGTTTAACTTGAAAAGAGACACTACCAGCTCTCCCCCGTTGTACTCCCTGTGCTCCACTGCCACGAGGGGTCTGGAAGGGAAAACGACTTCCAACCAGAACCCACCATCCCAAGATCACTTGATCACTTGATCACTTGAATCCCGCTATTAGCCTTTTTGATTCCTCTTATGGGAGACCCGAATAGCATTCTCATCCTGCTTTGTAGGGCCCAGGTCTCTGAGGCGTATGTTAATGCAGGGAGAACGGTGGAGTCGAAGAGATGTGCCCGGAGTCGGAGGTTCTTTGTCCTTTTAAGCTATTTCTTAGATGCCCTTGAAGGCATTCCATGCCGCCTCTCTTCCTCCTGCGCAGCTCAGGTTTTAGGTCATTCATCATGTTGACTTTTCAACCTAGGTACACATAACTGCTGCATTCAGAGATGTTTGTTGCATTGAGAGTGAATGGGGCCTCTGGAACTGGTTCATTTTTCATGAACATTTTGTTGAGATTCAGCTGCAGACCTACATTTCCACATTCTTGGTCAAAGTCAGCCAGCATTTGTGCCACTTGGCTAATGTTTGGTGTTATTAGAACGATGTATCAGCGAAGCAGAGGTGGTGTAGTTGCCAACCATCTATCTTCACTCCCATTCCTTCCCATTCTAATTGTCGCATGACATTCTCGAGGGTGGTGCTGAAGAGTTTTGTTGAAGTGGTATCACCCTGTCGAACCCCTCTTGACATCAATGATCACTTCCTTGTAGAATGGTGAGATCCTGGTGGTGAATCCGTAATACAGCTCACAAAGGATCTTGATGTATTGGGTTTGAACACACTGTTTGGCTAGGGCTTCGATGACCGCTTCGGTCTTAACATAATCAAAGGCTTTCTTTAAAATCAATGAACATGAGAGAGAGCAGCATCTTGAACTCCCTACAAACTTCAATGAGCTTGGTTACCGTGTGGATATGGTTGATTGTGCTGAATCCTTTTTGGAAGCCAGCTTGCTTGCATGGTTGTCCTTCATCTAATGTTCTGCAAATCCTGTTCAGGATGATTTGATTTGAACAGCTTGTAGATGATGGACAACAGGCAGATGGGGCGATAGTTGCCAATGTCATAGGTGTCTCCCTTCTTGAACAGTAGAACTGTCCTGCAGTTTTCCATTGGGAGGGCACCTTGCATTCAGACAGGTAGCGTGTGAAGAGCCAAGCCAATGTATTGAGTACTGACAGCAGATTCTTCAGGTGTTCGGGTCTGACTTTGCCCGGGCCGGGTGCTGTTTTTTTTTCTTTACCGTTGAAATGGTATGTCGGATTTCAGAAGGGAGAACGTTGGGAACGACAAATCCATCCTGTAGAATTTGGTATGTGGGCAGGTGAACATGGCTATCAAAGAGATCTGAGTAGAAGTCACGGATAGTCTTCTTCATTGCCTTTCTGGAAGATGTGATCGATCCATCAGGACGTTGGAGGGCAGCCATCTTGGTCTTATAGTTGGCAAAAGACAGGTGGATGTTGTGAATACTTTTCCCAGCTTCTGCTGCATCAGCCAGTATTTCTGCTCTTCTTTCTTTGAGGTCTTCCTTTATCGCTTCTCTGCACTGCTTTTTAGCGAGATTGAACGTTAGTATTTGGTTGCCTGAGGTTCCCGCCTTGCCACGTTGGCGGAATGAGCTCGAGAGTTTTTTGAAGACAAGTGTCCTTTTGTATCTTTCTCTCTGCGATCTTCCCACAGTCAGGGAGGAGTTGAACCAGTCGGTTGTATTCTTTATCAATGTTGTCAATGATTGCATCTTCCCATGTTGCTGCAATGGTGCCAAAGAGTTCCCAGTTGGTGGTCATTCTGTGAGTACTCTTAAACTTTGCAGCCTTTTCTCCCTGTTGCGTGAAGTAGAATTTTGCACAAAGGAGACAGTGGTCCGATCCTGCTTGGAATTTCTGGACGACAGCGACATGGGTCAGGCAACCATCTATTGAATATGATGTGGTCAGTTTCATTGTGGAACTGTCCACCAGGAAATTCTCATACCCAATGTTTAAATTCAGCCTTCTGGAACTGTGAGTTCTCATGAATGGTCTTGGTGGACATGATGAACTCAGATAGTCTCTCACCCTGTTTGTTCCATTCTAGGCCATGGGTCCCATGGAGTTCTTCAGCCGATCTTCTCGGTCCTATCTTGGCATTAAAATTACTGACTATGATCTTGTAGAAGGTGTGATTTTTTTTTATAGAACTCCAATTCCATGTAGGATTTTTTAATTTCTTCTTCCTCATATGTAAATGTTGATGTGTAGACAACGAAGATAGAAACTGCTGGCAGTGGGCCACATCTCTTCAAGTGTAATATCGTCCTATCTGGTTTCTTAAGCATTCAAATGAATCAATGCTCACTGTCAGGTTCGTGTTGACAAGGACACCGACACCACCGATGCCTCTTTTGTCACATGTTCCGAGGAACAGTTCTTCTCCGGTGTCAAAAAACAGCGTGATTTGATTGATGCCTTCTCATCCCGGTCAGACCAATGATGTTGTACATCATCTTTTGCACCTGCACCTTCAGGTCCTCGATATATGCTTCCGATCCCAGTGTACATGCATTGAAAGTACAGACTGTCATTCTCCCAATTACCAAAAAAAATTTCAGGAAAAAGAAGATAGGAGACATCAGTTTCTCCATCTTCAAACTGTACTACAAAGCTGGAGTCATTAAAAGTGTGATACCAGAATAAAGACAGACCCTTAGATTAATGGAATAGAAAGTTCAGAGAGAGCTATGCATGTATATGATCAGTTAATCTTCTATAAAGAAGTAGTGTTGTTCATTGCAGCACTATTCTTTTTTTCCCCCCCAAATTTTATTACACCACTTTTTTTTTTTATTTTTTTTTAAATTTTTTTATTCTTTATTATACCACCGTGAGACATACAATTACAAAGGTGCAATTGGTTCTTGGTAATACAGTATTCCAGCACCCATCCCCTCCACCAGTACCCCATTTCCACCACCAATGTACTCCCCCCTCCCACTCACCCCCAGGCTGCCTTAATAGCAGGTAGCCCTGCTTCCTCTCTTTCTCTCTATCTCTGCATCTCTCTCCCTCTTCTTTTTACACATTGTGGCTAGCCCTGCAGATATTTATTTATTTATTTATTTATTTATTCCACCTTTTCTCCTTTTTTTTTTTAATTGAAGGATGCTCATGTGGAGTCCTGGCTCCACAGGGTTCCAAGATGCACCCTCCACCCGAACCCATCTCCCCATCACCAACGCCCTGTCTCCCTCCCCTCCCGAATCCCCAATCACCTGGCGGGCTCTATATGTCATCTCCTTCCTCTGTATATCTCCCTCTCAGCAAACCCCTCCTGCTGTTCGCGGAATGCAGTGCACCAAAAAACATCATTGTTTCACCACCCTAGTGGCCTGCATGGCGCCGCTTGCGGCCGCGCAACCTGGGCTCAAACCGGCTTTGCTGGTCCTCTGGTCGTGGGACATTTTCCCCAGCGCCTGGACAATGAAAATGGTGGCTAGCGTGGGTGGACAAGTCCCATCCGGCTGCTTCCGGGACCCTCCGGGGGCGACGGGCCCACTCCCAAAGCCCATCTGCCCTCCTCGGGGTTCCATAGTCAGCTGAGGCCCGGCGCGAGCCAGGCTCCCGCCTCCCGAGCCGCTCTGCAAGACTCTGGATGCCGGGCCGCCAGCGGCTCCTGGGCGGGAAACCGGGCTAGTCACGATGGAGGGGGAGGGGGTGACCGGCGCCTCCATCTGACGACTTCCCAGTGCTTCCCGCCTCTTGGAGCCGTCTACTTGGGCTCGAACCGGCTTTGCTGGTCCTCTGGTCGTGGGACATTCCTCCCAGCGCCTGGACAGTGAAAATGGTAGCTAGCGTGGTGGACGAGTCCCATCCGCGCTGCCTGGGACCCTCCCGGAGGCGACGGGCCCACTCCCCAAAGCCCATCTGCCCTCCCTCGGGGTTCCATAGTCAGCTGAGGCCCGGCGCGAGCCAGGCTCCCGCCTCCCGAGCCGCCTGCAAGACTCTGGATGCCGGGCCGCCCAGCGGCTCCTGGGCGGGGAAACCGGGCTAGTCACGATGGAGGGGGAAGGGGTGACCGCGCCTCCATCTGACGACTTCCCAGTGCTTCCCGCCTCTTGGAGCCGCCTACTTGGGCTCGAACCGGCTTTGCTGGTCCTCTGGTCGTGGGACATTCTCCCCAGCGTCTGGACAGTGAATATGGTGGCTAGCGTGGTGGACGAGTCCCATCCGGCTGCTTCCGGGACCCTCCGGAGGCGACGGGCCCACTCCCAAAGCCCATCTGCCCTCCTCGGGGTTCCATAGTCACCTGAGGCCCGGCGCGAGCCAGGCTCCCGCCTCCCGAGCCGCCTGCAAGACTCTGGATGCCGGGCCCGCCAGCGGCTCCTAGGCGGGGAAACCGGGCTAGTCACGATGGAGGGGGAAGGGGTGACCGCACCTCCGCCTGACGACTTCCCAGTGCTTCTCCCGCCTCTTGGAGCCGCCTACTTGGGCTCGAACCGGCTTTGCTGGTCCTCTGGTCGTGGGACATTCTCCCAGCGTCTGGACAATGAAAATGGTGGCTAGCGTGGTGGACGAGTCCCATCCGGCTTCAGCAGTGATTTCTAATGTGACATTATAGTTCCTAATTCCCCATCAACCTCCCCAGTTTGTTACAACTACAATGATCATTATGTTGTACAGATGTGAAAGATCCTGGGAAGGACCTGTCCCAGCCTACTTCATTATCCAAGACTCTTGCGTGGCTGCACACTGTTCTTCCTATGTCAGACCATCCACCATCCAGGGCCCACAGGTCAGAGCCCTGGGGGTGTAGACAAGCCTATCTCCTGTCTGCCACCTGCCAATGCAGCTGGGCACTGCAGCCACACCTGCAACACCTCGAGGGGCAGGTGGCCCTATTACACCACTTTTAGACATACAGTTGCAAGATGCTCATGTAGAGTTTTGGTTCTACAGTGTTCCAACACCCATCCCTCCACCCAAACCCATCTCCCATCACCAATGTCTCCACCTCCCTCCCCTCCCACACCTCAACTACTTGGCTGGTTCTGTATGTCTTTTCTCTCCTCTTTATCTCTCCCCCCCGCCAAACTTTCCTGCACATCGTAGAATGCAGTACATTAAAAGACATAACTGTTTCCACTAGTTTGATGGACTGCACAGCCGCAAAATGGTCGCGCGACTTAGGGGCCTCATGGTCAGCATCTGGACAGCGAAGGTGGCGGCTAGTGTGGTGGGCGGAGTCTCATCCGGCTGCTTCCGGAACCCCCCAGAGATGATGGGCCCACTCCCAAAACCCATCTGTCCTCCTGGGAGCCCCATGGTCAGCTGAGCCTGGGGAAAGCGGAGTTCCAGCTTCCCCAGCAGCGTTTGAGACTGCATGCTATGGCTGGTCGCCCCAGGGCAGCTCCCTGGGCAGGGCCACCAGGTTTGACAAAATGGAGGGGGAAGGGCCGACCCCTGACTCCATCTGACGAATTCCCAGTAATTCCCGCTTCTGGGAGCTGCCTACCTGGGCTCGAACTGATTTTGCTCTGTTAATCTGGTGTTGAGGTCCCAGCGCCTGGACAGTGAAGGTGGCGGCTAGTGTGGTGGGCGCAGTCTCATCCGGCTGCTTCCGGGACCCCCCAGAGGTGATGGGCCCACTCCCAAAACCCATCTGTCCTCCTGGGAGCCCCATGGTCAGCTGAGCTTGGGGAAAGCAGAGTTCCAGCTTCCCCAGCCACGTTGGAGACCTGCAGCACTATTCTTAATAGCCCAAATCTGGAAACAATCCAAGTGTCTAGAACAGATGACTGGATAAAGAAGCTATGGTACATGTACATAGTTGAATACTCTGAGATGAAGTCATGCAAATTGCTGGTACGTGGATAGAACTGGAGACTACAAGATTAACTGAAATGAGTCTGAGGGAGAGGGATTGATACAGAATGATCTCATTTATATGCAGGGTAAACTGAAACATAGTAGGGGAATACTTAATGCCCAAAGATAATAGAAATATAGAGCAGGAAAACTGTTCTTAGTAGGGATCTTTCCACCAGGCGGAAAAAAGGGTCAGGGATGAGGCGCTATGACAGTGATAGAGAGGGAAGAGGTCACTCTGAAGACTGGGTGCTGTAAGGAGCCAAAGTGATATATGTGATACTTATCAGTAATGGTATTATAACTACAGCGCCTCCCATGGAGGAGGCTGAAGAGTAGGAGAGGGAAGTTGGAGAAATTTGGAAGGAATCAGAAAGTTAATCAAGAATAACTTTGCAGGGGCCAGAACGATGGTACAGCAGTTAGGATATTTGCCTTTCAAATGGCCAACCCAGTTCAGTCCCTGGCATCCCATATAGTGCCCCCTAGCACTGCCAGGAGTAATTCCTGAGCATCACTGGGTGTGACCCAAAAAGCAACAACAACAACAAAAACAAAAGGCAAAAAACTTTCAATCTTGTAATTCAATTAAAAATAATTTTTATTATAGAAAATAGTATAAAATATTGCTGATATATGCAATAAATTAGGATGGAAACGTGGCCAACAGAATAGGTAAAGCAAAAAAAAAAAAAAGAATAGGTAAAGCATTTTAGGAGCAGGACATATGATGTAGCTAGTTTGAAATTGAATAGTGATCAGGAGGTAAAGAAAACTCAGCAAGTATAATAACATTTTAAAGAATTTTGTGATTGGACAGAGGTAAAGGCAAAAGAGATTTTATGACATATGAAATGAGAGAAATTGAAACTATTAGGATGATTATTGGCAGTGTGACCTTTATAGGTAGGTAACAATGAAAACCTGATTCTACTCTTAGAATAGGATGGAAGGAGAAATATATGTGCAGAGGAATGGAAACTTCTCTGTGTGCTATTTTCCCACTGATGTTACAGAGGTGGTGTGTCAGAGGAATGAGTGCAAAGGTTTAGAAATAGACACTAGAAAATGGGAGAAAGAGGAAGCTGTTAGTGAAAATATGGACCTCATTGAGAATCCTGTAGACTTTGAGAGAATCAATTTACAGTAGTGCTATCTTTCATAGTATATGGGTTTTCTTTCCCTATTGGTATAAAAAAGCTTATAGTGTAGCAATAGAAGGCTTTAAATGACGTTCTGGGATCAGTCAGCCAAAGGGTGATAGACAAAAGAAAAGAAAGTGGAGACTATAAGAAAAAGAATTCCCCTTGAAGTTGAAGTGAGCGTGGAATTTAAGTTGGATAGAGGGTTAATTCTGAATAGTACTGATTCATTTTGAACGGCAGATTATTCTCAGTAATCATAATGCAGTCATACTATAGGATGCCATTTTTTGTTGTTTTGCTTTTTTGAGTCAACCCAGCAATACTCAGGAGTCACTCCTGGCTCTGCACTTAGGAATTACTCTTGGCAATGCTTGGGGACCATATGGGATGCCAGGGATCGAACCCGGGTAGGCCATGTGCAAAGCAAAAGCCCTAACCGCTAGACTATCACTCCGCCCCTAGGATGCCATTTTTATAACAAGATAGAATTTCTGTGTAAGCTTATTTGCTGTACTAGTCTCGCTATCCCAGTAATCTAGTTTTACTTGATCTCCTTTTTGTCCTAAACACCATGTGATTAACCTCCAAACTGGGTAAATAAAACTATAATTTGTATAATGTGTGAATGTTCTTTAAAAAGCAGTTAAATTTGATATTTTTGTTACAGTATGAAACTGCAGCGCCAACAGGAGTTTGCCGAAGAACTTCAAAGCGAGAATGTTTTTTTAGTTGAAAGGGAACAGCGGCTTTTACGACATGAAAGTGCCTTGAGTAAAATTAAAGGTGTCAAAGAAGAGGTTCTAACAAGATTTCGGATTATAAAGGAGGTAGCTATATAGTATTTCATTTTATTTTGTCTTTTTTTCTTTTGCATCACATCCGGCGATGCTCAGGGGTTTCTCCCGGCTCTGCACTCAGGAATTACTCCTGGTGGTACTAAGGGAACCAAATGGGATGCTTGGGATGGAACCTGGGTCGGCTGCATGCAAGGCAAATGCCCTCCCACTGTACTGTCGCTATGGCCCAAGTAGAGTGCTTTATACTGAAGTGACTGAGTTAGGGTTAGAGACAGTGCAGAGAGAGTGCTTGCCTTGGGCATGGCCAAGCTTAGTTCTGTCCCTGGCACCACCTGCACCACCCGGTACTGTGCTCCCCTGAGCACCACCATGAGTGATCCTTGAACACAGAGCCAGAACTAGCCCTGGAACACCAAGTGTGTCCCAAACCCATCCCCAGCCCCACCAGAAAAAGGGAGGGAGTTAGAAGCAGTTGCCATTAGTATTTCATTTTAGAATATTTTTTTTCAGTTTATATTATTATTAGTATTTCACCACAATTTGCTTCATTTTACTCCCCCATTTTTTATTGAAAGTAATGTAGAAACATGATACAGCACCCCTACATATTTTTATTTTCACTATTACTATCTTCCCGTTAATCATCTATTTGCTAGAGCAGGCACCAGTAATACTTCCATATGTCCTGTCTCATGCTAGTAGAACCCAAAGGCATCCGCTTGCTCCAGGAACATAGAGAGCCTCAAACCATTATATTAGGTCACAGGACCTAATATAAATGTTACTGGTATTTGGCATATCAAATACTACACGAGCAGCTTGCCAGGCTTGCCGTGTGGGTGGCATACTGTTGTAGTCACCTTTAGCCGGGCTGTGATAGTCTGGTCTGCTGGGAGGAGTTGTGACGAGAGGGAAGTCCGGATGTGGAAAATGGCGGGCCCCATGGAGTAGGGGGAGGGTGGTCTGGCTTGTTGTGAGGCTCTGCTGGGGTGGCAGGCCAGGGCTAGAACCTGCCATGTCTCCCAGGTGCCTCCACGAGCAGCTGGGCACAGAGAGAGCAAGTAGCAGCTCTGGCCCATGTCTGAGAGTCTCTGGTTCAGCATACCTGGGCCGGATTGAAAAAAAAAAAAACTGCTGCAGGGTGGCTGTTGATGATCCGGGCTGTGATAGTCTGGTCTGCTGGGTAGAGTTGTGAAGAGAGGGAAGTCCGGATGTGGAAAATGGCGGGCCCCATGGAGTAGGGGAGGGTCGCCTGGCTTGTTGTGAGGTTCTGCTGGGGTGGCAGGCCAGGGCTAGAACCTGCCATGCCTCCCACGTGCCTCATGAGCAGCTGGGCACAGGGAGAGCAATTTTGCTCCGTAGCTCAGGGGTAGAGCTCCTGAGCTCAGGGGTTAGAGCACTGGTCTCGTATTTTTATTTTAGTTTTTAAAAGTAAGATAAAGCAAGAAGCAAGAAAGCAGATAGTGCACTCTGTAAAGTTGAGCAGAGAATGGCTCTTATTTTTAATTTGTGGGCCACACCTGGTGGAACTCTGGGACTACTACTGACTGAGTTTTGGAAGTTGCCCCAGGTGTTTCTCAGGGGACCATATCCATTCATTAAAGCTACTAAAAACAGACACTGAAAGTGTTTTTCTTTCTCACTCACTACCATTTGTATTTCCTCAACCGTGACTATATAAACCCCAACCCCAATTTGAGTAAGATGAACTTGGGGAACAAGCCCACCATCTGCTCAAAATTCTACTTTCCTTACATCAATTTTTACTCGAAATTGACTTTCTGCCAGCTGTCAACAATCAAACCTTGAATTTAGTAACAGAGTCATAAAACATTGCTTAAAAAATATATCAGCAATGACAACATATATATTTAAATACAGCTCTTAGTGTTCTCATGATTTAAGAAATATTCACTATCACTATCACTATCTTCCCGCTCATCATCAATTTGCTCGAGCAGGCTCCAGTAACATCTCCGTATGTCCTGTCTCATGCTAGTAGAACCCAAGGGCATCTGCTCGCTTCCAGGAACATAAAGAGCCTCAAACCATTATATTAGGTTAGGAATGACCTAACATAATTGATACTGGTATTTGGCATATTAAATACGACATGGGCAGCTTGACAGGCTTGCTGCCACGGGTGGCATACTCTTATAGTCACCTCTAAATACAGCATTTATTGATGAACCGCACGGCCGCAAGTGGCCGCGCGAGCCGGGCTGTGATAGGCCTCGCCTGCTGGATGGAGTTCTGACGAGAGGGAGGTCTGGATGTGGAAATGGCAGCCCTTAGGGAGTGGGGGATTCGCCTGGCTTGTTGCGTAGTCTCTGCTGGGGTGGCAGGCCAGGGCTAGAACCCGCCATCCCTCCCGGGCGCCTCGTGAGCGGTTGGGCACAGGGAGAGCTGGTAGCAGCTCTGCCCCATGTCTAATAAGAAATACTAGTTTTAAAATTTTTTCTTATCTTTTGGGTCACACCTGGCAATGCTCAGGGACAATTACTCCTGGCAGTGCTCGGGGACTATATGAGATGCTGGGGATCAAATCCAGGTTGACCACATGCAAGACAAACACTCTACCCGCTGTACTATCACTTCAGCCCCCAAAATATTAGTTTTTAATTAGTTTTTGTTCACTAAATTTTGTTCACTAAATTTTCTAGCATTATGACATGAAATCTTCATCTAATTTTCATATTTTTTTGGCTTTTCTAGCAACATGATATAGAAGTTCAACATTTAGCTGAAGTTCTGAAAGAGAAAAATAAAGAAAATAAGAGGCTAAGGTCTTCTTTTGATGCCCTGAAAGAATTGAATGATAACTTAAAAAAACAGGTAAAAACATTTTATATGTATCAGATTATAAAACATGTACTAGAATTATTTATATAGAAAAGTCTAGGGGCTGGAACGATAGCCCAGCGGGTAGGGCGTCTTGTTTGCACTCGGCTGGCCCATGCCAGCCCGGGTTCGATCCCCGGCATCCCATATGGTCTCCCGAGCACCGCCAGGAGTAATTCCTGAGTGCAGAGCCAGGAGAAACCCCTAAGCATCGCGGGTGTGACGCAAAAAGAAAAAATAATAACTTAGCTTTATTACGAGTCATCTTCAAATATAGAATCTAGGAGATAACATGTTTGCTTTGCAAACAGGGCATCTGAGTTTTACCACTTGCATTGCATAATCCTCTGAATGTCACTGGGCTTGAGCCTGACACAAAATACAAAATTATAAAATAAAAAATTGTAAATATAAAGTATACTTATTTATTTTTATAAAGCACACTTAAAAATATCCACAATCTGTTTATTGGAATGATTTCCCATTTTCCTATTCATCTTGATTTGGATGCTTTCAGAGTGCTGCTCCTTTTTGAGGGAGTATCTGTCTCCATTTTTTGTTTTAATTTTTTCTTATGTAGGCTGGCAGTTGATGGTGGAGCAGCCAATACACAGCACTACTGTTTGTACCTTGCTGATGTTCGTGGTGATCTTATAGCATACTAGGGGTTTAGCATCCTCACTGGGGCTCTGCATCAGAGCTTCTTATGTTTCCTCTTCTCTGGGAGAGAGAAAGAAGGTTCTTTGTGAAAGGCATATTCTCATGGGTGGTAATCACTGTTAGAATAGCTAAATAAAGTGTTCCTTTTCTCCTTATTGGTTTTATTTATTTTTAAATTTTTATTTTATTGAATCACCATGCAATAGACCATTAGAAAGCAGTTCATGATTGGGTTGCAGTCATACAGTGTTCCAATAACCAATCTTCCACCAGTGCACATTTCCCAACATCAATGTGTCCAGTTTCTCTGCCCCCTGCCCCCCCACAATCTGCCTCTATAGCAGGCACTCTTTCTTTCTCTCTTTTTTGCACATTTTGGTTTGTAGACAGACACTGAAAGGTTATTATGTATATCCCTTAACTACTTTCTAAACTCAGTTCTAGTTACTGTTACCACTTCCAACTATTATTGGCAAACTGGTCCCTTCTCTCTCTTACCGTAACTTCTGTCCCCCTACACACTTGTGGTAGATTCCAACCATTGACAAGTCCTCCCGCCCCTGTTTTGCCTGGCCTTGGATATTAGTCTCACACTATTTGTCTTTAAAACCCACTTATGAATGCAGTCATTCTGAATTTGTCTTTCTCCTTCTAACTGAAGGAATAGCTCCAGGGTTTGGTGTATGTTTTGCATTCAGGAGTTACCAGTCTGATCTCTGAACACCACATGGCCCCCTGAGCATCTCCTGGAGTAGCCTCTGAGTGTCACCCAAAAAGACTATACAAAATTAAATAAATAAAATGCATACTTTTGAGATGTTTGGAGTATAACATATTTTTCATATAAATAGTTAAGTTTTTATAAGTAGTAATGTTTTAGGGACAAATGGATATTTTAACTGTGTGTGTTGTTTTTAACTTAAGCCATTTTTGATTTTAGTATATTTGGGGCGTGGGATCAGGCAACACACCTGGTGGTTCTGGGGACTGCTCTCAGCTGAGTTCTTTGGTCACCTTTAGGTGCCAGGGATCAAACTGGCCTGCAAATGTAAAGCATGCACTTGAGTCCTTTAACTATCTCACAGGCCCTCTGGAATTCTTTAATCATAAATGTGACCGGTCTTTGTTTTGCTACATGTTTGCCTATGCAGACTAGATAGATAAGCTAGTAGATTGTTCGAGATGCCTTTACTATTAAGCTTTACTGTTTATAGAGAAATACCTGGTTTTTATTTATTTAGCTAAATGAAGTAAGTGAAGAAAACAAGAGGCTGGAGATACAAGCTAAAAGAGTTCAAGCTCGTTTAGATAATTTACAGGTGAGTTGCTCAATATTTGCTTGCATCTTAAATAAATTTTAAAATGATTGCCTTTGGTAATTATCAATCTGTTTAGGGCATGCATTTCCATTGTCCCATGGATCCATAATTTAACCCTTTGCCATATCCATTTCTTTCCATTATATTCCTTACTTAAGTTCTGGCAACCCCTAATTTGCTCTATGTTTTGTCACTTCAGGATTATGTCAGTTCAGTCACATAACTACGTTTTTATTTTGTTTTGTTTTGTTTGTCATCCCCAGCTGTCTCAAGGTTACTCCTGATAGTGCTTAGGGGACCATATGTGGTGGCAGGGATTGAACCATGGCTCCATGGTTGGCCAAGTGCTTTAACACCTGCACTATCTGGCCAGCTCCTAGGATTTTATTTTTCAACCCAGCCGCATGCCTTAGAGATTGACAAGGTTGTTGTGCATGTCAGTAGTTTTTTGTGTGTTGCTGAGTGATATTCCATGGTGCCATTATTTGTTTCCAGTCTTGCTTTTTTGGGGGTATCCATGTTGTTTTTAGTTTTTTGGATATTATAAATAAAGATTTTATAACTTTTTTTTTTTGGAGTGGGGGCACATCTGCTGTGCTCAGGCTTGCTCCTAGTTCTGCACTCAAGGATCACTCCTGGTAGCCCGGGACCATATGTGGTGCTGAGGATCAAACCTGTATTGCCAACTGTGTGCAATGCAAACACTCTGCCCATGGTACTATTGTATCAGCTATGCATCAGCTCTGTATGTCCCTTTTCCTGTAACTGATTTTGATTTATGGATATGCACATTTTTTCCCTTTGGCAGAGGAAGTATGAATTTATGACAGTACAGCGATTGAAAGGAAATTCCCATGCTGCTCATGAAATGAAAACTTTGAAACAAGAAAAAGTACCAGTTTCAAAAAGTTGTAAGGTATGTTTGACTGAAATTTTATCCTTTTTCTTAAATCTTTAAAATTTTTTTTTAAATTTTGGAATATTCTTTACTTTTAGGTTGGGGTGAGCCTCCCCAAGTGGTGTCTGTTGACCCAGGGGCCACTCCCACTTAGCAGTACTTGGCCATCAGGTCAGTGCTAGGACCTGGGAATGTGCTGCTGGGACCCTGTCTCCCCAGAAACCACCAGGGTCTCCCTGATGATGCTTGAAAGGTTGTATGGTGTGGGAGACCAGACTGGGTCTGGTACATGTAAGGCATGTACCCTAACTGCTTTATCATCTCCCTTTATCATCTCCCTCATCAATATTCTTTTGCTATGAAAATATTTACTGTTATTCCTTTACTGAGAAATATATTTAGAATATTTTTTTTTTTTGCCACACCTGGCTATGCTCAGGGGTTACTCCTGGCTCTGCACTCAGGAATTACTCCTGGCGGTGCTCGGGGACCATATGGGATGCCGGGATCGAACCCGGGCGGCATGGGCCGGCGTCCAAGGCAAACGCCCTACCCGCTGGGCTATCGCTCCGCCCCATATTTTAAATATGTTTTTATTCACAAAAACAAAGTATTTCAAGCATTATATTGGTATTCATAAACTTTTAAGTGTAATACCAGTTTTATTCTTTTCTATGCTTTGAATTTTCACAAGTATTTAATACTCAAAATTTTCTCTCAAGGCTATAATCTGGCCCTAAGTAAGTTTTATTCTTTTTAATTTTATTTTGGTTTGGGGACCACACCTGGTGATGCTTTGGGGTTACTTCTGGTTCTGTACTGAGGAATTACTCCTGGGAATCTTGGGGATCATATCGGGTGCCAAGAATCAAACCTGGATTGCCTGCATTGCAAGGCAGTGCAACAAGATCTACCAAGTTTACTTTGTTTAAACAGTTTTTGGGTTACACCTAGCAATGCTCAGGAACTACTCCTGGCTCTGTGCTCAGGAATTACTCCTGGCACTGCTTGGGGGATCATATCAGATGGCTGAGGTCAAACCCAGGTTGGCTGTGTGCAAAAGAAAGGACCCTATCCTCTGTATATTTGTTCTGACCCCCCATATTTTTAATGATTTTTTTTTGAAATCAGGTATAAATTACATGCAGTTATACAACTCACAGATCCTATAATTTGCTTCATTGAATTCAAAGTTTAGGATTTTTGTGTTTTCATGGGCCTGATCAAGCAGATAGAGGAGCATATCCCAGTAGCTGACCTGCTGCTTCCTTAAGTGATCAGAGCACCTGATTTAGTCTGCTTGTGCCTGATCACCTCCTGTTATCTACTATGTGAGAGCAGATTCTTAGAGCACTTCATTGAATGTCAATGAGCTCTTAAAGAGTTTTGCCAACTGAAGGTTGTAAAGGAGAATGACCACAGCCACATAAGTGTGCTCTCCTGGCCTTCAGCTTCCCCATCCATGTGGAGTAAATGAGCTACATCAAAAGGGCAAGATCAACTTGGAGCCTGAGAGATAGTCCAGCAGGAAAGGCATTTGCTTTGCATGCTGCTGACCCCGGTTCGATCGCTGGCATCCCATATGGTCCCACACGCCATGCCAGGAGTAATTCCTGAGCGCAGAGCCAGGAGTAACCCCTGAGCATTGCTGGGTGTGACCCAAAAAGAAAAAAAAATAGGGCAAGATCAACCTACACTCTGCCCAAGGCCTGCCTTCTCCACCAACTGGGATACTGTTTCTTCCTCTTCAGATAGTGCTGTCCCTAATCTGCATTGTCTGGCTTACTTTCCTCTTTGCCAGACAGTGTGTTAGTACAGAGGCATTTTAAAAATATATATATTTTAAGATTTTTATTATACCACAGTGAAACATACAGTTACAAAGGTGTTCATAATTGGTTCTTGGTAATACAGTATTCCAGCACCCATCCCTCCACCAGTGCCATCCCCCACCAGTATACCCACACCCCCTCCCACCCACCCCCAGTCTGCCTCAATAGCAGTACCCCCCTTTCCTCTCTTTCTCTCTGTCTCTCTCTCTCTCTGTGTCTCTGCATCTCTCTCCCCTTCTTTTACACATTGTGTTAAAAATATTTTATTATACCACCGTGAGATATACAATTACAAAGATATTAATAAGATATTCATACTTGGGTTTCAGTCATACAGTGTTCCAGCAACCCCATCAGTCCCTCCATCAGTGCCCATTTCCCACCACCAGTGTCCCGATTCCCTACCTTCTTCCCCTAGCCTGCCTCTATGGCAGGTTCTTTATCACTTTCTCTTTCTCTCTTCCTTCCCTTACACATTGTGGATTATAATACATACATTTAGAGGTTATCATATGTATTTTTTTTCCTGCATTTAATGCTCAGTTCTAGGTTGGTATTAGCACTTTCGACAATTATTAGCACACTGTTCCATTTTCTGTCTTACCTAACCTCTGACTCACACACGCTTGTGGTAATTTCCACCTTTGACAAGACCTCCTGATCCATGTTTCGCCTGATCTTGGACATTGGTATCGTAATATGCATATGTATATATATATATATATATATATATATATATATAATATATATATGTCATGCAAATAAATGCAGTCATTTTATATCTGTCTTTTTCCTTCTGGCTAATTTCACTCAACATGATCCTCTCCATGTCCATCCATTTATAGGCAAATTTCATAACTTCATTTTTCCTAACAGCCGCATAGTATTCCATTGTGTATATGTGCCAAAGTTTCTTTATCCAATCATCAGTTCTCGGGCACACTGGTTGTTTCCAGATTCTGGCTATTGCGAATAGTGCTGCTATGAAAATAAAAGTGCAGATGGTGTTTCTCGGCTTCCCAGGGTATATTCCCAGGAGTGGTATGGCTGGGTCAAATGGGAGCTCAATTTCTAATCTTTGGAGGAATGTCCATATTGTTTTCCAAAAAGGCTGTGCCAGTCAACATTCCCACCAACAATGGAGAGTCCCCTATTCCCGCATCCATGCCAGCACTTGTTCTTGCTATTTTGGATATGTGCTAGTCTACAGAGGCATTTTTGATGTGTGTGAATTATAATGGTCATATTTCACATAAATACACATACACACATGTCACACAACTTCTCAGAGTCTAAGGGAATGTTAGGTAAAACAAAGCTTTGAAAATTATAAATTTTAATGAAAATTCTCTTTTGATAAGTTCATCCAATTTCCTTATAATGGGTTATCATTACACTGTAAACGGTTAGTTTGGAATTTCTGTCACTTGAAGAACTGTTATTTAGTACATATTTTAGTGACTTGACTTTTTTAGGTAAATTATAATTGTTCATCAAATTGAAAACTTGGCTTTGATGTTTTATAAGGTAAACTGAAAGAAATTGCTTAAACAAATATTTTTTACATGTAGGTACCACTTAATGCCCAAGTTTATGAACTTTTAACTGTCTTCATGGACTGGATTTCAGATCAGCACCTTAGCAAACAGAAAAATGAAGAATCTGGAATGGATGGTGAAAAGCCACAGATCAAAATTGCTTCTCAGAGAACTGGTATCCAAGAAAAGTGTGTAAAGGTTTGTTTTCAATTTGAAATTTATTTTACAGTAGCAGAAATTTATTTTACAGACGCAGATACCCCAAGCAGAGCAGATACCAGCTCTCCCCTATTGAACTCCCTGCACTCCAATGACCACGAGAGCAACTTCTGACCTGAGTCCACCATCCCAATAGAGCCTCAGAAGAATCCAGAGGAACCCCCACACCATGCTGGCAGCGATCTTCATAATCCACCCTCCATAGATTTCAGATCTCCACCCAAGAGATTAAGCCAATCTCCAGTCTGCCTTGTCAGAGATCCAGCCTACAAGGACCCACCCCTTCAGAGACCCGCCCTTCAGAGGAGAGTATTTCAAGCCCAGGAATGCTTGAGCCACAGATGCAGATACCCCAGGCAGAGCAGATACCAGCTCTCCCTGATTTATCTCCACACCCCTCTCATTGATCCCTGCAAGCTACTGAGAATATACCGTCCGCACAGCAGAGCCTGGTAAGCTGTCTGATGCGTATTTGATATGACAAAACCAGTAATAAAAATGTTTATCTTCCCGACCCTGAAAGAGCCCTTAATACGGCAGCACTAAGAAGGACGAACAAGGAGTGCCTGATAAAATTTCAGGGCCAATCTAGGCTGCCAGAATGAAGAAGGACTAAAATGACTGTCTGTACTTTGAATGTACGTATGCTGGCATCAGAAGCATATATCGAGGACCTGATTGGGCAGGCACAAAAGATCAAGTACGACATCATTGGTCTGACTGAGATGAGGAGGCGTCGATCGCATCACGCCGTTTTTGACACTGGAAAAGAACTCTTCCTAGGAACATGTGACAAAAGAGGTGTCGGGTGGTGTCGGTGTCCTTGTCAACATGAACATGGCCGTGAACATTGATTCATTTGAGTGCCTAATAAACTGTATCGGATTACAGTTAAAGAGATGTGGCCCACTGCCAGCAATTTCTGTCTTCATTGTCTATGCACCAACATCCACATATAAGGAAGATGAAATTGAGAAATTCTACATGGAACTGGAGGAGTTCTATAAAAAAGATCACACCTTCTACAAGATCATAGTCGGTGATTTTAATGCCAAGATAGGACCGAGAAGAAAGGCCGAAGATCCCCACATCAGGACCCATGGCCTAGAATGGAACGAACAGGGTAAGAGACTATCTGAGTTCATCATGTCCACCAAGACCATTCATGGGAACTCACAGTTCCAGAAGGCTGAAGCGAAATGTTGGACATGGGAATCTCCTGGCGGACAGTTCCACAATGAAATTGACACATCATCTTCAATCGAAGGTTTTGTCTGACTGCTGTCGCTGTTGTCCCAAAATTCCAGACAGGATCGGACCACTGTCTCCTTTTGTGCAAAATTCTACTTCACACAATGGGGAGAAAAGGCTGCAAATTTTAAGAAGAGAACTCCCAGAACGACCACCAACTGGGAACTCTTTGGCACCATTGCAGCAACATGGGAAGATACCATCATTGATGACATTGATGAAGAATACAGCCGACTGGTTCAGCACCTCCATGATTGTGTGAAGAATGCTAAGAGAGAGAGAAAGCCACAAAAGGATGCCTGTCTTCAAAAACTCTCGAGCTCATTTGCCAACGTGGCAAGGCATGAGCCTCAGGCGACCAAAGGCTAACGCCCAAGCTCTCAAAGCAGTGCAGAGAAGTGATAAAGGAAGACCTCAAAGAGAGAAGAGCAGAAATACTGGCTGATGCAGCAGAAACCAGGAAAAGCATTCGCAGCACCAGCCTGTCCTTCACCAACTATAAGACCAAGATGACTGCCCTCCGACGTCCTGATGGATCTATCACATCTTCCAGAAAAGCAATGGAGAAAGATTATCCACGACTTCTACTCAGATCTCTTTGATAGCCACATCCACCTGCCCACATACCAAATTCTGCAGGATGGATTTGTCGCTCCCAACGTTCTCCCTTCTGAAATCCGACATGCCATTTCGACATTAAAGAAGCGAACAGCACCTGGCCCAGACAAAGTCAGACCCGAACACCTGAAGAATCTGCCGTCAGTACTCATCAATACACTGGCTCGGCTCTTCACACGCCACCTGTCTGAATGCAAGGTGCCCTCCCAGTGGAAAACCAGCAGGACAGTTCTACTGTTCAAGAAGGGAGACATTCATGACATTGGCAACTATCTCCCATCTGCCCGTTGTCCATCATCTACAAGCTGTTCACTTGAATCATCCTGAACAGGATTGGCAGAACATTAGATGAAGGACAACCATGCGAGCAAGCTGGCTTCCAGAAAGGATTCAGCACAATCGACCATATCCACACAGTAACCAAGCTCATTGAGGTTTGTAGGGAGTTCCAGATGCCGCTCTGTCTCATGTTCATTGATTTAAAGAAAGCCTTTGATTATGTTGAGACCGAAGCAGTTATCGAAGCCCTAGCTAAACAGGGTGTTCAATCCCAATACATCAAGATCCTTCGTGAGCTCCATTACGGATTCACCACCAGGATCTCACCATTCTACAAGGAAGTGATCATTGATGTCAAAAGAGGGGGTTTGTCAGGGTGATACCATTTCATCAAAACTCTTCAGCGCCACCCTCGAGAACATTATGCGACAATTAGAATGGGAAAGAATGGGAGTGAAAATAGATGGTCGGCGACTACACCACCTCTGCTTCGCTGATGACATCGCTCTAATAACACCAAATATTAGCCAAAAGGCACAAATGCTGGCTGACTTCGAGAATGTGGAAAGATAGGTCTACAGCTGAATCTCAACAAAACTATGTTCATGAAAAATGAACTAGTTCCAGAGGCCCCATTTACTCTCAATGGAACAAACATCTCTGAATGCAGCAGTTATGTGTACCTAGGTTGAGAAGCCAACATGATGAACGACCTAAAACCTGAGCTACGCAGGAGGAAGAGAGTGGCATGGAATGCCTTCAAAAGCATCAAAGAAATAGCTAAAAAGACAAAGAACCTCCACCTCCGGGCACATCTCTTCAACTCCACCGTTCTCCCTGCATGAACATACGCCTCAGAGACCTGGGCCCTACAAAAGCAGGATGAGAATGCTATTCAGGTCTCCCAAAGAGGAATCGAAAGAGCTATGCTTGGAATATCACGCCTCACTCAAGTAAAAGAAGGAATCCGGAGCTCCGACCTCCATCGCTGTTCCAGAGTCAGGAACGCTGTCTCGCTTGCTAAGGCATCGAAAATCAGATGGGCTGGACATGTAATGCGATTTGGAGAGACCGCTGGACTAGAGTTGTTACCGACTGGATCCCACGGAACGCCAAAAGATCACGTGGCTGCCTACCTACAAGATGGTCACACTTCTTCGCCAAGACCTTAATGAACGAGGCTCTTCATATTCCTGAAGCAAGCAGATGCCATTGGGC
>JAJIBD010021531.1:0-29467 GCA_021461705.1 Cryptotis parvus
AAATCAGTGAAGTAAGAAATAGTTTTAGTTTCAGGATATGTGAATAAACAATAACTAGTTTCAGGATATGTGAATAAACAACAACCAGGGTTTCTGCATCTTCAAAGATGACAATTTTGTTATGTGGAGGGAATGACAAGATGATTCCAAGAAAAGGTACTATGAATTTACAATTAGGATGCTTCCTGGATTCTGATTTTCATATTTTCAGTCCTCAGAATTTGTACGCATATTTTTAAATAATAGCCTTGGCACCCAATATTTACCTTACCCAGTAAACATTCAAATGTGTCTAATGCCCTGCTAGTTTAAGAGCAATTTTTAATCCAAAATCAATTCTAAACTTTATTATTTAATTGTAATTTGTTTTAGGCATCTTGTATTCAGCACCAATCCATCCCATTTCCAGTGTGACCTTCCTTTTCACCAATGACCCCAATTTCTCTTCCCACTTCTAGCTTGCCCCCTTTAGCAATCTCTAAGCAAATTTATTTCATATTACTTTCTCCAAGAAAAGTTAGAGGAATGGCAAATGCAAGTATCAGAAAATGAATAAACAAGCCAATTTGTGACAATTGATTGCTATGATTTTAACCTATGCAAATAAAAAATGAAAATCACAATGCAATATAATGACTAATCTCATTTACATAGATAAGTTTTCAACTCTCATATCAAACATATATTACATTAACTTTTATTTTATACTTGGGTCTCATTGTGATAAGTATCCTGTCATTCCTGTTGTTGATAAAACTTCATTTTTAAATTCTCTGCTCATATATTTTAGAGTTGTCATGAAAAAAGGTAAAGCCTACAACCATAAAATTTAGTAAGTATTGGAAAAGTTTAAAGAGAGGAAAATCTGAATAGGGCTGTAAAAGTACAAGTTTTTATCCTAAGAAAAGGATGAAATGACCAATAAAACATAGTTCATTCAGGGTGGTCAGAGCTATGGTAAGTGAATAAGGTGCTTGCATTGCCTGGGGCACTCCATAGGGCCCCCCCTGAGTTCCACCAAGAGTCATTCCTGAGTCCAGAGCAGGAATAGTCCTTTGAGCCCAGCCATGTGTGGTCCAAAAAAAAAAAAAATAGGTAAATTAAAAAGAAAACAACTAAAAAGAGAATCATAGCTCACTCAATATAAATGAGTTGTTAACTCATTATTGAAAATAAATAAAATTCCTTATCAAGCTAGTAATAAACATAGCTTTTTTAATCTATTAGAAGGCACCATGAGTGAGTGCCATACCCGTTGTCATGCATGTTCTGAGTTTGTTCTGTCTCTTTAAAGAATCTCCTTTAATTCTTCTTGTAAAACTAGTCATAAGCTATGACTTTCCTAAGCTGTTGTCTGTCCCCCCAATTTTTGGGGGCCACACCCGGCAATGCTCAGAGGTTACTCCTGGCTCTGCACTCAGGAATTACTCCCTGGCGGTGCTTGGGGGACCACATGGGATGCCGGGAATCGAACCTGGACCGGCATGGGCCGGCCATGTGCAAGGCAAACGCCCTACCCGCAGGGCTATCGCTCCGGCCCCATGTCCCCAAATTTTATAGGTTCCTTCAAAGCTGAGTGATAGTCTCAGCTGGATAGAGTATTCCTGGTGCACTGCTCATTTTGCTGCGATGCCATATCTCTCCATGCTCTTCTGGCTTGTTGGGTCTTTTTTGATAGATCTGCCGTGAATCTTACGGGATCTCCTTTGTGTAAGTTTTTTCATTGATCTTTCTGCTTGCAATATTAAGTCTCTATCTTTGGAGTCTTTCACTTTGAGTAAATTGTGTCTTGGAGTGTTTTTACTTGGGTCTATTTTTGCTGGGATGCTTCAGGCCTCTGAGATCTCAGTACATGTAGTCTTCAAATCTAGAAAATTCCTATGTATGATATTTTAATATTATTTTTAATCAGATATGCTTTTCTGTTCTTCCAGACTTCCCATGATTCTTTCATTGTTCTTCCTGAGCTTATCCAGTACTTCTCTAGCATGCTGCTCATTTATTTTCAGACAATTTTCCACCTTTTTGTTGTTTTCTAGTAGTTTCCTTCATCTCATCTTGGTGGTCCTTGATTTTTTTGCTCAGCTGCTGTTAATATGCTGTTCAGACCTACTATTGAGTATATAATATATAACATATGTATTATATATTTCTATTCTATATATTTTCTACATATATTTATATTTTATATATTATATATATTAATATATACATTATATATGATGTCACTGTCTTCCCGTTCATCATCGATTGGCTCGAGCGGGCACCAGTAACATCTCCATATGTCCTGTCTCATGCTACTAGAGCCCAAAGGCACCTGCTTGTTCCAGGAACATAAAGAGCCTCAAACCATTTCATCAGGTCATGGGAATGAGGTCTAAAATTGTTACTGGTATTTGGCATATCAAATACGACACGGGTAGCTTGCCAGGCTCTGCCGTCAGGGTGGCATACTCTTGTAGTCATCTCTAAATCCAGCATTTATTGATGAACCGTGTGGCTGCAAGCGGCCGCATAGCGGCGCGCGAGCTGAGCTGTGATAGGCTGGTCTGCTGGGTGAAGTTCTGACGAGAGGGAAGTCTGGATATGGAAAATGGAGGCCCTCATCAAGGTGGGGTCGTCTGGCTTGTTGCAAGACTCTGCTGGGGTGGCGGGCCAGGGCTAGAAACCGCCAACCCTCCTGGGTGCCTCGTGAGCGGCTGGGCACAGGGAGAGCCAGTAACAGCTCTGCCCCATGTCTATGAGTCCAATATAGCCAGCGTGGCCTAAAGCGTGGCCTGAAGAGAGACACTCCAGACTCAACCACTCCAGACCCACATCTGCACCGCTCGACCCCACACGGAAGCAGCCCATGGAGCTCTGAGGGCAGTAAATGGCTAGGCCAGCCCCTGGCGCAGTCCAATATAGCTCCAGATGTTCACTCTTGCGTGGGGAAGGGCCACACTGGCCAGACTTGGAGTGGGGATTTGGATGCCTCCTCCCAATCCTCTACCTCCATGTTGGAAGGCGTGGCTTCGAGCTCCTAACAACCACAGCCAGCAACCATGGAAGAGAGACACTCCAGACCCACAGCTGTGCTGGTGCGTAGCTGCTTTGTGGCCGCATGACAGTATTAGATAATACTGGAAGTTAGGACCAGGTCCTTCCCAGAATCTTTCACATTTACACACTGTATACAGTTCTAGGCAGGTTCTAGCTGTGGCCCATCATCCCGGGAATACCATACCATGAGGTCAGTCATTCTCAACATTCGGACTCCACAACTCCTCAGAGCTCCACCTAAGAGAAAAGCTTATCTATCCCTGTTGAGGGTCATCAGTAAAGCTCAAGATGAGCGCCTACTATTGGTGGCGGAGAGGCCTGGACATCTGCAGAGGGACCTGGATTTGTCTGTCTTTTCTGCTTAAAAGATTAACTTCACTTCATCTGGGTTATGTGTGTTCATCTTTCGTGCAATTCTCAAGAACCCACTAATACAGGAAATCTACTTTGCGATAATAAGATGAGCACAAAGAGGGGTCAGTTGGAAGAGAATTGCAACAAAAGTTCCGAGAACCACAGTGATGACCTTTCTGATTTCTGATGGTGGCTCTATTTCACTGATTCAGTACTTGATACTTCCAAGGTTTTATTGCATCCACGTCCATTTAATATATACTGACTTGGTTCATTACTACAACTCAGTAATGAACCATTACTTATGTTTTCTTTTTTATCCTTGGTATCAAAAAACTCGTCAAACTAGTTGTGATTTACAGATTTCAGAGAGAATTCTTTCTGTGGAATGTGTAAGAAGTAATTTGGTAAAGTACAAAGCAGCTTTGATCACAGTGCAAGCAAGCTGGTTAAGGGCATGTTTTCCACAGATATGCTGAAGGACCCAGACGTGCACTGCTTGCAACAGGCATTCCTTGCTAGAGGGAATTCAGAACTACCAAGTAAAGGTTACTAAGATTAATTACTAAGTTATTAATTTGCTATAAATTTTGTTCTTTGACTTCAACTCGCTTATTCCTATGAAATAGAAGAAGCAATTGAAAACAAGCTAAGAAATGAAAAACAAAATCACATTATTTTCCTAAAATCAAGACTTACATCTGGATAGCTCTGGGCAGGTCAGAAAGGTTCAGGAATTTTTCAGTAAAATATTGATTATAGTTTTGTTTTAAAGTAGATCAAACTTTAGCACTTAGTAAGTTTTTAGCACTCAGTGTTGGAACAGCTAACACGTCTATCTGAGGAGCAAAAAGAAGAACTGTTAGAAACAATTGGAGACTGATCAAAGAGGTACTGTTCAGCACATCTCCTAACTTTTATTTAATATCAATTAGGAGAGATAAGTAGTTGTCTAAGAAATAACAATTGGTAATAACTAGTTATATAATTAAACAGGATGAGAACTGACTCCATTATATGCTAATTGAAGAACTGCATAGAGTTTTAAAAATATAATAATAGGATAGGTGATTAATGTATTGATTGCTTGCTATCATGCCAAACTGTTGTTAATTTACAGTTTAGAACTTTGACCCTACTTGCTATTTGATTACCTATTGATTTTAATCCAAAGAGACAACACACAAGACTTTTCTCTCACCCTTCCTCTTATTAACAAACTTTAAACACTGGTGAGACCCTGAGAGCCCCATTAACACATCTTTCTCAAACTTTCATCATAATGAGGAACGTTTCACACTTTCAGTCATTAGGGGAGAACTTGTGTATTTAGTAAATTGTATTTGAAGAGTGCATGACATCATTTTAAACCCTGCAAACTAAATGCCAAATTTAGATATGAGACTTAATTCATCAGATGACGCAAAACAAGAAAAGTTTGTCTTCAAATCCTATCCTGTTAGGTAAGACAGAGAAGGAAACATGTGCAAATAAATGTCGAAAGGGCTAATACCAACCTAGAACTGAGCATTAAATACAGGCAAAAAAAATGCACATGATGGCCTCTAAGTGTTTGCATTGCAATCCACAATATTTAAGAGAAGGAAAAGAGAGAGAGGGAGAGAGAAAAGAGATAAAGAACCTGCCATGGAGGCAGGCTATGGGGGGAGGAAGAGGGAATTGGGGACATTTGGGGATATTGGTGGCGGGAAATGGGCACTGGTGGAGGCCGGGGTGCTGGAACACTATGTGACCGAAATCTCCAAACATGAACAACGTTGTAATTATATATCTCATGGTGGTATAATAAAATATTAAAAAAATCCTATCCTGGGTGTTGAATATAATATAAATACATTTAATTTACTCAAAATGTTCTGATAAGTTTGGTATGACTCTCTGTAGCTGCAAAAATTTTTGAGGCATTAGGAAGAACTTCCAACTAACATGACACCCCAGCATGGGGTCATTTGCTATTTTTAGAATAATTCCAAACATGAAACTATAAGATTCCTCAAATTACTTTTAATGGTAAAGAAAAAAATAATAAATTCCAGTCAAAATTTTTTCATGTGCACATTCAGTTCACATTCATATTTTCTTTAAGTATTTGTTTTCTTGTCTGGAGTCTCTGAGACATGGGGCAGACATGGGGCAGACTCGCATACATGGGGCAGAGCTGCTACTGGCTCTCCCTGTGACCAGCCACTCACGAGGCGCCCGGGAGGGATGGTGGGTTCTAGCCCTGGCCCGCCACCCCAGCAGAGCCTTGCAACAAGCCAGACGACCCCCCCACTCCATGAGAACTTCCAACTAACATGACACCCCAGCATGGGATGCTGGGGTGTCACTCCATTTTCCACATCTGGACTTCTCTCTCGTCAGAACTCCACCCAGCAAACCAGCCTATCACAGCCCAGCTCATCGAGTTCCACCCTGCAGCAGTTTTTTTTTTAAATCCGGCTCAGGTATGCCGGTCCAGAGACTCGCAGACATGGGGCAGAGCTGCTACTGGCTCTCCCTGTGACCAGCATCTCACGAGGCGCCGGGAGGGATGGTGGGTTCTAGCCCTGGCCCACCACCCCAGCAGAGCCTCACAACAAAGCCAGACGACCCCCACTCCATGAAGGCCTCCATTTTCCACATCCAGACTTCTCTCTCGTCAGAACTCCACCCAGCAGACCAGCCTATCACAGCCCAGCTCACATGGCCGCGGCTATGCTGTGCGGTTCATCAATAAATGCTGGACTTAGAGATGCCTACAAGAATATGCTACCTGCACAACAGAGCCTGGCAAGCTACCCGTGTTGTATTTGATATGCCAAATACCAGTAACAATTATAGACCTCATTCCGGAATGGATTGAGGCTCTTTATATTCCTGGAGCAAGCAGATGCCCTTGGGCTCTACTAACATGAGACAGGACATATGGAGATGTTACTGGGGCCCGCTCGGCAAATTAATGATGAACGGGAAGACAGTGATACAGTGATACAGTGATTTGTTTTCTTGACATCTGAAAGAACTGTGCAAATAGTGAGGTAGAAAATATAGGAAAAAATTTCTATTTAGTTTTGATGTTAGCTTAAAACTTTTCAAAAATTTAAGTTATTGTCTATTTTCGATGGTTCTAATCATACTTACATGGTTAATTTCTTCTAAATGACTAATCATTTGCAATTGTGCACAAAGTTCTAAATCAAATCATTGTATCACTGTATCACTGTCTTCCCGCTCATTATCAATTGGCTCGAGCAGGCACCAGTAACATTTCCATATGTCCTGTCTCATGCTACTAGAGCCCAAGGGCATCTGCTTGCTCCAGGAACATAAAGAGCCTCAAACCATTCCATCAGGTCATGGGAATGAGGTCTATAATTGTTACTGGTATTTGGCATATCAAATACGACACGGGTAGCTTGCCAGGCTCTGCCATGCGGGTGGCATACTCTTGTAGTCACCTCTGATATCCAGCATTTCTTGATGAACCCCGCAGCAGCAATCAGCTCTTCTGCTGGGGAGTTCTAATGAGAGGGGAGTCCGAATGTGGAAGATGGCAGCCCTCATGGAGTGGGGGGTGCGCCTGGCTTCTTGTGAGGCTCTGCTCGGGTGGTGAGCCAGGGCTAGAACCTGCCATCCTTCCCAGGTGCCTTGTGATCAGCTGGGCATAGGGAGAGCCGGGTAGCAGCTCTGCCCCATGTCTGTGAGTCTCTGGATCAGCATACTTGGGCCAGACTTGAAAAGACTGCTGCAGGGTGGGTCTCGATGAGCCAGGCTGTGATCAGCTCTTCTGCTGGGTGGAGTTCTGACAAGAGGGGAGTTCGGATATGGAACATGGCAGCCCTCATGGAGTGGGGGATCGTCTGGCTTCTTGCGAGGTTCTGCTGGGGTGGTGGCCCCTAATATCTTTATAATATTAGGATATTATAAAGATCTGCCCAGTCCATATACAACATAATATTAGGATATTATAAAGATCCGCCCGGTTCATGCACAACATAATATTGGGATATTATAAAGATCTGTCCAGTCCATGCACAACACAGTATCTGAGTGTTATGCGAATACCCAGACCTAGGTGGTGAGTGCAGAGCACGGCAAGAAGCAGTCTAGGGGAAACACTCGCAGAACGCGGCCGAGAGCACCAAGGCGCCACTTTAAATAAATTATTTTGTTTTTATTACCTGATCCTCAGCTCCAAATTTATAAACTATCACAAGCAGTTTGGTTTCTTACTGTTTCTATGGCAAATGATCTATTGACCTAGTTTTTCTCTGAGAGATATGTATTCTCTTACAGGCTTAGAAACTGGGAATCTGAAATTAAAGTACAAGCAGGTTGTACTTCCTCCCAAAGCTCTAGGGCAGAATCCTTTTCTTTGTTTTGAAATTCATCTCTGGCACCATGATTTTCAAAAATGTGATTGCAGGCATAAAGCACTGTAGCACCACACTCTCCATCAGTTCGGCCTACCTTCACCATTGTCCCAGTGTCCTTCCTCCACCCCCTCCTCTGCTCAACTTCCTACTGAAGCTTCCTACTCAGCTTCTGCTGGCTTGGGTATTTGTGGTTACCCTATATTGATTACATCCCACATATGAATGAGATCAGTTTGTGTCTGTCCTTCTCCTTCTGCATGATTATCCATCAACATCACAGTAAACTGCATTATTTCATTTTTATTCAAAGAAGAGTCTTTGGGGTGGGGGTCGAGGCAACAGTACAGAAGGTAGGGTGTTTAGCGCATCGCCTATGAGGTTGGGTCCCTGACACTCCGTTGGGTCCCAGAGGCTCACAGAAGTAACTCCTGAATGTAAAGCCAGGACTAAACCCCCAGACTTCTCCAGGTGTGCCCCCACTCACTCCCTGCCACAAAAACAAAATCAGAACAGAAGGAGAAAAAAGGAAGTGCCTTTTTCTACTTCATTTCTGTGATTCCAGACATCCCTGACTTCTGGCAATGAAACAATAGCTTTAAAAGATCAGAATACCTGACACAGAAAAAGGGTCAGAGTGGTCAGCTTTCGTTTGGACCAAAGAACTCTTCTGCACAGTGCTTTCAGGAATTGCTTCTAGACGTGCATTATTATTCAGATCAAGTGACTTGATGGTCTCAAGTTCTTCTGAATAATAGTGTGTATTCTGGGCATTTCTCCCTATATCGTATTTTAGTTCGACTTGTTCAAATGGCCTCCCTAAATATAAAGATAACTAGAAGCAAAGGATTTTTGTGAAAGTTTCTGTTTGCTCTTTCCCTGAAAAAAAAAAAAACAATTTTAATATATTTATGTGTCTAAATGTCTGAGAAACAAATAAGATAGAAGTTTCCGTTTTCTTGTCATACTCATAAATTCTTTCTGGAACCAAAAGATCAGGGAGCAGATAGAATAATTGACCCCAATTTCCTTTGCACTCCTGAATACAATAAAAGCCTTTTCTTTACTGTCAAAGCTTGTGTGATTGTACCTAACTTTCTAATATACTGGGCAATGGCCATCTTCAGCACTCTAACTAAATTTCTGCCTCCATCCTCACATAATCTTTACGTCATTTCTCTGCATTTATTTTTTATCTTTTATAAAGATACTGGTCTTGGATTGGAACCAATAAGGTATGTCATTTGTAAAGGCACTTTTTCCAAATTAGTTCTGGTTATGAGGTTATGGCACACACATATGCTTTCTTTAAGGAGTCAACTTTCAAAGAAATTTATACAGGAATAGAATTCAATCTTGTGTGACTATCGTAAAAACAAGGAGTTAGATGCCAAATGAGGAAGTGTAAGGAATAATTTTATTTCAGAACACTTAGCAATAGGAGATAGTTTTGCCTTTACCACTGATAGAGTTATATTGGCATCTACTCATATTTAGTAGTAAGACTGCTAAGTAACCTTCAGTTTGTACATGACAGATCACTGCATCAAAAAGCTAACTTAAACTCCCAATATCAATAGTTCTCAAGGTGAGAAATCTGGGCCTAGGCCTATCATTGCCTATATAAGTGATTGACAACTTAATTTTATACACTATTATGTAACATTTCACAAAATTATAAATCACTAGGAAGTATCTGAAAGATCATTGATTTAGGAGTTTTAACAGTTGTTAGTAATCAGACCTCCAAATAGATTTATATTAATAACTTGTGTGTTTTATTAGTTGAAACGCAAGTTCACAAACATGCCTTAATTGTATACTCTGGGAAACATATAGAATACTTCTTTGAGATGTATCTTCCTGTCCTGTAATTATCCTCCTACATTCCAGGAATGGAAAACTTACCAAGAAATGTGTTTCCATTTAGCATGGCTTGTTGGGTTCTGAGCTGCTAGCCTTAGTGTCCAACATTTTCCCATCACAAGACAATAAGGGCAGGGTTCAGAAATGGGCGCTGCCCATAAGGGTTAACCCCAAACATCTGTGCATATCCGAGCCAAGGTGAGGCAGAATATGCCTGGTCTTCTAACATCAGATCACAGGAATATGTAAATCAATGGTTGTTATCTTGCAAATGTTACCTTGCAAATGCTAAATCTGTAATTGTCATTTGTTGCGAATATTGTTTTCTGTTACAATGGCCCAGGAGCTGGAAAATGCCCTGTGATGTGTGCTTGTATCCCCTCCACCCAAAAATTGTGTAAAAGGCTTAAACTGTGTTCAGTAAATTGGAGTGCTGCTATCCTGAACTTCCCGCTGCATCGGTGTGGCTCTTTCTTTCCTTTCTTAGCAGCAGCAGGGGCAAGGCAGAGTTTCTCCCAAGTCCATCCCTTTCCTTTTCCATAGGGATGAAGTACAGCAAGAGGTAGGTCTTCCTCATTTGTGCCAGGAGCTGCTGGCCATGGCCCCGACAATGGCTCACTGCTATTTGACTGCATTTTAGAAAATGAATATTTTATCAGGAAGAAGATCAATGCCCCTTTCTCATGCTGATGGAGAAATTTCAGAAGCAATAGTCTTAAAAAATCTTGCCTTCTCTATCAGCTGTGACCATCATAGTGACTCTGAAATGCTGGGGCGTCCTAATGTTATATGGTTATTTTATTTAAAGTTTTTCATGTAATGTGTGTATTACTACTAGCTCTCTTCAAAGTATAACTCCCATTTGTTGGTAGCTTATCAGTGATGATGCCAAGTCAATTCTTAGTAAGAGAGAAAAAGATAAGCATTGGTGGACTCATAATAACAAGAATAAGGAAAATGTTCAGGTCAAAAATATTTGGCTCGGGGCCAGAGCGATAGCATAGCGGGTAGGGGCATTTGCCTTGCCCACGGCCCACCTGGGTTCGGTTCCCTGCATCCCATTTGACCCTCCCCCAGCACTGCCAGGAGTAATTCCTGAGTGAAGAGCCAGGAGTAACCTCTGAGCATTGCCGGGTGTGACCCACCAACAAAAAAAAATTTCGACTCAAAGACTTAATGGCTAAATTAACTTAAATGTAAAGAGTTTTTTTTGTAGAACAATTGCCTCATTGATTTCTGCTGACAATAATCTTGTTAGTTCACACCTCCTCGCACTAGAAGGATAACATTCAGAGATTTTCCAATTAAAAGCACCAAGTTATCTCAGTGAATTACATTGTTTGGCAGACAGTGAAGTGAGGCAGTGCATTAAGGGAAGCCAAGAGATGGTAGTTTTTCAGCTCAATCATGTTGCAAACAGGAACTGTGAAAATAGAAAGTTAGTAGATGTATAATACAGACATATAACTAAGAGGGCTTTATCAAAAAAGGGGAATCAGGCCTTAGCAAAATTGTACTATACATTTAAACTAAATTTTATTTTGTCTGAAGATATTTTGAGGCTTATGTATATATATGAAAAATAGAATATATATTTTGCATACAAATATATATATTTAATATATATAATATATATGAAAAATAGGAAAGTTAAGAACATTGTAGCTGGTCATTTTTTTGTAGCTATTCTGCATGTTTCATTTAAATACAGTATATTACACATTATAAACATTATTTGGATAATAAAAAAGATCAAAATTTCAGATGAAATTGGCAGGATCATGAGCAGCAACTCATCCTCCTCTGAAGCCCCTCAGCTCTGCTGTGAGTACATGAATGGATCCTGTGCGAAAACTCCCTACTCGCCTGGAGCCAGGATGATCCTGTACGTGGTGTTCCGCTTAGGGGCTGTGCTGGCAGTGTTGGGAAACCTCCTGGTGATGGTGTCGATCCTTCATTTCAATCAGCTTCACTCTCCAACCAATTTCCTCATCTCCTCTCTGGCCCGTGATGACTTTCTGGTGGGTGTGACTGTGATACCCTTCAGCATGGTCAGGTCTGTGGACAGCGGCTGGTACTTTGGAACAAGTTCCTATATTTTCCACACTTACTGTGATGCTGTGTTTTATTTGTCTTTCATCTTCCACTATGTTTCATCTCCATTGACAGGTACGTTGCTGTTACTGGCCCTCTGGTGTGTCCCATCAAGTTCACGGTGAATTTGTCAGTGAATGTGTCAGTGAATGCATCAGAGTCTCCTGGATCCTAGACCTGGTAGACAGCAGAGCTGTGTTCTACACAGGTACCCATGATGAAGGTTTAGAGGAATTGTCTAGGGCTTTAAACTGCATGGGGGGGTATCAGCCATTATAAATTGATTTTGGATTTTGATAGATTTCCTGTATTTTTTCATACCAACCTTTTTTACGATGATCCCGAACAGCAGTATTTTCCTCATGGCTAGAAAGCAAGCCAAAATGAGAGAAGAAAGCATTAGCAGCAAAGCAGAGACTTTCTCAGTGACTGATGAACCCAAAGTGACTAAGAAGTAAAGAAAAGTTGCTAAGACCCTGGGTACTACATTTTGGTCTCATGTTTCACGCTATTTGACTGATTCCTTAATTAATACGTTTATGGATTTGTAACTCCACTCTATGTGCACGAGATTCTTCTGATATGTTTATTATAACTCAGCCATGAACCCTTTGATTTATGCTCCACTTTGTCCATGATTTAGGAAAGTCATTAAAGTTATTGTTTGTGGTTGATTATCAAGAATAGTTAAGCAACAATAAATTGTCCTCAGGATGAATATGAGCAACTGTTTTGAGGAAGTTGAGGTTTCTTTATAATTCCAAATGCAATGACTTTAAAATATCTCATAAGACAGCTAATGAAGCGATAAACTACATTTCAAATTAAACAGAATTTATTAAAATTTCCAGTTTCAAAGAGGTCCACTATCTTCTCACTACTTCAAAAATAAATGTTGATGATGAATATTAAACTCCTCTACTTAGCTGTTGAGGTGCTCATAACTTACTCCCTTCATGAACTTCTCTCTTTTCTTTCTTAAAAGCAATGTACTCTTTTCTTTGTAAATGGAAACTACTTTTGTTTCTTTTATTTCCTAACCTCTCTTCTTTAAAATGTTTTCTATTCACTTGCAACTTGTCAAATGCTTCTCTGAACAGCTTTCACCAGGCTGTGACTTCTTTCCTAAGGGAAATTGTTGTATGTGTCATAATTGCATGGTCTCTGTGTCAGGAATTTGTTTCAGCATCTCCTAGCTCAGGTCATGGGAATAAGGTCTATTATTGTTACTGTTTTTGGCATATAAAATATGACACTGGTACTTGCCAGGCTCTGCTGTGGGGGGTGCTCTTAGTTTTGCAAGAAAACTCTTCATCATAATAAATGTATTTTCAATAACTTAGAACAGCTCTAATACACTGTACTGAAAACTTTCTGATCCATGAACTATATAGCACAAAAGTGTATTGAAAAATAATATTTTTAATAATGGTTTGAGGCTCTTCATATTCCTGGAGTGAGCATAGACCCTTGGGCTATACAAGCATGCGACAGGGACAAATGGAGATGTTACTGGCGCCTTCTCAAGCAAATCAATGATCAATGGGAAGTCAAGTGATACAAATTATACAAGTGATCTCCTAGATTTGTCCTCTTGCATTCGGCAGTGCTGTGTGAGATTGGGATAGAAGAATTAGCAAATGACCTTGGTTGACAGCTTTGTTAAAAAATACTCGGCCATTTATAGCGTTCCTATTATTTTTTTCTCTTTCTTCTCCCATTGTTGATGTGATTTCAATTTAACAACCAAACCTGTCACCCACATTTGGTTGTGAGACTTGGCACATTTTTTATGGCAGTGCTTGCTGTAGGTGACATTCCTTTTTAGTTGAGGTGCTTAAGCACATTCTGGTCATAGTTCTTGCCATGAGTGTGGTCACTACAGTTCCTCACACTTATGTTTGTCAGGTATCATACTATTTAGGAGAAGGTTTATGATGCTCATGGGTGTGGGGGTTGCATGTTTGATTGCACTATTTATACCCTCCTAGATGTTGTATAGTTGGAAATTACTTGTGGTGTTCAGAATCAGAGAGCAGAGCTATCAGTCACAGAAAAAGAGTTGCCAGAGTGATGGTATATTTGGTAACATTGGGTATCAAACTATGGTCTTAGTCTTGCAATGCTAATGCTTTGACCACTGAGCTGTATTTCTCAACTTCCAATTTCTATTATATCTTGTGCTAGGGATGTTCTATACAATGTTCTTGAGATGATTCGAATACAATAGTATGTTCTTGAGATGATTCTATACAATAGTATATTCTTAGAGTGAGAAATAGACTGAAACATTGAAAGCAGTCAAAAATAAAATCAAGAGCAGAGTAACTAAGAAATAAAAGCACCTCAAAACTGAAATAATTACATATTATTAATGATCTTATTATTGCCATGTATAATAAATTAATTTATTGCTTTAAAGGGTAATAAGTACCTTATTGCATTTACTAAACCTTTTCATTTTTCAGTTATTATAAATCTCTTATTTTATCCTTTGTGGAAGGTAGATTTAAACTTCAAAGTGATCAAGTATTAAAATATAGATTACCAATCCTATGTTAATGTTGTCGGAGCATAGTACAGTAGGTAGAGCATTTGTCTTGCATGCGACCAACCTAAGTTCAATTCTCTGGAATCCCATATGCTCCCCTGAGCAACAGTAGCAACAATTCCTGAGTACAAAGCCAGGAGTAACCCCTGAGCATCACTGGCTATCACTGTATCACTGTCTTCCCATTGTTCATCGATTTGCTCGAGCGGGCACCAGTAACATCTCCATACATCCTGTTGCAAGTAAGTGTAGCAATCAAGGTAGATTGATAATCTACCTAGCAAGGGCATCTGCTTGCTCCAGGGACAGGAAGAGCCTCAAACCATTCTTCAGGTCATGGAATTGAGGTCCATAATTGTTACTAGTTTTTGGCATAGCAAATAAAAGATGGGTATCTTGCCAGGCTCTTCCGTGTAGGTGGTATAGTCTCAGTAGAATGCTCTCATCTTGAGCATTTACTGATAAAACTTATAGGGGGGAAAGATCAGGTTTTCTCTTGGATAGAGCTCTGAGGACTATGGAGTTCATTTGAGGAAATGAAAAACAGACATCCGGGGCGGAGCAATAGTCCAGCGGGTAGGGTGTTTGCTTTACATGCGGCCGACCCAGGCTCGATCCCTGGCATCCCATATGGTCCCCCATGCAATGCCAGGAATAATTCCTGGAGTGCAGAGCCAGGAGTAAGCCCTGAGCATCTCTGGGTGTGACCCAAAACAACAACAACAAAAAAAGACATCCCTTTTCCTTCCTTCCAACACTCTCATCCATCCTACTTGACTTTTCCCCTCCTGTGTATGTGTCTTAATTCATGGCAGCTCTGAGGTGTGGGACATGAAGTTAAGGCCACCTGGATGTCCTTGCTGAGAGGTGAATGAGTGCAACATGGCACCTGTACCCACCAGGTAGAAGCAATGTGATAAATCTTAAAGACTTAGAGGAGCTGAAGAACTAAAGCACTGGGTATGACCCTCAAAAAAACTTACCAATACTGTTTAATTTATAAACAAATATGAATTGCAAAATAAGTTTGTGGGTGAAATGATGTTTCAGTTTCAATAGCATGATAATCTTTATGCTTTTAATTTCTTTGTTAAATTTTTAGCATTTCATAGAAATTTATTCTCTAAGTAATGATTTATGTAATACTTATATTTCCTAGTTTCCTCAAAATAATGCTCTTTGTCAGTTGTTTCTTGAAGGTTCTGGAAAACCCTGCAATATTATTCTTACTTCTACAAGCTTAATATTCTCTCACTTTAAAGAGGATTTTTTTTCATTTTCTTGTGAAGTTTTTCATTCCATATGCCCTTTGCTTTTATTTTTAAGCAGTTTTCTTCACAGCTCCTGGTCTTTTATGTAGTTCCTAAAAGTGTCTGCGTAACATTTACTTGACATTTCACACTTGTAGTATTGGTATATACCTTGAAATTGTGAGAATCAGACAGCAAATGGTACAATTTCTGCAACATTGATTATCTGTTTATGTGATGTTGGTTCTTCTATGAGTTTTGTTGTTTCACCTTCCAGGCATGATTGAAGACGATATTCTCTTACTTGTTATTCTTTATTTTTCTTTTTTTCTTTTTGGATCACACCTAGCAATGTTCAGGGGGTTACTCCTGGCTCTGCACTCAGGAATTACTCCTGCTGGTGCTCGTGGGACCACATAGAATGCTGGGAATTGAACCCAGGTCGGCAGTATGCAAGGCAAAAACCCTACCTCCTGGACTATAATCCACACACTTTTTTTGCTTTTTGGGTCACATCCAGCAATGGTCAGGGCTTACTCCTGGATCTGCACTCAGCAATTACTCCTGGCAGTGCTCATGGGACCACATAGGATGCCAAGGATCGAACTCTGGTCGGCCATAGGCAAGGTAAATGTTCTACCCACTGGACTATTGCTCCAGCCCCCTGTTACATGTTATTCTAAAACACACTTTACACTTATCCAGATAAAAATAATATGGGTATTATAAGTTACAGGAAAAACATCTCCAACTTATCTAGGATAAAAGTAACTCTGTAGCCTGGAAGCTGAAAACCTGCACACCCCACAATGGCTGCCATGTTATCGGCCAGACTCCATGGCTTGGGAAATAAAAATGAACAGTAGCAATAAAAAAAATCTGATAGCCTTATAGAATGGCGTTTGCTATGGGTGGGCCCTGGAAGAGTGGGCTAGAGGCTACCTAGAGAATAGTGATCTGGTAAAGAGATGCTGCCACTCTGGTGGTAGGTGTTATATAACAACATTGGATACCTGACTCAGTACTATAAACTGTTTTAATAGTGACTAAACCAAAGAGAAATATATGATTCTAAAGAGAATCATATATTTGATTCTCAAAATATAGAATCAGAGAGTAGTGCTGAACTAAAGCACTGGGTATGACCCCCAAAAAAAACTTACCCATATGGGAGTAGTGCTGAACACAAAAAAATAAATCTCATACTGGTTTTGAAATTCTCATCAGAACACTTTTCCACTAAACAATGAAAAAATGTCAAAATTTTTTCAGGGATCTTTTGAACTAAAATCATGATCATAGTTTAAATTTTCATTATAATTGATATTCTATAGAATATTTAAAACTATTGGCATGGTGCATATTTATGATTACACTCATATGTGCACATGTAAATAAATGCTTATATATACTAGTCAATTAATATTTATTCTAAGGTAAATAAATGGCTTAGTGTTTCAGAGTCTGTAAAGTTGTATATAAGAGCTGAGTTTTACTATAAACATACATTAAAAGATAGGAGTAGACCAGCATCAGCTTTATGAATAAATGAATATGGTTGAAGTATGCCCAACTCTTTACATGAATTCATGAGACTTTGGCTGTTTTACTTTGTTCATGTTTCAGTTTAAATCTAACAGTGAATGTTTTATTTCCAAGTGTTTTGAATACAAAACATAATTTGACTAGGGACGTTGGTGGTGGGAGATGGGCACTAGTGGAGGGACGGGTGCTGGAACACTGTATGACCGAAACCCAAATATGAACTTTTAATTGTATATCTTTGTAATTGTAAAAATAAAAAAAAATTTAAAAAAAAAACAAAACAAAACATAATTTGATGAAATTGTAGATGGGATTATTTTTTAACTTTTCTATATTATTTTTCATATAAAATACAGCCAATATTTATTTTGCATCTTTATCTCTTACTGTACATATTGAATACCTCATTTCTTATTTCTAGTATTTTTTAATGCAGTCTTTAAGCAGTATAATCCACAACATAAACCTTAGTGATATTTCTGGGATTAGAGATATCTTACAACAAGAGAAACAAAAGCAAAAGTAAATAAACAAAACTACAACAAAGAGCTCCAATAGTGTCTAAGAAACCTAACTACTACTAGCTAACTCCTACTGAATAAGAGAGGAAATTTGTGCAACACATATCAATCAATGGGTTAGTACACCAAATATATAAAGGATTCAGATAAAGTCAACAATGAAATATGAAACCAATTTAAATATGGGCAGAAGAATTAAATTGTATGTCTTCAAATAAAACATATAAATCACCAATAGGCACATGAAAGAATTTTGTGTGACTTATTTCAGATATGCAAATAAAACGGCAATTAGTTCTTAACATTTACCTATAAGAATATATATCAAAAAGACTATGTTTGGCAAAGATGTAGACAAAAAGGAATCTTTGTTTTTGTTTTTAGACATATAGATTTATATATCCTTCATGAAAATCAATGTCATGGTTCTTCAAAAAGTTGAAAATAGAGCTAATATATGATTTCATAGTTCCACTACTCAATATTTAGTCAAAGAATGTAACAATAGTCGCTCAACAAAATATATGGGCTACCATGTTGGTTGAGAACAACATTAATTTCAAGTTTTCGACACATAGAAAGAAACCTACATATCTACAAACAGATTACAACATAAAGAAAATGTGGTCTTTAAACTCCATGGAATACTATTCAGCCACTGTTGGGGACAGCTGGGGTCCCCAACAACACTGGGAAACGAGTTTCTATCTCTGAAGCTGGTGGGGAATGCATGAGAATTCAGGAATTTGGCCCAGTTTAAAAAGACTTTACTATCACAAGTTCTGATATACAATCCAAGAATTGAAAAACTCCAGACTCTGGGTTCCTAGCTGGACCTCGGCCACATGTAGGCCAAGATGACTGCCACCACGTGTTGAAGCCCAACAGAGAATGAAGAGGACAGTGAGAAGAAAACGCCAAGGGAAGCCAAAATGGAAAAAGGCCCTTTCTTCTTTCTCCTAGCTTTTTTTTATAGACAGAAGCCCGCCAAAATCTTCCAGTCCAGCCCATCATTGGCTGGGCTATCTACAGATGAAACCAGGTAATGGACACTTTTGAAGTGTAGATGTTCAGGTGGGCCTTTATGACTCGAGCTTCACAAAAGCCAGAGCTGATTCACTGAGGCAAAAATCTGCCTAGCAGAGGAGGAGGGGCTGCATCTCTGAACGAGAAAGTAGTTCAGAATGTAGTTTGAAGGATATCACATTAACACTTTTACCATGAATACATAGCTAACAGATTCCAGGCTCTGGATCCCACTAAGGTCCAAAATCCATCAGAATAATTCACTTTGGCATTACCTTTAGAGTCAGAGACACCTAGTTTGCCCGGAAGCACACTGGCATGTCTCTGAACTAGGAGAATTGATTACATTATGGTTGATCCAATGTAGCCAAGCACTCTTGAATATCTACATGTATGTCCTATGCAGGATCCGTGGGAACAGAATATTGTTCTGGAGCAAGTGAGATTTATGACAAAAAATATTTATGCCGTATAAAATTATGAAATCAATCCAATTCTGCCAGAACTCCATTGTGCCTGCTCTGGAGATTTCCCAAAGGCAGGAACCAGCTCTTCACATAAGCTAGGTGTAGCTGGAGGCGAAGGCTCAGTAGAGCGTGTCACCCAGAAGCCACAAAACGTCAAACATTACCATTTGTAGATACTATTGATGTAACTTGTGCTGATAATGCTAAATTTAATAAGTCACAAAGGAGAAGATAAAAACTGGATTATTTCACTTATATGTAAGTTAAAAAGAGAATGAAAGGATGAACAAATACAAGAGTTAAAATCCAGTAGCTTCTAAGAACAAGGCAGTAATTGCAAGGGCATGTGTAGCACATGAAGGAGAAATGGGTAGAGGCCAAATTTGATAAGAAAAATATTACTAAACTTTTAGCAGCAGCAAGTTGTGCCATATATACTTATCAAAATGTGAAACTGTACTGACACATAGTTTGGCAAACTAATGGAATATATATAAAATAACTTAAAATTAAACATTACAATAGCAAAAAGATGTATTATTTTATCATTTTTAAGTAGGTTTACAAATCAGTAACTTGTGCACTTATTGTTATAGCCAAATAAGTAGAAAGAAGGAGAAATGTGAAAGTATATAATATTTTTCACCTTGGAATTTCTCTGTTCCTTCAATACAACTATCAATATCCTACAATTAAAGAGATATTTCTAGAGACAATAAAAATTTATTTCCAGAAAGAATTGCAGTCATATACTATAAGCTAGAAGTTATAATATCTGTAATATTCATAACATAACTGATGTGGTGGGTCTCATGGGTGGCTTAGGTGAGGCGGAAGAGGAGAGAGATGGTCACTTTCTCCCCCAGCTGCCTCTGCTGCCCGGACCCGCTGGGCAGGCTAAGGACTGATAAAGTTTGCGACGAGCCCCTGCACAGAGTGGGCCTGAGCCCCACAAGCCCCACGATGTGGCCGCCAAGTCACACCTGATGTCCGCTTGATCTCTAGGCATCTCAAATCCCCACCACGCAAGCTTTCTCTCAGGAAGCCACGGACTCAGGCCAAGAGCGAGGAATTGTTTCTTTGCAGGAAAGGAAAGTCAGTCTAGGCCTTACCCACGGTTTCTTTTGGGTGCCTGTGTTCCTCACAAAAAAGAATTTTCAGGAGTAGACAAGCAGTGAAGTAAAACAGATTTTGTTAAGGAGGGCTTAGGATGGGGAAGGAGGAGGGGAAAGAGAGAGAGTAACACACTCAAGTGGACTGCTCCAGAGGCAGAGAGTGAGACCAGACTGATTTCCAAAGAGGACTTTTATCTTCTTGGGCTGGAATGCTCTGGAATCTTCTGCTGGGCCATCAAAAGTTGATGGGGGCTAAGGGCTGGGCAGAAGAAGGTGGACCCTACTTCCCTCAGGGTCTATTGTTGATTAATGGGTTCTATCAAGTCTTCATTCCCTGGTTCCAAAAGATGGTAGCCTAATGGCCACAGTTCACTGCCATGCAGGCCCCCTCCTGTCTGCCTGACTACATCATAACCACCTTTATGCATAGCGAATGTTCCACATATAATTGTGCTATTTGAATATGGTAATGATTATCATAAATAAACATAAAAATATTTCCATATATGTATTTAAGGAAAAGGTTTAGTCAATAAAAAATTTTATCAGTAATGTTTTTATTTCTAAGATCTTTTAAGGTTCACACAGTGATATAAAATTCAATAAGAGCATCTTCCCGAGGAAAATAGTTTGGAGAAAAATAAATACGTATCAGATTAGTGGTAAAAGAAAAGTATATCCACAGATACAATTAACATAGATATTCATATGAAATGAAAATACATAATTATCTTATAATGTACTGTTTTAATCTTTACATACAAGTAAGAGTGCTTATTTGCAGGGTGTGTTAAATACATAACCACTAATGACACATGAAATTTATAAACATAATGATGAATCAATAATATTAATGGCAAAATTAATAAATTTCCTTAATTGCTTTCAGGATTTTTATTCCCAAAATTGAACCTAGCCCTTCTCATATACATGCATTCTAAGACTGAGATACAACCCACCTTGAATGAAAGTTTTCATCTCAATAATGCTTAAGTGAGAGAAAGTCGTTTTTTGTGGATCAAAGGGAGACAAAAAACAAATAAATTAATAGTACAAAAACAGAAGATCATGAAGTTAAGCTTGATGAGCAGACTAATCCCAATTTAATAAACACTTTATCTGAAGGACTTGGGATCAGGCCTCAGGGGACCATAAATTTTTCAAATATAAAGTATGAATTCATAGTAAAAGAAGATGGATCAGTGGGTAACTATAATTTTAACTATGGATTTAAATATGTCTATAGGAAATCATTTAATCTCTATAAAATATCCATCTCTACAAGGAAATGTATGCTTTTCTTTATGATGGTCTTATTTTTCCATCGTGAAAATCTGTATTAAATCTTCATTCACCATAGTGTACTGCCTAAAAGATATAGCCTTCATGTGTGGGGTTTGAAAAAGCTATATGGGGAACAACAGTTGGTGCCAGTTTCCACCTATAATATTGGTTCTACTGCTTAATGAATATGCAACCTTGGGCATATAACACACTGTTCTAATCTCAGTTTCCTATACTTCAAAAATTAAATAGACTGGGGCAGGTCAGCCAGTACCTTGTAGGAATGAGTGTTTTATAAACATATGTAGCAATTGCTATGTTTAATTTTGATTCTGTAGTCCTCAGATCCAGAGCCTATAATGCAGACCATTGGCATTTAAGAAGTGTTCACTGAGAGAAATGCCAATAACCTCATCAGATAACAATAGTAGCTTGTAGAAGAGAATATTGAGGGCAGTGTCTCTATTTTATTACTAACGTTTCAAACATTTGTGAAAAAAAGCACAACAGTGTGAGGGATTTGAGGGTGTGGGTGGAGAGAGTAGAAGTACCTAGCTTGCCGCATAAAATACAGACTACTAGAAACAGAAAAGATAGTTGTGAATGCATTGAACAGGATGTTGGAAGAACTTACCTCAATCCAGAATCTTGATTTCAGAAACGTATTATTTAATTATCAAAATCTCAAACATTTGTTAAAAAAAAAGCATAATAGCACTTTGGGGAAATTATAGCTTAAACTTAAACTAATATATATATATATACACATATATTAGCTTAATATATAATCTGTTATATATATTCTTATATATTCTTAATATATATTCATAATATATATTCTCTCTATATATAGCTTAATATATATCTATTCTTCTGCTTAAAGAAGCAAATGTATATAAATATATATTTGCTTAAAGAAATTTAAGTAATGTGCTTTTATATATATATTTGCTTAAAGTAAAGGATGAGAAATAGTACATTTTTAATATTTTATTATACCACCTTGAGATATAATTACAAATATGTTCATGTTTGGGGGTTTCAGTCACACAGTTCTCCAGCACCCATCCCTCCACCAGTGCCCATTTCCCACACCAATGTCCCTGATTCCCTCCCACCTCCGCAGCCCGCCTCTATGGCAGGTTCTTTATCTCTTTTCTCTCTTTTCTCTTTCTCAAGATGAGAAAGAGTAACCATAATAAAAACAGTGTTAGAACTGTAGTGTAGGTAAATTATCCAAGCAGTTAATGGTGCTTTTAGAAACATGAAAACAAATAAAGTTAAAAGTCTTAACAAAAATTGATAAATAACACACCATCTTAGACAAGTTTTTATCAATTCCAATAATCAAATATGTAGTGTAGATAGATAAGTTTATTTTTTTGGAAGTCAATAAATGTAATATGAATTTATTAAGGTGTGTGTATATTATTATCACTGCCCAAAGGTTGGATAACCCTGAAGTCTGAATCTGGCAATTTCATGATACATTCAAATCTATAAATTTTAGTTATTCTCTGTACTGACTGTGAATTGAATAACAAATTCAAGTTTCCTTTGGAAATAAACCTGGATTATAAGGAAATGCTCTCAGCAGTCTCTATCACAGATACATTTTCTGTTTTTGATTTCCAGTTTTCCATCTTTGTTTAATCCATTATTAAGTTATATTTTACTTGAAATCCATGTAAAGAATTTTTTGGAAGGATACACAAGCTAAATGAAAACGAACAATAAATTAATTTTTTAAGAAGTATGATGAATGGCAATCTTAAACTCCTTGATTTAAGCACGTGATGGCTGCTAAAAAAGTATAATTTTGTTAGTTATTTGCTTAGAAGAAATTTACTCAATAAATGGGTTGTTATTTATTATGTCATTTATCATTAAAATAATAAGTAATTAAATTGTTATCTAGTTAATAGACTTATCTAACCTTATTCTGAACAGCAATTGTGAACCAGCAAATCAAAACACCAGACAATGCAAGCTCACTTCTTTTGATCTTTCTGAGCAAGGTGCCAAAAGTTCTCTAAGTATCTCTCCTTGTCTTCTGTGTATCAACCCAAAAATCCTAGATTGGACCAGAAACAAATATAAACAGCGAACTACTAAAGAGTAGTAAAAGGAAATAAAAGGGAAAGTATAACCTTTTAATATATTTTCTTAAAATATCTCAAAAGTACTACTAGTCTAGGGGGTATTAGCCAGAAAAAATACAATGAAGCTCAGAGGGACTAAAAATCCCAAGATCAAGGTGTTAAATGACAGTTTTTATTACATTCTAGGCATTGCTGGTTCTGATGGCGTACTATTTCCTTAGTACATGAGTTTTAATTCCATTTTCAAATAAATATAAGTTGAGTCTTCAGGTCAAGGTTGAAGTTCAATATCATTTACATTAGAAAATCTTACAGATCTATGATAGTTTTTTCTCATATTATTGTGATTCTGATCTATTTCACGAATCTAAAAGCCAGAAACTACTCAGGGAAGCAAATGCATTGTTGAGGAATTCTCTTTCAAGACTTCACCAGTGACAACCAATTTTGATGGCTTTTCAAAACCAAGGATAAAAGAAAGCATAAATTAAAGGGTTCATTGCTGAGTTATAGTGAGCAAACCAAACGAGGATTTCATAAATATACGTGGGTGTGATGAAACCTAAGAAGGCATCAATTACTGAATCATGAAATAGGGCAACCATGAAATCAGAAAGGCCATCACTGCAATTCCTAGTGTTTTTTGCTGCTTTTCTTTTCTTCTTGGCCACTCTCTTTTTGTAACTGTCCGATGCTGTCTCAGTCTTATTGCTCATACTTTCAATTTTCCTAGCCTGTTGTTTAGCAAATCAGAGGAAGACTTTGGAGCAAACTATTATCATCACAAGTGTAGGAATAATAAATACTAGAAAATCGATCAAGACCCAGTCTTGATTCACTGCAATTTGACAGCCTCCCACAAGTGAGAGCACTTACTAGTTCTCCAGTCCAACGTTATTTCAGCACCAGTGCCAGAAGGAAAAGCTGTAAATAATGGAAAAGAGCCAAGAGAAGCCAATATACGAGCCAGAAACAGATGCCGTGAACCGGGTTGGATAGGCCAGAGGGTCAGTGACTGCTATATCCCTGTCTACAAGAAATAAAACACAAGTGGTAAGATAGAAGCATAAACAGAAAGACCCTTCAAAGCAGGAGTGAAATTTTATGTAACTCAATCCAAAGTACCAGCAGCTCTCCAGCTGACCTCACCGTGCTGAAGGGAATTGGAGCCACCTCCCACCCAAGAAGTCAGCACAGGCCAGTGAAGCGATCAAAAAGTTCGCTGGGGAATGCAGCTGCTTGAAATGAAAAATCGAAATCTCATCTTCATGAGGTTTCCAAACACGTAAGGTCAGCACAACGCCAAAGCCAAATATGCCATAGAGAATTAGGCGGGCCTGGTGAGTAGGAAGTTTTAGCCAGGATCCATTCAGGTTCTCATAGCACAGCTCCACAGCCACAGGAGACAGAATCACTGCTCATGACTCAGTTTCTTGATACCTAGAGAAGCCCAGTATCCTTTGTGGCTGGTAAGTCCAGTTTTCAGAAATCCTTTAAAATGACATACACACTATGTCAGTACAAAGGCCCTTTGATTTTAGTGTTTAGAAATGATTAAATGCATCATAAAATAAATCACCTCCTAATAAATAAGAAATAGTATTTCATCATCACATTAAAATGCTATCATTGAATTTAAACATTAGCTTTCTTTGCCCTATCTCATGCCTGGGAAATGTCCATTGTTGAGCAGATATGATGCGTGAATGTGTGCTGTGCTTTTATTAGTGGTTCTTTAACATAATTATTAGAGAGCTCTGCAGCTGCCACCTAGATATCTGTCCCCCAAGGAATGTAGCTGATAATCACAAATTACCCACGCCTTTTTTAGTTTGACTCCCAAAGGTCGCACTTTATGGTGTGAAAAATAAACTTAATAAAAAAATTTGATGCCCATCTTGTTTCCTAATTATGTTTATCCGCTCCCTTAAATAAAATATTAAAGATAAAATATTAAAAATATGTCATCTCCCCCTTGGTGACCTCAATGGGTTAGAAACAAGAGCAGACACCTCCCGCCACACCATGGGAGGAGGCGGTGCTCCAACATGGGAGCTCCACGGCTCATTAGAGCTCCGCCCAGCATAAAATCGATCTGAAGCCCTGGTATCCAGAGTCACACCCTACAGCAAGTTAGTCTATTTAAGTCCAGGGTATGCATGATCCAGAGACTAGATACATGGGGTAGAGCTGCTACTGTCTCCTCTGTGTAGCTGACCAGTGAGGGGCGCCTTAGGGAAGTCGGGTCTAACCCTTGGCCTGACATCCCAGAGGCTTCACAAGAAACCAAAGAAACCCCCACACCCATGAGGGGCTGCCATTTTCAACATTAGATCTACATTTCGTCAGAGCTCCACCTTTGCTGACAAGCCATCTTTCCCTCATGCTTTGGGCCAAGCGGTTCATCAATAAATGCATGAATTTAAAGCCCTCTAGTATCCCACCCAAGGCAGAGCCTGGCAAGCTAACCAGTGTCGTATTTGATATACCAAATACAAGTAACAATTATAGACCTCATTCCCCTGACCTGAAGTGAATGGTCTGAAGCTCTTAAAGTGTTCCTTGAGCAAGCAGATGCCTTCGGCTGCACTAGCATGTGAAAGGAGAGATGAGACCCATGTTACTGGTGCCTGCTCAACAAATCGATGAACAACAGGAAGACATTTGGGTGATACATCAAAAGCAAATACGCAAAGAATATTTGTTCTTTACGTAACTTTGAATGATTTGAAAGTTAAAATTGACTTTGCGCTAGTGTCTGGGGTCAGTTGAACTCTGACAGTATCAGGGATTAAGTTCCCTTTTTTGCCTCAAGGGCCAGTGATAGATGGAAAAAAACCGAAGTTCAGCACACAGTTCCAAACGCGTATTTATAACCAAGACCAATTACTCCTCCACTACAATCCAAGACTGTGTGAGGATCTCCCAGATCTATAGCTGCTGATCGTGGATTTTTCTGACCATGTGCTCTGCCAAGATCTCCCACCAATATTAGCCACTTCTTTCCCAAGTCGTATATATTTGCCAAAAAGTGCTGTGCAGGACTCCTCTAAGAGCCCCTGCATCTGCTCTGAATTGCCTCCCTGCAAATCACTTCATAGATAAGGGTAGTCTAAATGTGGCAGTTTATCTGACCATGTATTCTGCACTAGCTGGTATAAATATTCTCTCATGCTACCACAACATCATGGGACTAGCTAGATCTTACCAGCATATTTGCCTGGCCACATTGGATCTCTAAGTAATTAGACCAGAGAGAAATGTTGTTTACCTCAAGCAAGCAAGCATGGCTCCTGATAACTCAAAGGCACAAAATACAAAACTACCATGAAGTAGACGAAGACTTGTGAAGGCTTGGAGAAATATTTAACTGGCATTAGTATTAGTGCTTTGGTACAGAGACATACCATCTCAGAAATCCCCTTCTCTACCCTATAAAGGTTTTTCCAGGCAGATCTTGGCTCAAGACATTAGCTATAGAAAAGGACATTAGGTGAGATGCTGGGAGAAATTACCTGAGGGCATTTGACCCCTGCCAGGGGAAGTTACATTTAGCTTACAGCTTCCTCCCAGCTCTGCTAGGAGGCTTTGAATTAGCTCTGGGTCCATGTAAACAGGCAGAAGGTCTCCCTGAAGTTGCTAAGCATTTCTGTAGAGCTATTGTCCTGTTTTCATCTCTAGATAGCCTACAGCCCAGAATGGGCTGGGCTGGGGAGAGTTTGGGGCAGATTTCTAGCTATAAAATAAGCTGCAAGAAGAAAGAAGCTCTCTCTTTTTCCCCCTTTTTGCCATTTCCTGGCTTCCCTTGGCATTTTGCTTTCTCCTTCCTCTCCATTCTCTGTTGGGCCTCAACATGTGGTGGCAGCCATCTTAGCCTTTTACCTGGCTGAGGCCTAGCTGGGAACCCAGAGTCCTGAGATTTTCCCTGCTCTTGGATTGTATATTGGAACCTGTGATAGTAAAGTTCTTTTTTTTTTTTTTAAGTATTTTTATTATACCACCGTGAGATATACAAATAAAGATATACAATTAAAAAAGTTCATGTTTGGGTTTTGGTCATACAGTGTTCCAGCACCCATCCCTCCACCAGTGCCCATCTCCCACCACCAACATCCCCGGTTCCTCTCCCCCTTCCCCAGCCCTGCTCCATGGCAGGTTCTTTATTTCTTTCCCTTTCTCTCTCTTTCTCTTTTCCTTCCCTTCCAGACTATGGATTACAGAACATACATTAAAAGGTTGTCATGTGAATCCTTTTGCCTCTATTTAATGCTCAGTTCTAGAGTTGGCATTAGTACCCTCGACAATTATTAGCACCCTGTTCCATTTTCTGTCTTACCTAACCTCTGACTCCCACACGTTTGTGATAATTTCCACCTTTGACAAGACCTCCCGATATATGCTTCACTTGACCTTGGATATTGGTATCATAATATGTACATATATATTTATGCCATGCAAATAAATGCAGTCATTCTGTATCTGTCTCTCTCCTTCTGGCTAATTTCACTCAACATAATCTTCTCCATGTCCATCCATTTATAGGCAAATTTTATAACTTCATTTTTTCCTAACAGCTGCATAGTATTCCATTGTGTAGATGTACCAAAGCTTCTTTTATCCAGTCATCGATTTTCGGGCACTCTGGTTGCTTCCAGATTCTGGCTATTGTGAATAATGCTGCTATGAACATAAAAGTAGGGATGGTGTTTCCGCTGCGTATTTTTGGTTTCCCAGAGTAGATTCCCAGGAGTGGTATGGCTGGGTCAAATGGGAGTTCAATTTCTAGTCTTTGGAGGGAAAGTCCATATTGTTTTCCAGAAAGGCTGTACCAGCCCGGCATTCCCACCAACAATGGATGAGTGTCCCCTTTTCCCCCACATCCACGCCAGCACTTGTTGTTCTTGCTCTTTTGAATATGTGCCAGTCTCTGTGGTGTAAAGTGGTATCTCATTGTTGTTTTTGATTTGCATCTCTCTGATGATTAGTGATGATGAGCATTTTTTCATATGTTTTTGGCCATTCGAATTTCTTCCTTGCTGAAGTTTCTGTTCATTTCTTCTCCCCATTTTTGATGGGGTTGTTTGTTTTCTTCTTGTAAAGTTCTACCAGTGCCTGATATATCCTGGATATTAACCCCTTATCAGATGGGTATTGGGTGAATATTCTTTCCCATTCTGTGGACTGCTTTTTGTATCTTAAGTCACTGTTTCTTTTTGAGGTGCAGAAGCTTTTTAGTTTCATGTAGTCCCATATGTTTATCTTTTCTTCTAGTTGCTTTGTTAGTGATGTTTCACCTTTGAAGATGCCTTTAGCTTCAATGTCGTGGAGGGTTTTTCCTATATTTTCTTCAATGTACTTTATGGATTCAAGTCTGATATTGAGATCTTTAATCCATTTGATCTGATTTTTATTGCATGGTGTTAGACACAGGTCCAAATTCATTTTTTACATGTTGCTGCCCAGTTTTCCCAACACCACTTGTTGAAGAGGCTTTCCTTACTCCATTTTAGACTCATTGCACCTTTATCAAAGATTAAATGATCACGTGTTTGAGGTTGGGTGTCAGGATACTCAATTCTATTCCATAGGTCCACAGGTCTGTTTTTATTCCAATACCATGCTGTTTTAATTACTACTGCCTTGTAGTACAGTTTGAAGTTGGGAAAGGTGGTGCCTCCCATCTTCTTTTTCCCAGAGGATTGCTTTAGCTATCCTTGGGAGTTCATTGTTCCATACAAATTTCAGGAGCGTTTGGTCAATTTCTTTGAAGAATGTCATCCGAATCCTCCCATAGGGACTGCATTGAATCTGTACAGAGCTCCTAGGGAGTATTCACCATTTTGACAATGTTGATTCTCCCATCCATGAACAGGG
>JAJIBD010021532.1:0-42522 GCA_021461705.1 Cryptotis parvus
TGTCGGGGCACACCGGGTCCCTCGAAAGTGCCGGGAAGCGAGTTCCCTTCTACCTCTGAAGCCGGGCGAGGAATGGATGAAAACTCAGGAATCTGATGCAGTTTTAAAAGGCTTTACTTATCACAGGTTCAGGCATACAAATAAGCAAAAGGAAAAGCCCGGTGCTTAGGATTCCAGGCTAGAACCCCAGCCACGTGTAGGCCAAGATGGCGACCACCACGTGTAAAGGCTTTATAAAAGGAGAAGAAGACAAGACTTCCAAGAAGGGTGAGCGCCACAAAGAGAGAGCCCAAAAAGAAGAAGCGCGGAGAGAGGAAACAGTCTAGGTTATACCCCCTTGCAACTCAGACCTTCCTCCCACTGTTATGTAAAGCAGGGAGGGCCAAATGCCCTTAGGTAATCCCTCCCTGCACCTCACCTAGGCCCTTTAGTATGCTAATGTTTTGAGCCAAGATCTGCCTGGAAATGCCTCTTTATAGGGTAGAGAAGGGGGTTTCTGAGATGGCATGTCTCTGTAACAAAAGACTAATAGTAATGCCAGTTAAATATTTCTCCAAGCCTTCACAAGTCTCCTCTACTTCATTGTAGTTTTATATTTTAGTTGCCTTTGAGTATATCAGGCAGCCATGCTTGTTTGCTTGGAAGCAAACAGCATTTCTCTCTGGTCTAATTACTTAGAAGTCCTATGTGGCCAGGCTAATATGCTGGTAAGATCTAGCTAGTCCCACGATGATTGTGGTAGCATGGGAGAATATTTATACCAGCTAGTACAGCATACATGGTCAGATAAACTGCCACATTTAGACTACCCCCTTATCTATGAAGTGATTTTCAGGCGGCAATTCAGAGCAGATGCAGCGGCCCTTAGAGGAGTCCTGCAACAAGGTACCATCTCATTTTCCTTATAACTGACTAGTATTCCATTTTGTTTAAAGACTGCAATTTCTTTTATCCACTAATCTACACGGGGTATTGTGTTATTTGCAGATCTTGATTATTACAAATAGTGCTGCAATGAGCAAAGCTGTGAATATTTTTAAATCAGTTTTTTTATTTGAGGAATATATACTGAACTGTGTAATTACAAGATCATACTGCAATTGCACTTTTAATTTTGAGAAATATCATGCAGAATTCCTACAGCATCTGATTTCCATAAAGCCTGACACCAACAGGGAATGGAGGGTTTTTTTCCCTTCCATATCAACACTTGCACTGTTATTCTTGACCTTGAAATATGGGCCATTGTCTCAGGTGTGAAGTTATCTTTTTATTTCTTTAATTTGCATTTCCCTGATAGTCATTTTGAGACTTTCTTTTTACATAATCTCTGTATCCTATTGTTGGTCTTCTTTGGAGAAGAGTGAGGTCAAATCTTCTTTCCAAGTTTTGAGTGAGTTTTTGATATTTTTATTGTTGAACTTTATGAGTACTTTATATACCTTGAATATTGGTCATTAGTCAGATGTATGGTATGCAAATATATTCTCCTATTTGGTAATATACCATTTTCCTTCAGATCATGGTTTCTTTCTTGATCCAGAAGCCTTATAGTGGGGTGCAATTCTAAGTTTTGTTTTTGTTTCATTTGCCAACGTAGACAAATCACTGAACAGGTCACTGAAACCAGTATCATGAAATGTGTTGGCCCTATCTTCTTAGTGTATTCTATGGATTTGTATCTAAGAACTAAATATGTACTCTATTTTGAGTAAAGTTTGATACAAGGAGGTGTAAATAGTGGTTCAATTTCATCCTTTATATGTAGCCAACTAGTTTTTTTGTTCTCATTATTTGAGGAGAATTTCTCTTTTCCTTTTCATGTTCTCAGCTCCGTTATTCATTACCACAGTATTTTGATTATTAGAGCTGTACAGAATAGTTTAAAGCCAGGAAAGGAAGGTGATGCTTTCCATTCTCTTTTCCTCATAATGTTTTGGCTATTATAAACTACACAAAAGTGGTGGTATTTGTTGGACAACTCACACTTCAGTTGTTTTTGTTATTTTTCTTTGAAAACTACCACTTTGATTACTAGTAATGATTACATTGAATTTATATAATGACTTAAGGTAGGATGGTCTTTTAAATAGTTTTAAGACCTCCAATCAGGAACACAATACATTCCTGATTTTTTCTATTTATTCTATAGCACGCTATTCTATAATGTGTTTTTTTTCTATTTTTTCTATAGAATAATTTAGTTTTTGACATATACATTTTTCCGTTAAGTCCTAAATACTTAAAGCTTTTAGAAAAATTTTAAATGGGATTACAATATTTGTTTTTCTTCTAGTTTGTTGTTTGTATTTAAGAAGACAACAGAAAATTGTAGGATGCTTCAGTAGTCTGCCACTTTACTATATTGTCTCACTGTTTAGAATTTTTTTTATGAATATTATCTCTGAACTTCAAACATAATTCTACTTATTTCCGGCTTGCGCGGCCGCTTGATGCTTTATTTGGAGGTGATTAAAGGGGTTTGCCTCCCCGCTCGGCAAGCCTGGCAAGCTTCTCATGTTTTATTTGATATGCCAAATTCCAGTAACAATTATATTAGGTCATAGCCATGACCTAATATAATGATTTGAGGCTCTTTATGTTCCTGTAGCAAGCCGATGCCCCTGGCTCTACTGGCATGAGACAGGACATATGGAGATATTACTGGTGTCCGCTCTAGCAAATAGATGATTAACGGGAAGATCGTGATCGATTGTGATTTTCCAATTAGAATATTTTTGATTATTTTTTGTTGCTAATTATTGTGACTCGGATCTCCAAAATGAATCATACTGATAAGTTTATCTCATTACTGAACGTAGAGGCAAGGCTTTCAGTTTTTCAATATTGAATATGATGTTAGGTATAGTTTGTTGTATAATGACCTCTAGTATGTTATATGCTTCTTCTTTCCCTATTTTAATGAGTTTTGCTATAAAGTGATATTAAATCTTGTCAAGAGCTTTATCTGAATCTATTTCTGTGTATATGCATCATATGAGAGACACTAATCATATCTCTTTTTGCTGCTAAGTTGCATTACAGTAATTGATTTGAATGTTGAACCACCTTTGCATTCTATTTGGTACTGAGCCAGGACCAGATAAAATTCATATTTTTTCAAGTGATTCAGGTGAGTTCCCAGACTCCTAAGTTTGTTAGCTCCCTCTAAAGAACTACACCACCTATGGCAATGCTTTTGCTTTTTACGTTTATTATATCTTTTGTAAGATGATATTAGAAAGAGAATCACTCCTTGAACTCCATCAAACTAAAGTTCATGATCATTGCAAATATACTGCATTCACGTCATCTCCAAATTAACATGTCACTGGCCTGGAGAGACAGTACAGTAGGTGAGGTGCCAGGCTAGCATGTGCCTTGACCCAAGTTTGCTCTCCAGCATAATATGTGCCCCAGAAGAAGAAATCCCTGAGTTGAAAACTGGGATTAATCCTAAATGCCACCACATGTGTCACTTTCTCCTTACCTCCCCCATCCCCCAAAAGACAAATATATATATATATATGTGTGTATATATATACATATATACAATTAAATATATATGTATATATACATATGTATATATACATATATATTTAATTTCTGTGTTCTTGGAATTCTTTTCTAATTGCCTAAATGTCAGTGCCATGGCCATTAACCATAGAATGCTTTAGTCAGAGAGCAAAATTTCATGTATTCTATCTTTATTGATACACAGTATGATTACACATCTGAAGAGGTAATGCTCCAGAAATATTAGGTATGTTCTTATGAGATCCATGAGCCATTTCAGATAATAAAAAGTACCACTTTATGGAAATTGAATCAGTCCATTAACTGTGGATTGCATAAAACGATCAGGTTAGGATTTTTAATTGAATAGGCTTGAACTTTCTTATGGCTATTTCTTTATTTCTATATTAAAATCTCACTCTTATTGCCTCTAAGTATACAAACATGCATATCCATATGCAAACACAAGAGTTAATTAAAACCACAAAGACCATTCACTTAGTTGAGGAACGTGTGTAAAGCACCCTTTGGAAAAGATGCTGCTTCTACCAACTTTTACTACTTCAGAAAATATATTTAATGGAGCTGTGTCAATCTTTGAACTTCTCTTTATATCATGACCTGGGCTGGGTATTTTGTTCCAGTAGTAGAGCACATATCTTGCATATGTGAAGTCCCATGCATAGCATGTCTGTTTCTTCCTCAGCACCACTGTGACCCTGAAGCCCCCCCCCCAGACCCCTTCACAACAAACCACTAGTGGCCCAAGATCACTAGTCCCAGCTGATCAGACTTGCAATACATTTTTCAAATGTGTTCAGAAATGTGCCATCATTTACCGGCACCCAAAATTACAGGCACTCAAAGTAAATATTTTGTGTTATATAGTATAGAGATTAAGGGGCTTGCTTTGCATGTACCTAACCTTGGTTTGACCTCTGCTACTGCCAGTCCCCATAGCAACACCAGGAATGACTTCTAGGCACAAAATCAGGAATAAGGCTTGAGCATCACCAAGTGGGAACAAAAAAAAACCAAAAAAAAAAACAACAAAGAAGCAAATAAAAAGAGAAAAATCAAGCAGTATTAGCAATCAATTTCATATATGCACAGCAATAGATTCCTATATATAAAAATTTCTTAGTTTAAATTAATTGTAAGTTTAATCGTCCTATCCGGTTTGTTAGGCATTCAAATGAATCAATTAATTTAAACTAAGAAATTTTTTATATAAAGGAATCTATGTAGAATTTCTCAATTTCATCTTCCTTGTATGTGGATGTTGGTGCGTAGACAATGAAGATAGAAATTGCTGGCAGGGTGATACCATTTCACCAAAACTCTTCAGCGCCACCACTCTAGAACATCATGCAACAATTAGAATGGGAAGGAATGGGAGTCAAGATAGATGGTCGGCAACTACACTACCCCCCGCTTCGCTGATGACATCGCTCTAATAACACCAAACATTAGCCAAGCAGCAGAAATGCTGGCTGACTTCGACCGAGAATGTGGAAAGATAGGTCTATAGCTAATTCTAAAGAAAACTATGTTTATGAAAAAATGAACTAGGTCCAGAGGCCCCATTCACTCTCAATGGAACAGACATCTCCGAATGCAGCATTTATGTGTACCTAGGTCGAGAAGTCAACATGATGAATGACCTAAAACCTGAGCTGCGCAGGAGGAAGAGAGCGGAATGGAATGCCTTCAAAGGCATAAATAAATTGAATAAGTAGCTAAAATGACAAAGAACCTCCGGTTCTGGGCACATCTCTTTGACTCCACCATTCTCCTCCCTGCATTAACATACACCTCAGAGACCTGGGCCCTATGAAAATAATATTCAGGTATCCCAGAGAGGAATTGAAAGAGCTATGCTTGGAATATCATGCCTCACTCAAGTGCGAGAGAAGGAATCCGGAGTTCCGACCTCCGTCGCTATTCCAGAATCAGGGACGCTGTCTCGTTTGCCAAGGCATCGAAAATCAGATGCGCTGGACATGTAATGCGATTTGGAGATGACCGTTGGACTAGAGCCGTTACTGACTGTATCCCATGGGATATCAAAAGATAACGTGGCCACCCACCTACAAGATGGTCAGACTTCCTTGTCAAGACCTTGAAGGAACAGTTTGAGGCTCTTCATATTCCTGAATCAACCAGATGTCATTGGGCTACATTGGCACGTGATAGGTTCCAATGGAAATGTTACTGGTGCCCGCTCTAGCAAATCGATGAATAAAGGGAGTCAAGTGATCAAGTGATCAAGTGAAGTTTAAATTGATTGCATTCTTTAACAAAGCTGCACAAAGTAGCTAGATGGATCAGGAAACAAAATTCAACCTGCTATTAACATGAAAACCTCTTAAACTATTATGATGGATTAACACAGCTCAGAATGAAAGAGCAGAAACCAATCATATTTGTTTACTAAAAAAAAGACATATTTGCAGATTAAAAAAGAGCAAAGATACCCAGTCATACTTAAATCAGCAAACATAATCACTTTTTTTTTGCCTTTTTGGGTCACACCCGGCAATGCTCAGGGGCTACTCCTGGCTCTGCACTCAGGAATTACTTCCTGGCGGTGCTCGGGGGACCATATGGGATGCCGGGGATCGAACCCAGGTCGGCAGAGGCCGGCCGTGCAAGGCAACGCTCCTACCCGCTGGGCTATCGCTCCGCCCCAGCAAAATAATATTTAAATAAAATTCTATAAGAGATGAAGATGGAAGTTACATAGTGATTAGAGGATGGATAAATTAAGAAGACTTAACTATAATCAACATATATGCTCCATTGAAGGCTTGTATGTTCATAAGGACTGATAGTTGATATACCTGAGGCCACAAAGGTCTTGTGTAACACAGTAACAGCTGGAGACTTTAGTACTCTACTGCTGTCATTGAAAAGAACAACCAGACAAAAATCAATAAAGAAACAAGAGCACTAAATGAGGAATTGTAAGAAGTGTAACTATTAGAAGAGCCAAAAAATAATTCCTGATCATAGTAAGGTGTGTCCCCAAAAAATAAAGAAAGTAAGAAAGGAAGGAAGGAAGGAAGGAAGGAAGGAAGGAAGGAAGGAAGGAAGGAAAGATGGAAGGAAAAAAAGAAACGAAAAAGAAAAAAAGACAGAAAGACAGAAAGGAAGAAAGAGAGAGAGAGGAAAGAAAGAAAGAAAGAAAGAAAGAAAGAAAGAAAGAAAGAAAGAAAGAAAGAAAGAAAGAAAGAAAGAAAGAAAGAAAGAAAGAAAGAAAGAAAGAAAGAAAGAAAGAAAAGAAAGAAAGAAAGAAAGAAAGAAAGAAAGAAAGAAAGAAAGAAAGAAAGAAAGAAAGAAAGAAAGAGAGAGAGAAAGAAAGAAAGAAAGAAGAGAAAGAAAGAAAGAAAGAAAGAAAGAAGGGAAAGAAAGAAAGAAAGAAAGACAGAGGTAAAGAAAGAAGGAAAAGAAAGAGAGAAAGAAAGAAAGAAAGAAAGAAAGAAAGAAAGAAAGAAAGAAAGAAAGAAAGAAAGAAAGAAAGAAAGAAAGAAAGAAAGAAAGAAAGAAAGAAAGAAAGAAAGAAAGAAAGAAAGAAAGAGAGAAAGAGAGAGAAAGAAAGAGAGAAAGAAAGAAAGAAAGAAAGAAAGAAAGAAAGAAAGAAAGAAAGAAAGAAAGAAAGAAAGAAAGAAAGAAAGAAAGAGAAAGAAAGAAAGAAAGAAAGAAAAAAGAAAGAAAGAAAGAAAGACAGAAAGAAAGAAAGAAAGAAAGAAAGAAAGAAAGAAAGAAAGAAAGAAAGAAAGAAAGAAAGAAAGAAAGAAAGAAAGAAAGAAAGAAAGAAGGAAAGAAAGAAGGAAAGAAGGAAGGAAAGAAAGAAAGAAAGAAAGACAGAAAGAAAGAAAGAAAGAAAGAAAGAAAGAAAGAAAGAAAGAAAGAAAGAAAGAAAGAAAGAAAGAAAGAAAGAAAGAAAGAAAGAAAGAAAGAAAGAAAGAAAGAGAGAAAGAAAGAAAGAGAGGAAAGAAAGAAGGAAAGAAAGAAGGAAAGAAGGGAAGGAAAGAAAGAAAGAAAGAAAGAAAGAAAGAAAGAAAGACAGAGAGAAAGAAAGGGAAAAGAAAGAAAGAAAGAAAGAAAGAAAGAAAGAAAGAAAGAAAGAAAAGAAAGAAAGAAAAAGAAAGAAAGAAAGAAAGAAAGAAAGAAAGAAAGAAAGAAAGAAAGAAAGAAAGAAAGAAAGACGGAAAGAAAGAGGAAGGAAGGAAAGAAAGAAAGAAAGAAAGAAAGAAAGAGAGAGAGAGAGAGAGAGAGAGAAGAAAGAAAGAAAGAAAGAAAGAGAGAGAGAGAGAGAGAGAAAGAAAGAAAGAAAGAAAGAAAGAAAGAAAGAAAGAAAGAAAGAAAGAAAGAAAGAAAGAAAGAAAGAAAGAAAGAAAGAAAGAAAGAAAGAAAGAAAGAAAGAAAGAAAGAAAGAAAGAAAGAAAGAAAAGAAGAAAGAAAAAAGAAAGAAAGAAAGAAAGAAAGAAAGAAAGAAAGGAAGGAAGGAAGGAAGGAAAGAAAGAAAGAAAGAAAGAAAGAAAGAAAGAAAGAAAGAAAGAAAAGAAAGAAAGAAAGAAAGAAAGAAAGAAAGAAAGAAAGAAACTGATCATTAATCTTGGCTAAGAATTAAGTGTATCACTTGTATCACTTGTATCACTTGTCTTCCTGTTCATCATTGATTTGCTCAAGCAGGCACCAGTAACATCTCCATATGTCCTGTCTCATGAAGCAGAGCCAAAGAGCATCTGCTTGCTCCAGGAACATAAAGAGCCTCAAACCATTCCATCAGGTCATGGGAATGAGGTCTATAATTGTTACTGGTATTTGGTATATTGTTAGGGTCCGGAGTCGCAAGTTCTTAGGAATCACAAAGAAACCAGCCAGTAATGTAAAAAGCAAACAGAGTTTATTAAGCCAGCTAGCTGGGGTCAAGCTCTCAGGCACGTAGACCAATGCAAGATCCTAAGAAGGGAAGCTTTAGATTATATAGCCATAATTCATGTCATAACCTGCGCAAACTTAAAGAATATGATTCAAAAACGACGTTGCTCAAGTTGCACAGACAACTTGTATTGTTATGTCCTCTGGACGTTCTAAACATCAGTATGCCCTCAGTGCACCCGGAGCGGTTTCTAGATAACAGGAGGGGCAGTGAAACTTACTTTTCCAGGCTGCTGGGCTGAGCCTGCCCAAATGTTCTTCCCAAGGCAGGATGGGGGTGTGTGATGACGAGCCCTCGGTGACTTTTCACAGCAACATGGGGCCTTTTGGCTCTTTGAACCCGCCTGCTGTGTTTCTCCCCCTAACAATATCAAATACGACACGGTAGCTTGCCAGCTTCTGCCGTGCAGGTGGGATACTCCTGTAGTCACCTCTAATCTCCAGCATTTATTGATGACCAGCTCTTCTGTGATCAGCTCTTCTGCTGGGTGGAGTTCTGATGAGAGGGGAGTCCGGATGTGAAAAATGGCAGCCCTCATGGAGTGGGTGGTTGTCTGGCTTCTTGTGACACTCTGCTGGGGTGGCGGGCCAGGGCTAGAACCCGCCATCCCTCCCAGGAGCCTCGTGATCAGCTGGGCACAGGGAGAGCCGGTAGCAGCTCTGCTCCATGTCTGTGAGTCAGACATGTATTACTAAAAAAGTAATATACTTCCCTGCTCTTGGATTGTATATTGGAACCTGTGATAGTAAAGCCCCTTTTAAAACTGCAAAAAAAAAAAAGTAATATACAGGGACAGGAGCAATAGCACAGCGGGTAAGGCGTTTGCCTTACACGCGACTGACCTGGGTTCAATTCCCCAGCATCCCATATGGTCTCCTGAGCGCCACCAGGAGTAAATCCTGAGTGTAGAGCCAGGAGTAAGCCCTGAGAATTGCGGATGTGACTCAAAAACCAAAAACAAAGAATGTAATATACATAGGTATATTATGTGTATTAAATGAGAATACTCAGAATAAAAGACCATTTTCCATAATAAAAGAATGAGATCAATTGTGTCCTTGGGCAGAACTAAGCCTGAAAGTTCTGTTAGAGAGGTTTGTTCTTAACCCTTTATTGAGATGATTTCCCCTTAGCCCCTCAGAAATCCTGATAGTTCTTGGTAAATGCTGCTGTGTATCCCCTGTGTTCCTGTCAAAGTTCACGTAGGGCCAACCATGATAGGATGGACACCACGTTTCCCTTCTCACAGGGAAAAGGATTTTAAGAAGCAGCAGTATGGAACTGAGTAAACTAGTTGGTGTTCTGTACACAGATTAATATCCCCTTAAACACAGACATTTGGAGGATATTAGTGATCAACTCTTAGAATTGATCTGTTGAGTCCATGGGGCTGACTTGTAGATGGAGAATAGATAATTCTATTCCAGGTAACTTGGTAAAGTGTTTCTCAGTGGCCTGAGACACAGTGTTTCTGACATAGGTGGGGGGGCATGACAATGAACTTTCTGGGAATAAAGCTAGCCCTAAAGCTGTCCAGAGTCATCTTTTGGAACCAGGAACCAAGACTTGATAAGACCTTTATCAACAATAGACCCTGAGAAAGCTGGATCAACCTTCTCAGGCCAGCCCTTAACCCCACTAACTCTCTATAGACCCTGAGGAAGCTGGATCAACCTTTCTCTGCCCAGCCCTTACTCCGTTTACATTCCAGAACAGAAGATCTAGCAGGAACAGATTCTCAAAGAAGACCACTCCCAAAAGCTCCCCTTGGCAATGGCCCTTGCAAGGGACTTTAACCTAGAATGAAGTCCCATATGGGAATAGCTTGGGAAAAACCCTATAAAAGCCATCCTGACCAGAGGACAGCCTGCATAGCTGCCTGAGTCCATGTGCTGCTTGAGACCACGTGGCCGAGAAGCAAGTGGTGCCCGAAGCACATGTGTCGCCCCGCATCTCCCATCTTGAGATGTGTACTCTCTCTCTCACTATCAGTTGGGGCTCTCTGTCCTTGAAGTAGCTGTGTTTTCCCTTGAGCACATTACTCTCTACTTTCTTTCTTCTCCTTCCCTGTCCTGAAACCTCCATAATAAAATGTCTTTTACTTCACTGCTCGTCTATTCCTGAAAATTCTTTTTCTGCAAGGAAGACAAGAACCCTGAGGAAACCCTGGGTAAGGCCTAGGACTGACTTTCCTTTCCTGCAAAGAGCAATTCCTTGCTCCAGCCTGAGTCTGTGGCTCCCCGAGAAATCTCGGGTGGTAGGGATCAACTCCTATGTCTAGCGATCAAGCAGACATCAGGTGTATCTTGATGGCCACCTCGTGGGGCTGGTGGGGCTCAGGCCCACACCATGGAGGGGCTCATCAAAGACTGTATCAGTCCGTAGCCTGCCCAGCGGGTCCTGAGCAGTGGCAGAGGCGACTGAGGAGAAAGTGACCATCTCTCCTTCATGCCTCACCTAACCACCTGTGGTGCCCACCTACATCACTGCTACTTCTCTATTCAACCCACTTTGGATAACCAGGAAAGGGCCTACGGTGAATCAGGACAATGAAGTCAGCTACCAGCATCTCTGTTGTAGGGGTGACACAGAGGGAGCTAAGGAGGAAAAAGCCAGCTAACTTTAGCCAATCACACAGACATGGAACAAGTAGCCAATCAGAATGTAGAAGGTGAGGGGGTTTGACAACAGACAAAAAGGGAGCTGCAGGCTTCTTTGCCCCTCTCTTGCCAGCTAGCTCCCTCTCTGAGCACATCCTCTCCCGATCGGGTAGGGTGGCATGCCCAGCTACAGGGCCCAGTACAGGTAGGCCACACAAGACCCAGCAAGGACAGGTATAGGACAGAGTGGTCTAGGAGGTCCAGGTCAGCTCAGAATCAGGAAGGGCACAGATACCCAGTTAGTGGTGATGTAGGTGGGCCTTACAGGTGGCTTATGTGAGGCAGGAAGGGGAGAGAGATGGTCACTTTCTCCCCCAGCTGCCTCTGCCGCCCAGGACCCGCTGGGCAGGCTAAGGACAGAAAAAAAGGCAAGTCAGTCCTAGGCCTTACCCAGAGTTTCCTCAGGGTTCTTGTCTTCCCTCACAGAAAAAGAATTTTCAGGAATAGAGGAGCAGTGAAGGAAAAGAGTTTTGATTATGGAGGTTTTAAGAAGGGGAAGGAGGAGGGAAAGTTGAGAGAGAGCACACATCTTAAGAGGGGAGATGCGGGCAACACACGTGCCCGACACCACATGTGCTCGCCCACGTGAGCTCAAGCAGCACCTGGGCTCAGGCAGCATATGAGCGCTGTCCTTTGGTCAGGCTGGGTGGTTTTTATTGATTTCTTCCCAAGCTACTCCCATATGGGGCTTCAACTAGGTTAAGGTCTGTTGCTAGGGCCGTGGCCAGGGGGAGTAGACTTTGGGAGTAGTCTTCTTTGAAAATCTTTTTCTTGACCTGTTCCTGCTGGATCTTCTGTTTTGGAATGTAGCCGGATTAAGGGCTGGACTGAGAAGGTGGATCCAGGGTTTATTATTGGTTAATGGGTATCATCAGGTCTCATTCCTGGTTCCAAAAGGTGACTCTGGGGGTTGGAGAGATAGCCCAGAGGGTAGGGCGTTTGCCTTGCATGTGGCCGGCCCATGCCGGCCCAGGTTCCATCCCCCGGCATCCCATATGGTCCCCCGAGCACCGCCAGGAGTAGAGTAATTCCTGAGTGCAGATCCAGGAGAAACCCCTGAGTATTGCCGGGTGTGACCCAAAAAAGAAAAAAATAGGTGACTCTGGACTGTCTTAAGGCAAGAATTCATTGCCATGTGGGTCCCCCCATCTGCCTGCCTGCATTAGTGGCACACATGCCACGCATGTCCCCAGGTGGCTGAGATGCTGGGCAGAGAGGCAGAAGCACAGTTTTCCAGAGGCCTCCCCTTGCGCAGCTGCTACCAAGCCACCCCGCAACACTCCTGATTCATCAGGTTTAGATGCAAGTACAAATAACGTGAATATAAAAGAAAATCGCTTCCCACGAATGTGGGACTGCTCATACATTAATTTTGAACAGAAATCAACATTGTCAGAATAAACACGAGGTTTCTAACCTGTGCCCAGGATAGGGAGCCTCCAGGAATCTCTACTGACCAAACGGAAGGTTGTTTCTAGCACAGGAAGAGCCTGAGTGCCCTCTACTGGTTACAATGAGGAACTGTTTAGGCGGGTAAACCAGAAACAGTTCAAAAGCCTCCAAGTGGCAGCGTTCACTGTGCACAGTGAATAAAATCATCTCAACTCCTGTCTTCTAGTAAATTTAATTATTTGACAGGTAAGTGTTATAAAGGAGACAAATGAAACCTGTCAGCCAAATAACACTAGTGTTGTGCAGAAACTTAACTAAAGCAGAAAGAAGTATCGGGTGTGATGTGTGAGAAGCTTCCGAGCAGTCTGGAGAAATCATTCATTTCATAAAGCTTGGAAAGTCAGAGGAAATGCCCGAAGTGAGAGCGTCACTGTGTTTAAGGAGAAGACAAAAGTGTGGGACAGAAGCAGAAGCGGGAGGGACAGACAGCAGAAAAATCCGGAGAAATCAGGGCCAAATCACAGCGGGGCTCCTAAGCCATTGCTGAACTTTTGGTTTTACTTGGAGCGACATGGACACAGAATGCCAAGATGAGAAATTGCCTTCCTAATTTATTTATTTTTAACTTTTTACTATCCCACCGTGACATATAGTTACAAAAGTGTTCATATTTGGGTTTCAGCACCCAAATATGTGTTCCAGCACCCGTTCCTCCACCAGTGCCCATTTTCCTCCACCAATGTCCCATGATTTTTCCCCTCCCCCAGCCTGCATCTATAGCAGACAATTTTCACTTCTCTCTCTCTCTCTCCCTCTCTCTCTCTCCCTTCTCTTATATTGTGGCTTGAAATACATACTCTTTTGCCTACTTTCAATGCTCAGTTCTACGCTGGAATTATCATTTACAGTAATTATTAGTACTTGGTTCCTTTCTCTGTATTGCCTAATCTCTGACTTCCACACATTTGCAGTAGGTTCTAACCACTGACAAGACCTCCTGATCTATGTTTTGTCTGACCTTGGATATTGGTATCATGCTATTATTTTATATTCTGCAAATAAATGCAGTCATTCTATATTTGTCCTTTTCCCTCTGGCTAATTTCACTCAGCATGATCCTCTCCATGTCCATCCACTTATAGTCAAATTTCATAACTCCTTTTTCCTGATAACTGCATAGTATTCCATTGCATGTATAGATGTACCACAGTTTCTTTATCCAGTCATCAGTTCTTGGGCACTCTGGTTGTTTCCAGATTCTGGCTATTGTGAATAGTGCTGCTATGAAAATAAAAGTGAAGTTGATGTTTCTGCTCTGTGTTTTTGGCTTCCCAGGGTACATTCCCAGGAGTGGTATGGCTTAAACAAATGGGAGCTCAATTTCTAGTCTTTGGAGGAATGTCCATATTACTTTCCAGAAAGGCTGTACCAGTCAACATTCCCACGAACAGTGAATGAGTGTCACTTTATCCCCCCCCACGCCAGCACTTGTTGTTCTTGCTCTTTTGGATAAGTGCCAGTCTCTGTGGTGTGAGTGATCTCATTGTGGTTTTGATTTGTATCTCTCTGATGATTGATGATGATGAGCATTTTTTCATATGTCTTTTGGCCATTCGAATTTCTTGTCAAAGTTTCTGTTCATTTCTTCTCCCCATTTTTGATGAGGTTGACTGTTTTCTTCTTGTAAAGTTCTACCAGTGCCTGATATATCCCGGATATTAACCCCTTATCAGATGGGTCACGATCACGATCTTCCCGTTGATCATCTATTTGCTAGAGCAGGCACCAGTAATATCTCCATATGTCCTGTCTCATGCCAGTAGAGCCAGGGGCATCGGCTTACTACAGGAACATAAAGAGCCTCAAACCATTATAATAGGGCAAGTGGCCGCACGAGCCAGGCTGTGATGGGCTGGTCTGCTGGGTGGAGTTCTGACGAGAGGGAAGTCCAAATGTGGAAAATGGCGGTGCCCGTGGAGTGAGGGTGGTGATCTGGCTTGTTGTGAGGCTCTGCCGAGGTGGTGGGCCAGGGCTAGAACCCGCCATGCCTCCCGACTGCCTCATGAACGTCTGTGCACAGGGAGAGCAAGGAACAGCTCTGCCCCATGTCTGAGAGACTCTGGACCAGCATACCTGGGCTGGATTGAGGAAAAAGCTGCTGCAGGGTGGGTGTCAATGATCCGGGCTGTGATGGGCTGGTCTGCTGGGTGGAGTTCTGACGAGAGGGAAGTCCAAACGTGGAAAATGGCAGCGCCCGTGGAGTGAGGGTGGTGGTCTGGCTTGTTGTGAGGCTCTGCCAAGGTGGTGGGCCAGGGCTAGAACCCGCCATGCCTCCCGACTGCCTCATGAAAGGCTGTGCACAGGGAGAGCAAGGAACAGCTCTGCCCCATGTCTGAGAGACTCTGGACCAGCATACCTGGGCCGGATTGAGGAAAAAAGCTGCTGCAGGGTGGGTGTCGATGATCCGCGCTGTGATGGATCAGATGGGTATTGGATGAATATTCTTTCCCATTCTGTGGACTGCTTTTGTATCTTGGTCACTGTTTCTTTTGAGGTGCAGAAGCTCTTTAGTTTCGTGTAGTCCCGTGTCGGGAAGCCACTGAGGTCCCCAACAGTATCAGGACAGAAGTTCTCTTCTACCTCCAAGGCAGATGGGGGAAAGGATGAAAGCTCACAAGTCCAGCACAGTTCTGAAAAGGCTGTTAACAGTACAAAAGCTCTACCACCACAATCCAATATAATGAAAGAACTCTAGTCTTTGGAGGAATGTCCATATTACTTTCCAGTTCTAAGTCAGAACTTAGACCATACGAAAGAGCCCAAATCTCTACCAAAGAGAGAGGATCTCACCTGAGAGGAGTCCTACCCAAAAGAAGAAACAGAAAATAAGGGGCAGGGGCCTCAAGTCAGTCTCCTTATGTACATCAAAGTAATCCTATCTGTGACAGGGAGTGTGCTGTTAACAAAGAACCCTAAACAGCTTCTAGATAGTGGAAGAGTGTTGAAGGGTGGTGCCACACCCTATTATAGGTATAAACAAAGGATTACACCAAGGACTAATCCCTTCTTCCCAGATTATCTCTTATGTAAAACACTGGAGAGAGGGGAGGGCTGATATAAAGTAATACATCTTAATTTCATGGGTTTTGTGTAATCTAGATGATATCCACAAGGTCCTTCTTATTTATTACCTGCACCAAGCTGATTCTGAGTGTCTTTTTCTCCATATACTGAAAGGGTCACACTCGCCTGTGTGAGGGCAAACTGCTATGATCCTTCCTATAATCTTAAAGATAGTCTCAATGTAGCCAGGTTGGTAGTCTCCTAGTAAATTCTAACTGTCTCACGCTGGGTGCAGTGGGTATAAAGAGGAGCTGTGCCCAATCAAGAAAACATAGAAGTCTTCGTAGATGTGAAATAAGTCAGAAGTTATTTAGAGTCAAGGTGACTTCTGTATCTGCCACACCCTCTATCAGTGTTTACATAGAAGAGAGATCTCAATAGAATGAACCTTGACTTAAGAACATGTAAGTAGATTAAGCTATGAGTGGTAAAACAGCAAAGCTCCCAGACTAGCTAAACCTGTCTTCCAACAGTCCCAGATGTTTATCTTTGCTTCTAGTTGCTTTGTTAGTGGTGTTTCATCTTTAAATGTGCCTTTACCTTCAACGTTGTAGAGAGTTTTTCCTATATTTTCTTCAATGCACTTTATGGATTCAGGTCTGATATTGAGATCTTTAATCCGTTTTGATCTGATTTTTGTGCATGGTGTTAGACAGCGATCCAAATTCATTTTTTTACATGTAGCTGCCCAGTTTTCCCAGCACCACTTGTTGAAGTCTAATTTATTTTTAAATGGATAATTTAGTGACACACTACACAGGCATATACATTTTGTTTCCAGGTCTCTATCCCAGGAGAAACAGCATTATCCTAGAAGGCTTGGCAGAGTGGTGCTTGCAGAATTCTCGTGATGCTTGCAAGAAGTATGCATAATAAAAATACAGGCTGGCTATTGATTAAAACACAAGCTGTGTGACAAAAGAAAGCTATATATTGTCTATGGATATGTGTCTCTGTATGCCTGAAGGCCATAAAGCACACTAAAGCAGTCATCTAAGCTGCTTAAAGTTTTAGTCATTAAACTATTACTCACAGTATAAAACTATTAAAGCCATTAAACTTGTGAAATTAAAATTAAGCACAAGTAATATTTTAAATCACTTTCTCATTAAGTTTCGTGTCTGATAACCAATTCGGCCACTTTCCTAGTCATAGAAAGCCCCGACTCAGACACCTGCCTTTAAGAAACCCAAGATTAAGAAGGAAGTAAAATGAAAGTTTCTTTGCCCTTTGCGATACCCTTGGTCCTATGCTATCCTCATTCATATTGACCCATTTATCTGTTGTGTATTTAGGAATTTGTCCGGTGTTTCCTCACCTTACAGATAAGACAGACGCAGGTGTTACTTAAGGTCACAGTTGACCAGTTAGAACTGGAAGCACACACAAGAACCCTCAGACCTAAACCCTGCACTTTACATTGCACCATGAGACCAAGAATTTTATGACAATATTCTAATTTAGTAAAAGATCGGAACAGCAAAGGGACAGATTCCTGGGTTTTCTTTAAAAATCAATATGCTGGGGGCTGGAGCCATAGCACAGCAGGTAGGGTGTTTGCCTTGCATGCGGCCAACCCAGGTTCAATCCCCAGCATCCCATGTGGTCCCCGAGCACCTTCAGGAATAATTCCTGAGTGCAGAGCTAGGAGTAACCCCTGAGCATTACTGGGTGTGACGCAAAAGAAAAAGATTTAAAAAATCAGGACCCTGTCACCCAACAGAGTCCTGTCAACAAAGAACCCTAAACAGCTTCTAGATAGTAGAAGAGTGTAGAAGGGTGATGCCAGACCCTACTACAGGTATAAACAAAGCACTATGCCAAGGACTAATCCCTTCTGAGGTTATCTCTTATGTAAAACCTGGAGAGGGAGAGAGAGTTGGTATAAAGTAATACATCTTAATTTCATGGGCTCCATGTAATCTAGATGGTACCCTTCTAGGTCCTTCTTATTTATCATCTACACCAGGGTGATTCTGAGTATCTTGTTCTCTGTATCTTTTGCTCTGTAGAAAAGATCTAAAAAAATTTTAAAAAGATTTAAATTTAAAAGTTTAAAGATTTATCCATCAGTAGGGTGATGACTGGCTAAATAAAGAGAAAAAAAAATCAAGGGCACTTAAACTTAAATGAAGCAGCCACTAACTGCCCCAGTAGCTGTGTTTAAAGACCAGCTTCCTTGTCTTTTAACCAGGCAGCTAGTTTGCTTTTATTCCCTAAGAGATGGGCATTGTTGCTCCCTTTACAGATCTAAATACCAGGGCCAGGAAAATTATTTCTGGAAAATTATTTCTTAACGTTTCCATGAAGGCAACGTTAAGAGACTATTAAGGGCAAAGCTATAACTTCTGCCTCAACTTCAGGGCAGCATTTCTCACAGCTGCCTAAGTCTGACTGTCCAAAAGTCCCCGAGTCCTCTATTGGCCACAAAAAATAATGACATTTATTGGTCAGTTCTACAACTGGCCAAACAGCATAGGACTGATAGTGTTCCAGCTAGTGACATAGTGCTGCTCAGGCCTGGGAGTGCTCAGGGACCACCAGAGCTATACCTGCAGTCCTGAGGTATCCTGCAGCCCTGGTTATCAAACCCCAGGCCCCATGCATGCCTTGAATGTTCTCCACGACTTTAATTTCTCTTCCTGGTCCCATATAACATTGTAAATGATTTCTAAGAGGTTTTACTTATTTGAGCCTCATAAAAAAAAAAAAAAAACTTCTGCTGTCCCATTGGGTAGATGAGCAATCTGAGATTCAGTCATGAATCACTATCTGAGTCAGCAAAGAATTTCAGCTCCTGAGCCCTGAGTTCTGCTAGACGGGGTGAAATCCTGATATATCCAGAAAAATTGCATAGCAGAAAAGGGAATATAATGTTACTGCCTTGTTAGAGTTCCTGTATGGGAGGAGCCAGGGTCTCCAACAGTATCAGGACAGAAGTTCTCTTCTGCCTCTAAGGCTGCCAGGGAAACAGATGAAAACTCACATGCCCAGTGCAGTTCCAAAAGGCTTTTAATAGTACAAAAGCTCTACGACCACAATCCAATATAATGAAAGAACTCTAGCTCTGGTCAGAACTTAGACCATACACGAGAGCCCAAGTCTCCTACCAAAGAGAGAGGATCTCACCTGAGAGGAGTCCTACCCAAAGAAGGGGGGCGAGTGCCTCTAAGTCAGTCCCCTTATACACACCAAAGTAATCCTAACTGTTGACAGGGAGGGTCCTGTCAGGTAGCCAATGGGGTCCCCAACAATACCAGGAAGCGAGTTCCTTTCTACCTCTGAAGCTGGTGGGGAATGGATGAAAACTCAGAATCTGGCACAGTTTTAAAAGGCTTTATATCACAGGTTCTAAAATACAATCCAAGAACAGGAAAAACTCCGAACTCTGCATTCCCAGCTGGGCCCCAGCCACGTGTAGGCCAAGATGGCAGCCACCATGTGTTGAAGCCCAACAGAGAATGGAGAGAACGGAGAGAGGAAAACGCCAAGGAAAGGCAAAAAAAAAGGCCTTTTCTCTTCTCCCAGTGTATGTTATAGATTGAAATCAGCCAAAACTTCCCAGCCTGGTCCATCATGGGCTGGGCTATCTAGAGATGAATACAGGTAAAGAACTCTATTGAAATGCAGCACTTCAGGTGGGCCTTTTGGCTTTTACAAGTTCCAGAGCTGATTCAAAGCCTCTCTAGCAGAGCTGGGAGGGGCTGCAATACTTAGTAGCTGAAGTTTAAAGTAGGCATGTCACCCACCAGGGTTCTGTCAACAAAGAACCCTAAACTGCTTCTAGATAGTAGAAGAGTGTAGAAGGGTGGTGCCAGACCCTACTACAGGTATAAACAAAGGACTATGCCAAGGACTAATTCCTTCTGAGATTATCTCTTATGTAAAACCTGGAGAGGGAGAGAGAGCTGGTATAAAGTAATACATCTTAATTTCATGGGCTCCATGTAATCTAGATAGTACTCACAAGGTCCTTCTTAATTATCATCTACACCAGGGTGATTCTGAGTATCTTGTTCACCATTTTCCATATCCGGACTTCCCTCTCTTCAGAACTCCACCCAGCTGACCAGCCCATCACAGCCCGGATCATCGACACCCACCCTGCAGCAGTTTCTTCCTCAATCCGGCCCAGGTATGCTGGTCCAGAGACTCTTAGACATGGGGCAGAGCGGTTCCTTGCTCTCCCTGTGCCCAGCCGTTCATGAGGCAGTCGGGAGGCATGGTGGGTTCTAGCCTTGGCCCACCACCCCAGCAGAACCTCACAATAAGCCAGACGATCCCCCACCCACTCCATGGGCACCGCCATTTTCCACATCGGACTTCCCTGTCTTCAGAACTCCACCCAGCCGACCAGCCCATCACAGCCCGGCTCGCGGCCGCTTGCCATTCATCAGTAAATGCTTTATTTGGAGGTGTTTAAATAATATGCCTCCCGCATGGCAAGCCTAGCAAGCTGCTCGTGTTGTATTTGACATGCCAAATGCCAGTAACAATTATATTAGGTCATTCCCATGACCTAATATAATGGTTTGAGGCTCTTTATGTTCCTGTAGCAAGCCGATGCCCTTTGCTCTACTGGCATGAGACAGGACATATGGAGATATTACTGGTGCCCGCTCTAGCAAATAGATGATTAACGGGAAGATCATGATCGTGATCGTATACTGAAAGGATTACTCTCGCCCTCTTGAGGACAAACTAGTGTGATCCTTCCTATAATCTTAAACGACAGTCTCAACAAAGCCAGGGTGGTAGTCTTCTGGTAAATTCTAACTGTCCCACGCTGGGAGCAGTGGGTATAAAGAGGACCTGTACCCAATCTAGAAAACATAGAAGTCTTCGTAGATGTATAATAAGTCAGAAGTTATTCAGAGTCAAGGTGACTTCTGTAACTGCCACACCCTCTATCAGTGTTTAGAAGCGAGATCTCATTAGAATGAACCTTGGCTTAAGAATATCTGAGTAGATTAAGCTGTGAGTGGGTAAAACAGAAAAGCTCCCTGGTAGCTAAAACTGTCATCCAACAGAGTTCCCAAATCACTGCATTTCTACTAAAGAGGGAGGAGCCTGTGCAGTGAATGATGAAGCAGGAGGGACTTTCTGGTGGCCCAACTTCCGTGACTTTCTCCAGTAACATGATTCCTGCTTTTCCTCACTAGTCTCCAGGCCAAGTGGCTGGTGTCCAGGGCCTCTGATGATGTCTGTAAGTGGGGCTTCTAACCTCAACCTTTAACCCAGAAGCACACCTGCTATGCTTTGTGCCCAACCATCTGTCAGCATCACAGATCAATATTTATCCTAGGTATCTAGTCCCATCACCTTATAAAATAGAAAAATATTTCACTTCAAGGATCAGAGGAACTGATATTGTCAGAACAACCATCATACTTAAATGATACAGATTCAATACAATTCTCATCCAAAAGAGTCAGTAATTATGTTTGTTTGTCTCCATAAAACACCCTAAATAGCCAAAGCTGTACAGTGAAATAAGAAATTGGGAAGTATCTCAGTATGTAACTTGAGACCATATGGTAATGCCATATCAATACATGGTAGTGGATTAAAGATAGACTCTCTGGCTAGTGGGTTAGGATGGAATAACTAAGAACAAAACTCCAGATAATATGATGAACTAAATTTTGGCAGGGGAGCCTGGTATATGAAGTGGAGTGAAGATACCCTCTTTGATTAGTGGTGTTGGGAGCACTGGATAACATGTTTGGAAAAACATGATTGCTTTATTTTTCAGGGTCTTTTTAAAATATTTTATTATACCACCGTGAGATATACAATTACAATGTTGTTAATGTTTGGAGGTTTCAGTCACATAGTGTTCCAGCACCCCGCATTCCACCAGTGCCCATTTCCCACCACCATTGTCCCCAATTCCCTCCCCCTCCCATAGCCTGTCTCCATGACAGGTTCTTTACCTCTTTTCTCTCTACCTCTCTCTCTCTTTTCCTTCTCTTACATATTGTGGATTGCACTACATACACTTAGAGGCCATCATGTGCATTTTTTTGGCCTGTATTTAATGCTCAGTTCTAGGTTGGTATTAGCCTTTTTGACATTTATTCGCACATGTTCCCTTCTCTGTCTTACCTAACCTCTGACTCCCACACGTTTGTGGTAATTTCCACTTTTGGTAAGACCTCCTGATCCACGTTTCACCTGACATTGGATTTTGGTATCATAATATGTATATGTGTGTGTGTGTATATATATATATATATAGTGTGTGTGTGTGTGTGTGTGTGTGTGTGTGTGTGTGTATGTCATGCAAATAAATGCAGTCATTCTATATCTCTCTCTTTCCGTCTGACTAATTTCACTCAACATGATCCTTTCCATGTCCATCCATTTATAGGTAAATTTCATAACTTCATTTTTCCTAACAGCTGCATAGCATTCCATTGTGTACCAAAGTTTGGTACCAGATGTACCAAAGTTTCTTTATCCAGCCGTCAGCCGACAGTTCTCGGGCATACTGGTTATTTCCAGGTTCTGGCTATTGTGAATAGTGCTGCTCTGAAAATAAAAGTGCGGATGGTGTTTCCGCTGTGTGTTTTTGGCTTTCCAGGGTATATTCCCAGGAGTGGTATGGCTGGGTCAAATGGGAGCTCAATTGTTGGGGATGCCGCTGGCATCCCCGACAGTGTCAGGACAGAAGTTTTCTTCTATCTCTGAGGAGGTCTGGGGAACAGATGAAAACTCACTAGTCCAGTGCAGTTCCAAATAGGCTTTTAATAGTACAAAAGCTCTTCCATAGCACTCCAATATAATGAACAAACTCTAGCTCTGGTCTGAACTTAGACCATACAAAAGAGCCTAAGTCTCCCACCAAAGAGAGAGGATCTCACCAGTGATGAGTCCTACCCAGAAGAAGGAGCAAAAGGCCAAAGGGCAAAAACCAAAAGCCAAAAGTCAAAAGGAGCAAAAAGCCACAGGAGCCAAAAGCCGAAAGCTAAAAGGCCCAAAAGGTGAAGGGGCCTCAAGTCAGCCCCTTATATACACCAAAGTAATCCAGGGAGGGTTATGTCAACAAAGAACCCTAAACAGAGTGTAGAAGAGCAGTGCCACACCCCAGGTATAAACAAAGGTTACACCAAGGACTAATCTCTTCTTTTGAGATTATCTCTTATGTAAAACACTGGAGAGAGGGGGCTGGTATAAAGTAATACATCTTAACTTCATGAGTTTCATGTAATCTAGATGGTACCAATAATGTCCTTCTTATTATTATCTGCACCAGGGTGATTCTGAGTATCTTGTTCTTGTGTACTGAAAGGGTCACACTTGCCTGCTTAGAGCAAACTAGTATTATCCTTCCTATAGTCTTCCTATAGTCTCAACGTAGCCAGGTTGGTAGTCTCCTGGTAAATTCTAACTGTCCCACGTTGGGTGCAGTGGGTATAAAGAGGAGCTGTGCCCAATCTAGAAAACATAGAAGTCTTAGTAGATGTATAAGTCAGAAGTTATTCAGTCAAGGTGACTTCTGTAACTGCCACACCCTCTATCAGTGTTTACATAGAAGAGAGATCTCATTAGAATGAACCTTGGCTTAAATAGATTAAGCTGGGAGTGGGCAAAACAACAAAACCCCCCAGAATACCTGTCCTCCAACACTCAATTTCTAGTCTTTGGAGGAATGTCCATATTGTTTTCCAGAAAGGTTGTACAAGTCGACATTGCCACCAATGTATGAGAGTCCTTTTTTCCCCGCATCCATGCCAGCACTTGTTGTTTTTACCCTTTTGGATATGGGACAGTCTTTATGGTGTGAGGTGATATCTCATTGTTGTTTAGATTTGCAGCTCTCTGATGATTAGTGATGATGAGCATTTTTTCATGTACCTTTTGGCCATTCAAATTTCTTCCTTGTCAAAGTTTCTGTTCATCTCTTCTCCCCATTTTTTAATGAGGTTGGCTGTTTTCTTCTTATATAGTTGTACCAGTGCCTGATATATCCTGGATATTAACACCTTATCAGATGGGTATTGAGTGAAGATTCTTTCCCATTCTGTGAATTGTCTTTGTATCTTGGTCACTTTCTTTCGAGGTGCAGAAGCTCTTTAGTTTCATGTAGTCCCATATGTTTATCTTTTCTTCTAGTTGCTTTGTTAATGGTGTTTCACCTTTGAAGATGTCTTTAGCTTCAATGTTGTGGAGGGTTTTTCCTATATTTTCTTCAATGTACTTTATGGATTCAGGTCTGATATTTAAATCTTTAATCCATTTTGATCTGATTTTTGAAAACACGATTGTTTTGCTTTGGATCCATATCTCCCACGGCACTCAAAAAATCATTTCAAAAATAAACTAAGTCCTGGTGATCATACTGGAGTCCATAAAATAAACTGAGAAAAATACAGGCACAATCCTGCAAGATTTGGTGGGCAAAGGTGTTTTCAATAGTATGACTCCATTGACAAAGATCCACTATGGATTTTTAAAGGTATGACTCCAGTGACAAATGTATGACTCCATTAACAAAAGCAGCAGAAACAGAAAACAAACAAACGGGGCCCCAGAGCAGGAACAAAGTTGGAGGAAGCAGTATGTGGATGTGGCCATGTGGCTGTTGTCCTGTGGGGAGCTGAGCGGGAAGGACCCAAGCATTCCCACCTGGAGGTCAGCGCCGCTCTTGCCTCATCACAGCCAGGCCTCTGAGAAATCACACACGAGCTCCCTCCCTCCTTAGTACAGCTGCAGAGGCTGAGGACTCCAGGTCACATTATACTTCCACCGCTGCTATGTTATCATTTCTGGAGATGCCTGGATTTTACTTGGGCTAGAAGAACCCAGACCTCAGAGGTCACAACTCTCTGCTTACTCAGAAACAGTAATTTCTCTGGGTTTCAGTTTGTTCATCCACTAAGCTTGAGGACAGAGGTAGTCCATGATGCTCACATTAAGGAAAATCTCTTAGAAACCTTAAGAAAAATGTATGAGGCCAGGGAGTGTTCAAATGGGGCGGAGTGCATGTAAGGCATGCACTAGGTGGGAGGTCAGTCCCCAGCCACAGAGCCCCTTGAATGCTACCAGATGTAGCTCTGATGACCCCCACATACTGCCTAGTCTGAACAGTATAACCAGCTTAAGCCTGAACTGTCAAGCCTGCACTGACTGGTTAAATATTGCCTAGAAATGGCTCCCAGAGGCCCACAAACACTTGTGAGGAGGCCCCTGCTATAAAACAATGGTAAACAAATGCTATATTTTGTGGGCAATTCAAACCAGAGGACATCCTGCTAGACTTAGCAGGAGTGGAAAGTACTGCCCTAAAATGAGGGTGATCAAAGGATCTGAGTCTCCCTAGGGAGCCCTGGGTCTCATGGAGGTTTGGTCCATAATAGGGATGAAGTTAGTTTCTCCTGCAGCTCACTTCTGTCATTAAACAGTCTTTTATAGGCTCACACATTTAAGGGTTTTGTTCTATAAGACTGTTCGCCCACATTACATACCATAAAGGGATTACCCACCCATACTTGTCCTGTGAGACCCTAAGAATCCCCACAATTATCCCAATGGGATAATTGCTAGAATGACTAATGAGACTCAGGGCAACACTCTCCTTGATAGTTATTATTCAGGATCCATTTCAGGAACCACCAGATGGAGGCTGGTCATCTGTGGGATCTCAGGAGAGTGTGCAAAAACCTCCTAGACTCTCCACATGCGCCACACAACTTATCCAGATGTGTGATCGATCACCATGGAAATTTTCTAAGACACGCACTAAGGAATTTTCATAGTGTTCTCATTTCATAGACAAAATTAATAGAATTCTTGGTTTTGACCATTCCCAGACCACCAACTCCTCATCCTCCAGTCAGCACCTGTCATTCATCAGCAAATAGAGACTGTATTATTTTTGCAAAGATTCTCACAAATCTAGAGGCCCTGTGCAAGGATGGTGGGCAAAAAGCAAATAATCAGTTTCACTGCAAATAAAGAGGTTCCAAAAAATCTGTTGAAGTAAGTGAGCCCATTCCTGGTAGCCCCACTCAGTAGAGAGAGGAAGACAGAGGAGAAGACAAATAGAGAGATGAGCGGCAGTGTCCAGATAGAGCAGAACAGGAAGAGAGAGATGAGCCTCAGTGTCCAGCTCCCTGCCCAGTCCTTTTCAATCAAATAGTCCTCATCATCTGTTGCCTCTCCTCTCTGGATCACACTTGTGAGCATGAGTAGTGTAGTGCCCTGCTGCTGTCACAACTCGAGACCGGAAATTAGACTAATGCCTCATTGAAAGTGTGTCAACAAGATGGGAATTAGACTAATGCCTCCATTTAAGGTGTGTCATGGGCTCTGAGGACCCAGAGAACATGGGAGAAATGCTTATATCACACACAGGTCAGGGGGCTACACAAGGCCAGGAGCCAGGGTTCTGCACAGAGAGCTTGACCTTTGCCTCTTTCAGTACATTGCATTTCACTCTTCTAGTACAGTTCATTTCACTCTAGACAAGGAGTATTTGGGGGAAAAGACATGAGATTTGGAGGTAGAAGGTCCAGCTTTGCCTTTAATATTTTTATAATCATGGAAAGTCACTGAATTTTCCTGACCTCCATATCTAGATCTGTAAATGGGACAAGAGTTTCAATTTTCTTTTTTTTTTTTTAGTTTTTTTTTTTTTTTGCATTTTGGGTCACACCCGGCAATGCTCAGGGGTTTCTCCTGGCTCTGCACTCAGGAATTACTCTGGCAGTGCTCGGGGGACTATATGGGATGCCAGGGATTGAACCCGGAGTGGCATGGGCCATCCGCATACAAGGCAAACACCCTACCGCTGGGCTAGAGTTTCAATTTTCTAGGGAATAAAATCAAAGAAAAACCAAAGAAAAAAGCAGCTGCCAGGGTAGTAGGTTCTGTAATAATGGACCTCACTCCCAGTGAATGGAGATGTTACTGGTGCCTGCTTGAGCAAATCGATGAACAACAGGAAGACAAGTGACAAGTATACAAGTTCAACTGTCTTTCCTTACTGAGGCTGTCTATAATGGTTTAGCTTTAATGGCTTTTGTGTTTACTACTTAATCTCCTTAATCTCCACTCAGAGATCAATCACTCCTGGTGGGCTTAAGGTACCATATGGGAATTAAACCTGGGTCAGACACATGCAAGGCTAGATAGAGCATTACCTGCTGTAATGTCTCTCTGGCTCAAGCAAACTTATTATTATTTTTTTTTGCTTTTTAGGGTCACACCTGGCAATGCTCAGGGGCTACTCCTGGCTCTGCACTCAGGAATTACTCCTAGCGGTGCTCGGGGGACCATATGGGATGCCCGGGATCAAACCCAGGCCGGCACAGGCCGGCCACGTGCAAGGCAAACGCCCTACCCGCTGGACTATGGTTCTGGCCCGCAAACTTATTTTTATTTATTTCATCTTGGATTTGCGGTCACACCCAGCAGTGCTCAGGACTTATGCCTGACTTTTCACTCAGGAATCACTCCTGGCAGGGCTCTAGGTGGTGCTGGAAACTGAACCAGGTCAGTCACATGCTAGAGCCCTGCCCACTGTACTATTTCTCCAGCCCAATTTGATCATTTTTAAAGGGCACCGGGAATTTTTTTTCCAGGATCTTTCCATACTCTGACCTAAATCAACCTGAGGATGTGCCTTTGGAGCAGTTGTTCCCTGAAGGCCAGAGGGTACAATGGAAAGTTCAGGGCTTACATTTGATACCACTGGGATGTGAGTCAGGCTCTGACACCCTGACTATAAACTGAGGCAACTCTTGCCTCTGTCTTGTCTAAATTGAGCAAATTACAGCCAAATCCTAAAGCTCTTATAAAAGTTAAATGAACAAACATAAAGGTGTTTAGAACAGGACAGGAACATTGGTTACCTTCTTCGAAGATCTTGGCTTCTTTGTGTTTTTATTTTTTTATTTTTTTATTGAAACACTGTGATTTACAAAGTAAAAAGTTTTTCATAATACAGTTGTTAGAAAGATTCATACTTCAGCACTACTCCCACCACCAGTGTGTTCCCACCACCAAAGACCCCCATTCCCCACCCAGCCCACATCCCCATGCCTGCTCCTTGAGCTGACACTAATTATATTGATCGTTAAAGCACATATACGGCAATGTTGCTGATATATCCATCCCCCACCTCCGGTTGGTTATGGGAGAATCTGGCTGAATTCTGTTTTTTTTTATTATTATTTTGTTTATTTAAACACCATGATTTACAAAGTACATCACTGTATCACTGTCTTCCCGTTCATCTTTGATTTGCTCAAGCGGGCACCAGAAACATCTCTATATGACCAGTCTCATGCAAGTAGAGCCCAACGGAACCTGCTTGCTCCAAGAACATAAAGAGCCTCAAACCATTCCATCAGGTCATGGGAATGAGGTCTATAATTGTTACTGGTATCTGACATATCAAGTATGACACGGGAAGCTTGCCAGGCTCTGCCGTGCGGGTAGCATACTCTTGTAGTCATCTCAAAATCCAGCATTTATTGATGAACCGTGTGGCCCCAAGTGGCTGCGCGAGCCGGTTGTGATAGGCTGGTCTGCTGGGTGGAGTTCTGACGAGGAGGAAGTCCGGATGTGGAAAATGGAGGTCCTCATGGAGTTGGGGGGGTCGTCTGGCTTGTTGTGTGGCTCTTAGCTTTTCTCAATATGGTTGTTGGAAAGACTCATCATTCAATCCCACCACCAGTGTGCCCACACCACCATCAGAGACCCCTATTTCCAATGAGTTTTGTCTAAGACCATATTCGCTAACTGAGTTTTGAGAAGTGGCCCCAACGAGCAGTATACAGTAGATTATACAGTATATGCGTAGGACTAGCTCAAATAGAGGTAGAGATAAATGTGAATTAGGTGTTGTCCATAGGTGCAGTGGTGCCAAATTCCATCCTTAATTTACTTTCTGGGTTTCTAGAATGTGGTTGGTTTCTACTAGTTTGAGATATCGAGTGGCCGCCTGGTGGCCTCATGCCTTATGGAGAGCCAGATGGCAGCTCTGCCCCATGTGTCTGTGTCTCTGCATCATGACCAACAGCCCAAACACAGTTTGTGGGCGGGCCCACCAGGCCTCCCTGATGGGATAGAGGTGGGGAAAGAGACCCCAGCTCCATCTCCAGGGAAGCCCTTATGTGCTGAGACCCACATACCTGGGCTTGAAATCAGCTGCTCGCTTGGGTAGAACTCTAATCAGCTGTGCAGACACTGAAAATGGCTGCGATTATGGTGAGAGAGGTTCCTCTGGCTTCTTCTGAGGCCTTATTGGGTTGGTGGGCCAGGACCAGAAACCGTCCTCCCTCCTGGACCCCCCGTCAGCCAGTCATGGGGAGTCAACCGGGCATGGGAAGAGCCAGATGGCAGCTCTGCCCCATTGGTCTGTGTCTCTGCATCACCACTGTCAGCCCGAAGGCAGTTCGTGGGTGGGTCCACCAGGCCTCCTGGCTCAGACAGAGGTGGGGGAAAGGGACCCCAGCTCCAAAGATCTTGGCTTCTTTGAAGCCAGGTAACTAAGTAGTGGTTCTGTGACTTCTAACTGAATTCTTAGGTATTCAGATAATAAATTTAATGTGGAAATAATTTAAATTATTATTTGTATTTAATTTTAAGAGTAACATGTCAATATAGTTTAATTGCAAAACTTCAAGCAACAAGAGATATCTTGTTGCTCTCTCAGATCTGCATAACTATATAAAATATATAGATTTTGTTTGTACTGCAACTCCAATGTTACTCTACACCAAGATTACATATTTTATTATGTCTACTTGAGTTATAAAAAAAAAACCTGCAGTAACCACCTTGCCAGGGCTTGGAACCTCCTTGTTCCATCTCTTGAAAGAGAGCCTGGAGGCAGAATGCATGTGCAGTCCAGCTACCTTAGTTACCCACTTAAAAGTAAGTTAAATCAGGTCACTTCCTAGCACAGAATGCTGCTCCTGCCTCCATCTTACCCCAAGTAAAGGCAAAGTCCTCATTAGGAGGCCCCTATCATCTGGCTCCAATATGTCTCTGGATTTATTTGTCCCTCCTGCCCACAATCCTTTCAGCTCTTTAAACACACCCGAAACACTCGCTTCAGGCCATTAAGCCCGCTTTGCCATGCTCCTGGAACCACTACCACACGTTGCTAGAAAGTTTCTCACTACTATTTTTTTATATTTTTTTGTTTTGTTTTTTTAGTTTTTGGTATGTTTATTCTTTTTTTTTTAATATTTTCTTATACCGCTGTCTCACTACTATTTCAGAAAAGCGGCACTCACCTTTCTGGTTTTGGCTTTGTGCCAAAACCACTTGTGGGGTCCGAACTTAAGAATTTGTTTGGTTTCTTTATGTCACCACACAAAGAACCTTAGCTCCCTGAAGACAGGGATCTAGACTACGTTATTCACTGTGTGTTCCCTGTGTGTCAAACAGAGTCTAGTCCACAATACTAACCCAACAGAAATTGTAAATGATTCTTTGCTATTATTTTTAGCCTTTTAAGCAGCTCCTCACTCTAGCCACTAGGGGGTACTCAAGCGCTTCCTGTACCTCAAACAGCTTCATTAGTTTGACTCATAGGGCCCTCCTTCTGAGGGCTGAAGATTTACTGCTCTGTTTCTGGAACTTTGCCTCTTTGCCTGAGGCTTCTGGTCCTTTTAAAAGCACGTTAGAGGCCTTGTGGGAGAGAAGTGGACACACTGGTGAGGACTGTTGTGTTGGATAATGTGCAAGAGAGATGATGATTTACAGCATTGTAAATCATAATTTATGAACATTAGAAACCTCACGTTAGTTCACATAATGTCAGCTTCTGTTAAATGGTAAGGTCTGAGGAGATTTCCATATGCCCCGTGCTACAAGTGAAGTTATACCCTTTGAATTCACATTAACACTCCTGTAAAAACACATGGTGGACAGGGTGCTGGAGGAGCAGATGGTCAAGGAGGTGCTGCCTACCTTGGAGAGCAGCAAGGAGCAGAACCAGAAGATCGTCGAGATGCTGACCCAGCAGTTTCAGGCCAAGGGGAAGAAGGTGAACGAGTTCCGGGAAAAGCACAACATCCGGCTCCTGCATGGTGATGAGAAGTGGTAGCCCCTGTGCCCCGTCGGGCCAGGCTCCAAGAGCGGCCCCATGGGGGTCCTGGTCTCATAGGGCAGTGGCACCCCCATCCCCTATTCTCACCCACGTTTTGTCTGCTGTTGTCCTGTTGTTTTGTTAATTAAATGTTTTGATCAGAAAAAAAAAGTGCAGATGGTGTTTCTGCTGTGTGTTTTTGGGTTCCAGGGTATATTCCCAGGAGCAGTATTGCTGGGTTAAATGGGAGCTCAATATCTAGTTTTTGAAGGAATGTGCATATTGTTTTCCAAAAAAGGCTGGACCAGTCAATATTCCCACCAACAGTGGAGGAGAGTCCCTTTCTCTGCACATCCACACCAGCACTGTTGTTCTTGTTTTTTTGGATGTGTGCCAGTCTGTGTGCTGTGAGATGATATCTCATTGTTTCTTCTGTGAGGAAATCTCTGTTCACCCCCCACCATTTCTTAATGGGGTTGGATTTTTTTTTCTATAAAAAGTTCCACCAGAGTCTTATATATCTTTGATATTAGCCCCTTATCAGATGGATATTGAGTAAATATTCTTTCCATTCTGTGAGTTGTATCTTAGTCACTGTTTCTTTTGAGGTACAGAAGCTTTTCAGTATCATATAATCCCATATGTTTATCTTTGTTTTCATTTGCTTTGTCAGTGGTGTTTCATTTTGAAGATGCCTTTAGCTTCAATATTGTAGAGGGTTTGGTTTATGTTTTCTTCAATGTACCTTATAGATTCACTTCTGATGCTGAGATCTTTAATCCATTTTAATCTGACTTTTTGTGTATGGTGTTAGACAGAGGTCTATGTTCATTTCTTTATATGTTGCTGCCCAGTTTGCCCAGCACCACTTGATGAAGAGGCTTTCTTTGCTCCACTTTATATATTCGCTCCTCTATGAAGAGTAAGTGATCATATATTTGACAATGTGTGTCAGGAGATTCAGTTCTATTCCATAGATCTACAGGTCTGTCATTATTCCAATAGCATGCTGTTTTGTTGTTTGAGAATATTTATTTATTTATTTATTTATTTATTATTTAAGTATTTTATTATACCACTGTGAGATATACAATTACAAAGCTATCCAATTACAAAGTTCATATTTGGGTTTTGGTCATACAGTGTTCCAGCACCCATCCCTCCACCAGTGTCCATCTCCAACGTCCCTGGTTCCCTCCCCCTGCCCCCCAGCCCGCCTCCATGACAGGTTCTTTATTTCTTTCCCTTTCTCTCTCTTTCTCTTTTCCTTCCCTTCCAGATTGTGGATTACAGAACATACATTAAAGGGTTGTCATGTATATCTTTTTGCCTGTATTTAATGCTCAGTTCTAGGTTGCTATTAGTACTTTTGACAATTTTTAGCACACTGTTCTATTTTCTGTCTTACCTAGCCTCTGACTCCCACACTTCTGTGATAATTTCCACCTTTCACAAGACCTCCAGATTCATGTTTCACTTGACCTTGGATTTTGGTATCATAATATGTACATATATATTTATGTCATGCAAATAAATGCAGACATTCTGTATCTGTCTCTCTCCTTTTGGCTAATTTCACTCAACATAATCTCCATGTCCATCCATTTATAGGCACATTTTTTAGCTTCATTTTTCCTAACAGCTGCATAGTATTCCGTGTGTAGATGTACCAAAGCTTCTTTATCCAGTCATCGATTCTTGGGCACTCTGATTGTTTCCAGATTCTGGCTATTGTGAATAATGCTGAATAGCATGCTGTTTCAATTACTACTGCTTTGTACTACGGTTTGAAGTTGGGGAAGGTGATGCCTCCCATCTTCTTTTCCCAAGGATTGCTTTAGCTATTCATGGGGAGTTATTATTCCATACAAATTTCAGGAGTGTTTGGTCAATTTCTTTGAAGAATGTAATGGTTATCCTTATAGGGACCACATTGAATCTGTATAAAGCTCTAGGGAGTGTTACCATTTTGACACTGTTAATTCTCCAATCCATGAGCAACGAATGTGTTTCCATTTTCTTGTGTCCTCTGATTTCTTTAGCAGCATTTAATGATTTTCTTTGTACAGATCCTTTTTATTCTTAGTTAAGCTTATTCCTGATATTTGATTTTCTGTGGCACAATTGTGAATGGGATCTTTTGTTTTAGAAGTGGTGAGAGTGGACGATCTTGTCTTGTTCCCTATCTTAGGGGAAGGCTATCAGCTTTTCCCCCATTGAGAATGATACTCACTGTGGACTTTTGGTAGATGGCTTTGACTATATTGAGAAAGGTTCCTTCAATTCCCATTTTATGAAGTTTTTATATGAACGGGCATTTGATCTTGTCCAATGCTTTTGCTGCATCTATTGATATGATCATATGGTTTTTATTTTTTCTCTTATCGATGTGCTGTATGTGTGTGAACAATATTGTAATGGCCCATTGCATGGTAATTCAATAAAATAAAATTTTAAAAATAAATAAATAGGCTAAAAATGTTGATGTTTCTATATTATAGAGTACAGTATTTACATGTTACTTACAAAATTAAAATTAAATGCACATCATTTGTTTCTTCATGAATTGTAGTGTTTGAATGGCAATGCTCTGCAGAGCATTCATTTACTTTCTCAGATACAGATAAAACAAGAATCAGTTACCTACCTTTAAAGAACGCAAGATCTTAAAATGTAGAGATCTGGTACTAGAGTGATAGTACAGGGTATAGGGCTCTTGCATTGCTCATGAGTACTCCAGCTTCAATCTCTGGCATCCTAAAGGTCCCTCTGAATTCTCTAGAGTAATCTCTCACAGAGCCAGGAGTATCTCTTCACACCATTGTATGTGACCCTCACCATCTCTGCACACACACACCCCCAAAAAGAAATATAGTTGATGTTTCTCAATCACTTGTTGTGTCTTGTTCCTGTGCTAAGCATGTTCATATTTATTCACTTATGTGACAAAAGATTTTCTATTTAGCCCTTGTTTCCTCACTTTACAAGGAACACAAATGGGCAAATGTTGTCAAAGGTCTCAGTGGCAGGGCCAGCCTGGCCCCAGACCAACCAGTTCCAAGCATTGCAATTTTTACTGCATAATCTAACCTCCAGGACAAAGGTCTGACACTCAGGGCATCCTGAAATATGTGAAAAAAACCAAGAATAGACAATCTCAGCAGGAAAGGCTCCAGGAGAAAGATAATCATGTGGTCTTGTCCTATACCTTGAAACACCAATATTTAGAGAAGGGATTAGTCTGCCAATAATAGTTGGAATTGGTAATGCTAAACTAGAACTGAGTATTGAAGTAGATAAAAGGCTATGCATAATAACCTCTCAGTGTCTGTATTGCAAACAACAATGTGCAAAAGAGAGAGAGGGAGAGAGAGAGAAAGAGAGAGAGAAAGAAGAAAAGTGCCTGCCATAGAGGTAGGTGGGGCAACTGGAGTAGGGGAGGAAACTGGGATATTGGTGGTGGGAAATGTGTACTAGTGGAGGCATGGTTGCTGGAACATTGTATGACTGAAACTCAAGCATGAACATCTTTGTAATTGTCCATCTCATAGACAGATTGGTGGATGGATGGACAGACGGACGGACGGACGAGTTGATGGGTGGATGGGTGGATGGGTGGACAGTTTGGTGGGTGGATGGACGGGTGTATGGGTGGATGGGTGGGTGGGTGCATGGATGGGTGGGTGGGTGGATGGGTGGGTGGGTGGTGGGTAGGTAAATAGGTAGTAGGGAGATAGTAGATGAGTAGATAGATAGATAGATAGACAGACAGACAGATATATGATAGAGATAGATAGATAGATAGATAGATAGATAGATGGATAGATAGATAGATAGATAGATAGATAGATAGATAGATAGATAGATAGATAGATAGATAGATAGATAGATAGATAGATAGATAGATAGATAGATAGATAGATAGATAGATAGATAGATAGATAGATAGATAGGTAGATAAGATGAGAAAAAACAAGAAAAACACGACAGACAACAGACAACAACAGACAGACAGATAGATAGATAGATAGATAGATAGATAGATAGATAGATAGATAGTAGATAGATAGATAGATAGATAGATAGATAGATGGATGATAGATCGAGAGATGATAGATAGATGATAGATAGATAGACAGACAGACAGACAGACAGACAGACAGACAGACAGACAGACAGACAGACAAATAAAAAAGAACAGATAAAGACAGATAGACAGATAGACAGATAGATAGATAGATAGATAGATAGATAGATAGATAGATAGATAGATAGATAGATATGATAGATAGATAGATAGAGATAGATAGATAGATAGATAGATAGATAGATAGATAGATAGATAGATAGATAGATAGATAGATAAAAGCTGTGAATCATCCTTAGCCTAAATCAGAAACAGCTCATTGCCTTTGTTTAGGTAAATCACTTAAAAAAAAAAAAAAAAAAACATATCCACCTCAGGTATGACACCTTCAAGGATCAAGAAGGCTGTTATGCCCCAGCTTCTGAGCAGGTCCTGTTCATGCCAAGTGTCAGGGCTCTTTGTGGCTGTAGGTTTCATGGGATAAGGGCTATAGAGAATGCAAGATGGGTGATTGGTTTGACTGAGGGTTTCTATAGAATAGTGATTAGTTTGTCTGAGGTTTCCTATAGAATAGGAACAAAGCCCAAAGACAAGGGTCCTAACTTCTCACTGAATCAGATGATGTCTGATCTTCAACTTGCCTCAACTGATTACGGATTAATGGAAGCTGTAACCATTTACTGTTTATATATAACCTTCTGAAAATAGACAAAGAAAAAAGAAAGACATGTGAGAAACTCAGAGACAGAGAGGCAAGATCGATTTGGAATCTACTTATTTTAAATTGTTGTTTGAGGGCTGAAGCAATAGTAAAAGATTTAGATGTTTGTCTTTGAAGTGGCCAAGCCAGGTCCCACTGGGGTAGATGTTGGAGGGATTGGGTGTTCACATAATCATGAGCAGCTCTATAATGGTCTATTACACCATGATTCAATTAAAAAAGTTTTTAATTGTTGTTTGAAACAAATCTTACCTTTCTTTTTATGATCTTAATCTGATCATAAGAAATATTTAGGTTTTAGTTCACTATCACTTGATCACTTGACATCCCGTTATCCATCGATTTGCTCAAGCTGGCACCAGTAACATTTCCATTTGAACCTATCACTTGCCAGTGTAATTGCGGCTGCGCAATTTATCCCCCAAATTACCAAGAATATTCTACCCACTCCTGCAGAGAGACCACAAGCTACTGATAGTATACTGCCCGCACTGGAGAGCCCGGCAATATGCAATAACCAGTAATAACAATGTTTATTTCCCCAACCATGAAAGAGCCCTTAATATGGAGCACTAAGAAGGATGAAGTGACTGATAAAATCTCAAGGCCAAACTAGGCTGCCAAAACGATGAAGGACTAAAATGACTGTCTGTACCGTCAATGCACGTACGCTGGCATCAGAAGATTATATCAAGGACCTGATGCTTCAAGCACAAAAGATCAAGTACGACATCAGTTTTTTGACCAAGATGAGGAGGTGTCAATCGCATCACACAGTTTTTGACATGGGAGAAGAACTGTTCCTTGGAACATGCAGCGAATGAGGAGTTGGTAGTTTCGGTGTACTTGTCAACAAGAATCTGGCCATGAGCATTGATTCAGTTGAATGCCTACAAATGGGATAGGACAATTACAGTTGAATAGATGTGGCCCACTGCAAGCAATTTCTACCTTAGTTGTTTACGCACAAACATCCATACAAGGAAGAATTAATTTAGAAATTCTACATGTAATTGGGGGAGTTCTATAAAGATGATTACACCTTCTACAAGATCATAGTTGGTGATTTTAATGCCAAGATAGGGCTGAAAATATCAGCCAAAGAACTCCACATTGGGACCTATGGTCTAGAATGAAATGAACAGGGTGAGAGACTATCTGAGTTCATAATGTCCACCAAGACCATTCATGGGAACTCACAGTTCCAGTAGGCTGAATCGAAACATTGGACATGGGACTCTCCTGGTGGACAGTTCCACAATGAAACGAACCACATCATATTTAATCGATGGTATTGCATGACTGATGTTGTAGTCATAAAAAATTCCAAACAGGATTGGACCAATGTCTCCCTTCGTGCAAAATCCTACTTCACGCAACGGGGAGAAAAGGCTGCAAAGTTTAAGAAGAGAACTCCCAGTATGACCACCAACCGGAAACTCTTAGGCACGATTGTGGCAACATCGGAAGATGCCATCATTGACGACGTTGATGATTAATACAACCTACTGGTTCAGCAGCTCCATGATTGCGCGAAGAACACTGAGAGAGAGAGAGAGAGAGAGAGAGAGAGAGAGAGAGAAAGACACAACAGGACACCTGTCTTCAAAAACTCTCAAGTTCATCACCAACATTGCAAGATGTGAGCCTTAGGCAACCAAATGCTAATGTCAAAGCTTGCAAAGCAGTGTAGAGAAGTGATGAAAAAATACCTCAAAGAGAGAAGAGCAGAAATACTGGCCAATGCAGCAGAAGCTGGGAAAAGCATTTTAAATGTCTGCCTATCCTTCACCAACTATAAGACCAAGATGACTTCCCTCTGACATCCTGATGGATGTATCACATCTTCCAGAAAGAAAATGGAGAAGATTATCCAGGACTTCTACTCAGATATCTTTGATCACCATGTCCGCCTTCCCACATAACAAATTCCGCTGGATGGATATGTCATTCCCAACATTCTCCCTTCTGAAATCCAACATGCCATTTTATTGGTAAAGAAGCAAACAGCACTTGGCCCAGACAAAGTCAAATTAGTTCACTATACCACTTTTATTTTATTTTAAGAATTTTTTTTTGAGGCACCACAATTTACAAAGTTATTTGTAGCTGAATTTCTTGCATGCAATTTTTCAACACCAATCCTATCTCCAGGGTCAATGTCCCTCCACCCATTTCCCACTTTCCTCCTAACCCCACCCTGCCACCTAGAAAGGCACACTACTAAGTTTGGTTGTTATTTGGTTCTCATACTTTCAGTTTTGTTGGTTCTGTGGCTCATACACACATATAAGACACTTCAACACCTGTGTTTTCGAGGTCCGACCTTCTCTCTGTTACCTCCTATCCATCTCTTTTTACTTCCCACATCCCATTGCTGCTTTGTTTTCTTATCCTTCTTGATTCTGTGATCTAGGGTCCAAGGTAATTTAGATATCCCACCTCCTAATTTTGATACCTAGTATTTTATTGTCCTGTTATACTAGATATCACATATATAAGTATACCATCTTTTGAAGTAAGACTACTTAAGTCTCATTTCTCAATTAATTGATATAATTGTTAATTTGTTCACTATGTGTTTTTTGTGGGGGCTTTTTGGGGTCACACCTGGCATTACTCAGGGTTTACTCCTATCTCTACATTCAGGAATTACTCCTAGCACTGTTCATGAGACATGATGGGACACCAGGAATGGGATCAAACAGCCAACCATTATAGGGAAAATGCCCTCCAACCTGTACTATCACTCCAGCTCCATTCATTACCTAAAACTTTTTAAAAATTAAGTTTTGAATGCAAATTAAAAACTTCCTTAAAAGCTTAGCTGTCTTATGACATTTAAGATGCAAGTATCAAAGCCATAATTGCTGAGAAGTTCCCGGAACTAAAGAGAGGTTCCTCCCAGGTTCAGGAGACCTGAAGACTACCATCAAAAAATAAACCCAAATTAGAATACTCCAAGACACATTTTGATCAAAATGACAAGAAACATAGATAGACAGAACACTGAAAGCTGCAAGATCAGAGAAGAAATCAAACACAAAGGAACATCCCTAAGTTTTACAGTTGATTTTTCAGAGGAAACACTCTGAGCCTGAAGAAAATGGTGGAAAATTGTGAAAAAATTCCATGAAATGAAAGCATAATCAAGAATGCTTTTCCTGGCTAGACTCACATTCATATTTAAAGGAAGATACACACCTTCATGGATAATCAACAACTCAGGAACTTCATAGACTCAAAACCAACTTTAAAAGAAGAATTGAAGGAGCAACTTGTAGATAAGATAAACCCCATAAGCACAACAAACTTATTAAAAAACATGGAACAAAATGACACAGGTACACCCGGCAGAGCAGAAACCAGCTTTCCCGTTGAACCCCCTGCACTCCATGGACCATGAGAGCAACTTCCGACCTGGAGTCCACCATCCCGATGGAGCCTCGGAGGAGGCCAGAGAAACCCCCCACACCTTGCTGGCAGCGATCTGTGTCACAATCCACACTCTGCAGCTGGTAAGATCTCCCCCCCAGCATATTAATCCAGTCTCCAGCCCACAGATTAATCCAGTCTCCAGCCCAGCTTGTCAGAAACCCAGCCTACAAGGACCCGCCCTGCAGAGACCCGCCCTTCAGAGGAGAGTATTTCAAACCCAGGAATGCTTGAGCCTCAGACACAGGTACACCCGGCAGAGCAGAAACCAGCTTTCCCTTCCGCGCTTGGCGGCCGCTGTGCGTCATGCACTCCTCTCAAACTACCACAAATATTCTACCCACCCCTCTGAGGAGAGCCCCACAAAGCAATGATAATATAGTGCCCGCATGGCAGAGCCTGGCAAGCTGTCCGATGCGTGTTCGATATGCCAAACCCAGTAACAAAAATGTTTATTTTCCTGACCCGAAAGAGCCCTTATCACGGCAGCAGTAAGAAAGGCAAACAAGCAGTGCCTGATAAAATTTCCACGGCTGTCCTAGGCTGCCAAAGCTGAAGAAGGACTAAAATGACTGTCTGTACTTTCAATGCGCTACACTGGCAGCGGAAGCATATATTGAGGATCTGATGCTGCAAGCAAGAAAGATCAAATGCGACATCATTGGTCTGACTGAGACGAGGGAGGCGTCAGTCGCATCATGCTGTATTTGACACCGGAGAAGAATTGTTCCTTGGAACATGTGATGAAAGAGGCGTCGGTGGCATTGGTGTCCTTGTCAACCACGAACATGGCTGTCAACATTGATTCATTTGAATGCCCTAACAAACCGAATAGGACGATTACACTTGAGGAGATGTGGCCCACTGCCAGCAATTTCTATCTTCATTGTCTATGCACCAACATCCACATACAAAGAAGATGAAATTGAGAAATTCTACATGGAATTGGAGGAGTTCTATAAAAAAGATCACACCTTCTACAAGATCATAGTCGGTGATTTTAATGCCAAGATAGGACCGAGAAGATCGGCTGAAGAACTCCACATAGGGACCCATGGCCTAGAATGGAACGAACAGGGTGAGAGACTATCTGAGTTCATCATGTCCACCAAGACTATTCATGGGAACTCACAGTTTCAGAAGGCTGAAGTGAAACGTTGGACATGGGAATCTCCTGGCGGACAGTTCCACAATGAAATTGACCACATCATCTTCAATCGACGGTTTTGTCTGACCGATGTTGCTGTCGTCCCCCAAATTCCAGACAGGATCGGACCACCGTCTCCTTCGTGCAAAATTCTACTTCCCAGCACGGAGAAAAGGCTGCAAAGTTTAAGAAGAGAACTCCCAGAGCGACCACCAACTGGGAACTCTTTAGCACCATTGCGGCAACATGGGAAGATACCATCATTGATGACATCGATGAAGAATACAACTGACTGGTTCCAGCACCTCCATGATTGTGCGAAGAATGCCGGAGAGAGAGAAAAACACAAAGAAGGACGCTTGTCTTCAGAAACTCTCGAGCTCATTCGCCAGCGTGGCAAGGGCGCGAGCCTCAGGAGACCAAATGCTAACGTCCAAGCTTGCTAAACAGTGCAGAGAAGCGATAAAAGCAGACCTCAAAGACAGAAGAGCAGAAATACTGGAAGATGCAGCAGAAGCCAGGAAAAGTATTCGCACTGCCCGCCTGTCCTTCGCCAACTATAAGACCAAGATGACTGCCCTCCGACGCCCTGATGGATCTATCACATCTTCCAGAAAGGCAATGGAGAAGATTATCCAGGACTTCTACTCAAATCTCTTTGATAGCCACATCCACATGCCCACATACCAAATTCCACAGGATGGATACGTCATTCCCAGACGTTCTCCCTTCTGAAATCAGACATGCCATCTCATCGGTAAAGAAAGGAACAGCACCAGGCCCAGACAAAGTCAGACCCGAACATCTGAAGAATCTGCCATCGGTGCTCATCAATACACTAGCTCGGCTCTTCACACGCTACCTGTCCGAATGCAAGGTGCCCTCCCAATGGAAAACCAGCAGGACAGTTCTACTGTTCAAGAAGGGAGACATTCATGACATCGGCAACTATCGCCCCATCTGCCTGTTGTCTGTCATCTACAAGCTGTTTACACGAGTCATCCTGAACAGGATTAGCAGAACACTAGATGAAGGTCAACCATGCGAGCAAGCAGGTTTCGGAAAGGATTCAGCACAATCGACCATATCCACACAGTAACCAAGCTCATTGAGGTTTTGTAGGGAGTACAAGATGCCGCTCTGTCTCACGTTCATTGATTTACAGAAAGCCTTTGATTCTGTGGAAACTGAAGCAGTCATCGAAGCCCTAGTCAAACAGGGTGTTCAAACCCAATACATCAAGATCCTTCGTGAGCTGTATTATGGATTCACCACCAGGATCTCACCATTCTACAAAGAAGTGATCATTAATGTCAAAGAGGGGTTCGACAGGGTGATACCATCTCACCAAAACTCTTCAGTGCCACCCTCGAGAACATCATGAGACAATTAGAATGGGAAGGAATGGGAGTGAAGATAGATGGTCGGCAACTACACCACCTCCGCTTCGCTGATGACATCGTTCTAATAACACCAAACATTAGCCAAGCGGCACAAATGCTGGCTGACTTTGACCGAGAATGTGGAAAGGTAGGTCTACAGCTGAATCTGAAGAAAACTATGTTCATGAGAAATGAACTAGTTCCAGAGGCCCCATTCTCTCTCAATGGAACAAACATCTCTGAATGCAGCAGTTATGTGTACCTAGGTCGAGAAGTCAACATGATGAATGACCTAAAACCTGAGCTGCGCGGGAGGGAAGAGAGCGGCATGGAATGCCTTCAAAGGCATCGAAGAAATAGCTAAAAGGACAAAGAACCTCCGGCTCCGGGCACATCTCTTCGACTCCACCGTTCTCCCTGCATTAACATACGCCTCAGAGACCTGGGCCCTACGAAAGCAGGATGAGAATGCTATTCGGGTCTCCCAGAGAGGCATCGAAAGAGCTATGCTTGGAATATCACGTCTCACTCAAGTGAGAGAAGGGAATCGGAGTTCTGACCTCCGTCGCTATTCCAGAATCAGGGGCGCTGTCTCGTTTGCCAAGGCATCGAAAATCAGATGGGCTGGACATGTAATGCGATTTGGAGACAACCGCTGGACTAGAGCCGTTACCGACTGGATCCCACGGGATGTCAAAAGATCACGTGGCCGCCCACCTACAAGATGGTCAGACTTCCTTGTTAAGACCCTGAAGGAGCGGCTTGAGGCTCTTCATATTCCTGAATCAACCAGATGCCATTGGGCTACATTGGCACGTGATAGGGTCCAATGGAAATGTTACTGGCGCCCGCTCGAGCAAATCGATGAGTAACGGGATTCAAGTGATCAAGTGATCAAGTGATCAAGTGAATAATGTCTCTCGGTGTCAATGGTCTAAATGCACCAATTGAGAGACACAGAGTGGCAAATGTATTAAATATCTTAATCCAACATTCTGCTGCCCAAAAAGAAACATCTGAATAATCAGAGAAAACACAGACTCAAAGCCAATGGTTTTGAAG
>JAJIBD010021533.1:0-149151 GCA_021461705.1 Cryptotis parvus
TCCACCATCCCGATGGAGCCTCCGAGGGAGCCCAGAGAAACCCCCCACACCTTTCTGGCAGCAATCTTCACAATCCACACTCCACAGCTGGTAAGATCTCCACACAGCAGATTAATCCGGTCTCCAGTCTGGCTTGTCAGAAACCCAGCCTACAAGAACCCACCCTGCAGAGACTCACCCTTCAGAGGAGAGTATTTCAAGCCCAGGAATGCTTGAGCCTAAGATACAGGTACACCCGGCAGAGCAGAAACCAGCTTTCCCAGTTGCTTGCGGCCGCTGTGCGGCTTGCATTTACCTCCAAATTACTCTAATTATTCTACCCACCCCTCTGAGAGAGCCCCACAAAGTTATGAGAACATAGCGCCCGCATGGCACAGCCTGGCAAGCTGTCCGATGCGTGTTCGATATGCCAAATCCAGTAACAGAAATGTTTATTTTTCTGACCCCGAAAGAGCCCTTAATACGGCAGCAGTAAGAAGGCAAACAAGCACTGCCTGATAAATTTTCATGGCCATCCTAGGCTGCCAAAAAGAAGAAGGACTAAAATGACTGTCTGTACTTTCAATGCACGTATGCTGGCATCGGAAGCATATATTGAGGATCTGATGCTGCAAGTGCAAAAGATCCAAGTATGACATCATTGGTCTAACTGAGCCCAAAAGGCGTCAGTTGCATCATGCTGTATTTGACACCAGAGAACAATTGTTCCTTGGAACATGCGATAAAACAGGCATTGGTGGCGTTGGTGTCCTTGTCAACACGAACATGGCCAACAACATTGATTCATTTGAATGCTAAACAAACCGAATAGGACAATTATACTTGAAGAGATGTGGCCCACTGCCAGCAATTTATATCTTCATTGTCCACGCACCAACATCCACATACAAAGAAGATGAAATTGAGAAATTCTACATGGAATTGGAGGAGTTCTATAAAAAAAGATCACACCTTCTACAAGATCATAGTCAGTGATTTTAATGCCAAGATAGGACCAAGAAGATCGGCTGAAGAACTCCACATCGGGACCCATGGCCTAGAATGGAACAACAGGGTGAGAGACTATCTGAGTTCATCATGTCCAACAAGACCATTCATGGGAACTCCACAGTTCCAGAAGGCTGAAGAGAAACGTTGGACATGGGAATCTCCTGGCGGACAGTTCCACAATGAAATTGACCACATCATCTTCAATCAACGGTTTTGTCTGACTGATGTAACTGTTGTCCCCAAATTCCAAACAGGATCAGGCGACCGTCTCCTTCGTGCAAAATTCTACTTTATGCAACAGGGAGAAAAGGCTGCAAAGTTTAAGAAGAGAACTCCCAAAACGACCACCAACTGGGAACTCTTTGGCACCATTGCAGCAACATGGGAAGATACCATCATTGACAACATCGATGAAGAATACAACCGACTGGTTCAGCACCTCCATGACTGTGCGAAGAATGCTGAGAGAGAAAGACACAAAAGAGCGGCTTGTCTTCAGAAACTCTTGAGCTCATTCGCCAACGTGGCAAGGCACGAGCCTCAGGACCAAATGCTAACGTCCAAGCTTGCTAAACGGTGCAGAGAAGCGATAAAAGAAGACCTCAAAGACAGAAGAGCAGAAATACTGGAAGATGCAGCAGAAGCCGGGAAAAGCATTTGCACTGCCCGCCTGTCCTTAGCCAACTATAAGACCAAGATGACTGCCCTCCGACGCCCTCATGGATCTATCACATCCTCCAGAAAGGCAATGGAGAAGATTATCCAGGACTTCTACTAAAATCTCTTTGATAGTCACATCCACCTGTCCACATACCAAATTCCAGAGGATGGATATGTCATTCCCAATGTTCTGCCTTCTGAAATCCGACATGACATCTCGTCGGTAAAGAAGGGAACAGCACCAGGCCCAGACAAAGTCAGACCCGAACACCTGAAGAATCTGCCATCGGTACTCATCAATACAATAGCTCGGTCTTCACATGCTACCTGTCCGAATGCAAGGTGCCCTCCCAATGGAAAACCAGCAGGACAGTTCTACTGTTCAAGAAGGGGAGACATTCAAGACATTGGCAACTATCGTCCCATCTGCCTGTTGTCCATCATCTACAAGCTGTTTACACGAGTCATCCTGAACAGGATTAGCAGAACACTAGATGAAGGGAAAACCATGCGAGCAAGCAGGCTTCCGGAAAGGATTCAGCACAATCGACCATATCCACACAGTAACCAAGCTCATTGAGGTTTGTAGGGAGTACAAGATGCCGCTCTGTCTCACGTTCATTGATTTAAAGAAAGCCTTTGATTCTGTGGAGACTGAAGCAGTCATCGAAGCCCTAACCAAACAGGGTGTTCAAACCCGATATCAAGATCCTTCGTGAGCTGTATTACGGATTCACCACCAGGATCTCACCATTCTACAAAGAAGTGATCATTAACGTGAAAAAGGTGGTTGGACCAGGTGATACCATTTCACCAAAACTCTTCAGCGCCACCCTGGAGAACATCATGCAACAATTAGAATGGGAAGGAATGGGAGTAAAGATAGATGGTCGGCAACTACACCACCTCCACTTCGCTGATGACATCATTCTAATAACACCAAACATTAGCCGAGTGGCACAAATGCTGGCTGACTTCGACCGAGAATGTGGAAAGATACGTCTACAGCTGAATCTAAAGAAAACAATGTTTATGAAGAATGAACTATTTCCAGAGGCCCCATTCACTCTCAATGGAACAAACATCTCTGAATGCAGCAGTTATGAGTACCTAAGTCGAGAAATCAACATGATGAACGACCTGAAACCTGAGCTGACAGGAGGAAGAGAGCGGCATGGAATGCCTTCAAAGGCATCGAAGAAATATCTAAAAAGGACAAAGAACCTCTGGCTCCGGGCACATCTCTTTGACTCCACCATTCTCCCTGCATTAACATACGCCTCAAAGACCTGGGCCCTATGAAAGCAGGATGAGAATGCTATCGGGTCTCCCAGAGAGGAATCGAAAGAGCTATGCTTGGAATATCATGCCTCACTCAAATGAGAGAAGGAATCTGGAGTTCTGACCTCCATCGCTATTCCAGAATCAGGGACGCTGTCTCATTTGCCAAGGTATCGAAAATCAGATGGGCTGGACATGTAATGTGATTTGGAGACAACCGCTGGACTAGAGCCCTTACCAACTGGATCCCATGGGATGTCAAAAGATCACGTGGCCGCCCACCTACAAGGTGGTCAGACTTCCTTGTCAAGACACTGAAGGAACAGTTTGAGGCTCTTCATATTCCTGTATCAACCAGATGCCATTGGGCTACATTGACACGTGATAGGGTCCAATGGAAATGTTACTGGCTCCCGCCTCGAGCAAATCGATGAATAACGGGATTCAAGTGATCAAGTGAAGTGATCAATCTGCCACTAGGTTATCTGAAATCTTGTAACAGACTAAAGGAATACAAAAAGGAATGAAATATTTTCTTTCCAGTCAATACAAATAGAAAATAACTTGTGGTGAGGTAGCACCATAGGTAAGGACTTGCTTTTGCTTGTAGCTTCTGTGGCTTCAATCTCCAGCAGTCTATTGACTCCCATACACCTCCAATAGCAATCCCTGAATGTGGAGCCAGGTGTAAGGCCTGAGGACACCTAGGTGTGGCCCAAAATGAAAGAACTTTCAAAAAACATAAAATGAGTAAAAATAATCTTAGCTCCTTTGATGAAAGGAACTTACAAATATAACAGAAAATTAATTTGTTTGTGCTTCTGCTTAGGTGAGTTTTTTTTTTTTTGAGCAAATGTTTATTCTAGAAAAATAAAGAACACAGATAAATGAATAAAGACTATGTTCTTGGCTATTATCACATCAATTGAATCTATTAAAATTATAATAAATATGCATTCATAATATTCATTATAATAAATATTCATTCATAATATTAATATATTATTAATATATTGCATCATATAGTCTACATATTATATTTTTACATTTATATTATTATAACTCATAATAAATGCTTGAGGTATCAGCTCAATTGTACAGTCTTTACATCACATAAAATAATTATCTGCTCCAAATTACACGTAGCTACTCAATGCCAGTCAGATGTGAAGTGTAGACATGCTGGATTTAACATTAACATTACCCTGATTCTCTATTACTATAAACCCATTTTTACAAAACATACATCAAACACTAAGGAAGCAAATTACTCTATGGAAGTTAGACTTAAATATTAAATACTATAAGAATTGTGCAAGAAATACACTTTAGTCAAACTTATTATTAAAATGTTTTAGTAATATCATTCTCATATTTTTACAATTTAATAAATATCAAAATATTGCAAAGGTGAATTTTTTTGTAAATGTGAGAAAAGTTATGCTCTGAAAATAATTTTTTCCTTCCATAAATTCAAATTTTCCTCAATGTAGCTTGAAATAACCTTAAAATAATATTGAGTAAAATTCAAATTAAAGAAATTTAAGATTTCCAAATTATTTATTATTCAAACTGAGTTGTATCTTACAAAGTAATTAGTGACGATTTAGGTATAAATTCAACATGTTCATTTCAAAGGGTGAGACAAGGAAACTTTCTCAGAAAAGAAAGCTTTTTCCTTCTAGTACCAAAATTTTAATAGAAAACATCTTAGTAATGAAACAAAGTACTTTATTTCACTTCTGATATATCCATTCTATACTACTACAAAGTGTTGCGATATACATTCAAATAAATGTTGATGATATACATTCAAATAAAGGTCAAATTTAAAAATTGTTTTTTGATTTTTTAGATTTTAAGACAGTGTTTCAAAATCCAATGTGTTGGAGGACAGATTTAGCTATTCTGGGAGGTTTGTCGTTTTGTCCACTCCCAGCTTAATCTACTTAAGTCAAGGTTCATTCTAATGAGACTTCTCTTCTATGTAAACACTGCTAGAGGGTGTGGCAGCTTACAGAAGTCACCTTGACTCTGAATAACTTCTGACTTATACATCTACTAAGACTTCTATGTTTTCTAGATTGGGCACAGCTCCTCTTTATACCCACTGCACCCAGTGTGGGACAGATTAGAATTTACCAGGAGACTACCACCCTGGCTAAGCTGAGACTATAGGAAGACTATAGGAAGGATCATACTAGTTTGCTCTAAGTAGGCGAGTGTGACCCTTTCACAGAGAACAAGATACTCAGAATCACCCTGGTGCAAATAATAATAAGAAGGACCTTGTGGGTACTATCTAGATTACATGAAGCTCATGAAGTTAAGATGTATTACTTTATAGCAGCCCCCTCTCTCCAGTGTTTTACATAAGAGATAATCTTGGTAGAAAGGATTAGACCTTGGCATAACCTTTGTTTATACCTGCAATAGGGTGTGGCACTATACTCTGTTTAGAGTTCTTTGTTGATGTGACCCTCCTGATTGAATTACTTTGGTGTATATAAGGGGCTGACTTGAGGCCCCTTCACCTTTCCTTTTGGGCCTTTTAGCTTTTGACTTTTGGCTCCTCAGCCTTGCAGCTTTTGGCTTTTTGCTCTTTGGCCTTTTGCTCCTTCTTCTGGGTAGGACTCAGCCTCGGGTGAGATCCTCTCTCTTTGGTGGGAGACTTAGGCTCTTTTGTATGGTCTAAGTTCAGACCAGATCTAGAGTTTGTTCATTATATTGGATTGCTGTGGAAGAGCTTTTGTACTATTAAAGGCCTTTTTGGAACTGCACCGGACTCGTGAGTTTTCATCTGTTCTCCCGGCATCCTTGGAGGTAGAAGAGAACCTCTGTCCTGACACTGTCAGGGGACCCCAGAGGCCGTTCCCCAACACCAATGCAAAAAAAATTAGTTACATGAAGAATTTACCTTACTATAGTTCAACAATAAACATTAAAGACTTCTATTTCTGAAAGTTGTACACAGTTGTATATTGAGTTTACTTGACATTTTTAGTTATAGATAATCACTTAAGTATGATAAGGCTAGTGTTTTCATTATTAGGGATGAGAAAATGGCCATATTTTATAGTATTAAATAATAGTAGAACATTCTTTTATTAATAATTTAATAAATTAAGTGTATTCCCTACTTGTCATAAAGGCAGAATTTTCTCTTAAATAACTCAATTCCTTTTCCACCTAAATTAGGAAACTCCACATTAAACATTTCTTGAGTATGACTGCAATCCGGTCAGTTCACTACAAGTGAACATGATAAGATCAATTTCAAGACCTGGTCTATTAAATGGAAACAATCTGTGGGGCCAGTGGGATAGTATAAAGGGTAGAGCCCTCGTATTTCACATGGCTGGCCAGGATTAATTCCTGTTATCCCCCCATGATCCCCTGAGCTCCACCAGGAGTGACCCCTGAGCACAGAAACAAGAGTAAGCCCTAAGCACTGCCTGGTATAGTTAAAAAAAACAAAACGAAAAATCTCTAACACATAGTTTTATTCTTCCTCTTTCATTTTATTGGAATAGAGATACATTTTCACCAACATTCTGAAGTAGGCGCCTAGCAGTTCACAGGAGGTGGTTATTAAATATTCATGAGGGTTTTCAGTTATGCACATTAGATATTATTTCTTTCAAGAAATAGAGTGATGGTTAACTAGCACAGTAATACTCATGAGCTTTGGAAATTCCCACATCAAACATGGTAAAATAAAATCTGGAAGGAATTTATTCCTTGATTCATTAGAGACAAAAGTCCAGAAACACATATATTAAACTATGTGTAAGCAAAAAAATAGTATTTTCTTGTTTGGTCAGGATAATCCTTATCTTGTTTCCTTGGTCTAATTAATAGTGTTTCCCTTCACTCAGAAAGAGTATCTTAATTTGAATGATAGTCATACTAGCAAGATAAAAAGCTTCATTGTATTAAAACAACAAGTACTTGAGGTTTAATCTGTGAGAACAATTATATATTAACTAAATCTTTATTTCAATACCTCCATTTTTAAATTAAAAACGAATGCATAATCTTGGTAATTTTAAAAAAGAAAATCAGAACTATGATATGTATCCTTTCACACATATGTAATATAAGACAAAGTATAAATTTGCCAGACATTGAATTATAAACTTTTAACTGAAATCCAGCATTATGTACAACAGTTATCCACACATTTCTAATAATCTGAGACCAAAGAGATAGTGCATTGTATAATGAGTTTGCCTTTGACACAGCTGACCCAGGTCCTATGCCAAAGCACCCCATAAGGTCCCCAAGTGTGCTAGGAGTGATTCCCGGACTCAGAGCCAGGAGTTAGCACTGAGCAAAGCCAGGTGTAACCTTCAAACAAAAACAAAAATTTTAATAATCTTTTGAGCATAGTGGATTACATGTATGATTCCTTTTTGTTCAGGAGGTATTTGTACACAATTTCTTAGCACAATCCACCTAGAGAGAGAGAAATGTGTTATAGATGTATCCTGAGTGGCCATATGCAATTTACTTAACATAGTTGTTTAGTCTCCTGAGGGCATTTTGTTTCTCAGTCAAAATGATACAGTAGTTACTGCTTCAATATGTTAACAAATTAAAGATATTTGGCTTCATATCAAATCCAGCATCACAAGTTTTTGCCTCGAGCAAGTATGGTATAGAGAGACCTATGACTGAAATAAATAGTGTTATATCTAAAATCAATCAGAATTATAGTCAGATTGACTTTCTTCATGCAAACTCCACTCTGCACAATTGCAAACACAATTCATACTCTTGCCCTTTTACAAGCCTCTGGAAGGGTTTTTTTAAAACAATAGCTCCGTTATACTTCATAGAATCTGATGTTTTAAGGTCATTATCCCATAGTTACTCAAAACTGTTCCCATGGGAAAGAATATTCACCCAATACCCATCTGATAAGGGGTTAATATCCAGGATATATCAGGCACTGGTAGAACTTTACAAGAAGAAAACAAACAACCCCATCAAAAAGTGTGGAGAAGAAATTAACAGAAACTTCAACAAGGAAGAAATTCGAATGGCCAAAAAACATATGAAAAAAATGCTCATCATCACTAATCATCAGAGAGATGCAAATCAAAACAACAATGAGATATCATTTTACACCACAGAGACTGGCACACATTCAAAAGAGCAAGAACAAGTGCTGGAGTGAATGTAGGGAAAAGGGGACACTCATCCACTGTTGGTAGGAATGCCGGCTGGTACAGCCTTTCTGAAAACAATATGGACATTCCTCCAAAGACTAGAAATTGAACTCCCATTTGACCCAGCCATACCACTCCTGGGAATCTACTCTGGGAAGCCAAAAATATGCAGTGGAAACACCATCCCTACTTTTATGTTCATAGCAGCGTTATTCACAATAGCCAGAATCTGGAAACAACCAGAGTGCCCGAGAATCGATGACTGGATAAAGAAGCTTTGGTACATCTACACAATGGAATACTATGCAGCTGTTAGGAAAAATGAAGTTATAAAATTTGCCTATAAATGGATGGACATGGAGAAGATTATGTTGAGTGAAATTATCAGAAGGAAAGAGACAGATACAGAATGACTGCATTTTTTTGCATGACATAAATATATATGTACATATTATGATACCAATATCCAAAGTCAAGTGAAATATGTATCAGGAGGTCTTGTCAAAGGTGGAAATTATCACAAACGTGTGGGAGTCAGAGGCTAGGTAAGACAGAAAATGGAACAGTGTGCTAACAATTGTCAAGGCTACTAATACCAACCTAGAACTGAGCATTAAATAGAGGCAAAAAGATACACATGACAACCCTTTAATGTATGTTCTGTAATCCATAGTCTGGAAGGGAAGGAAAAGAGAAAGAGAGAGAAAGGAAAAGAAATAAAGAACCTACCATGGAGGAGGGCTGGGGGGGGGGGAGGGAACCGGGGACGTTGGTGGTGGGAGATGGGCACTGGTGGAGGGATGGGTGCTGGAACACTGTATGACCAAAACCCAAATATGAACTTTTTAATTGTACATCTTTGTATTTGTAAAAAAAATATAAATAACTGTTCCCATTTAAAAATAATGATTAACATTTGAATCTACAGTGTGCTTTTTATATATAATTTGCTCCCCACAGGTGGCACATAAATCTGGTGTATATAGTTTTACAATTGAAGAAAAAATTGAGGCTCATAGAGGTTATATAAAATATTTACAATCTTTTATAACATTATTGAAATTATCAAAATTTATTGACAATTTATAACTGATAATTCAAAGAATAACAGATAAACCCTAATTTCAAAATTTCTGACAGAAAAGTAAATTAGTGTTTGTAAAACCTCTGAAATTTTCTTTTGAACAAAATAACATTATGTGTTGGGGGAGCCGTATGGGTCCCCAACAATATCAGGACAGAATTTCTCTTCTACCTCTGAGGCCTCTGGGGGAACGGATGAAAACTCACAAGTCCGGCACAGTTATAAAAAGGCTTCTAATAGAACAAAAGCTCTAGCACTGCAATCCAATATAATGGAAGACCTCTAGCTCTAGTCAGAACTTAGACCATACAAGAGAGCCCAAGCCTCCCACCAAAGAGAGGATCTGACTGGAGAGGAGTCCTACCCAAAAGAAGGGCAAGCGCCTCAAGTCATTTCCCTTATATACATCAAAGTAATCCTAACTGTTGACAGGGAGAGTTCTGTCAACACATAACTCCTAAACAGCTTCTAGATAGTAGAAGAGTGTAGAAGGGTGGTGCCACACCCTATTATAGGTACAAACAAAGGAGTGTCCCAGGACTAATCCCTTCTTCAGAGATTATCTCTTATGTAAAACCCCTGAGAGAGAGGGGGGGCAGATTGGTATAAAGTAATACATCTTAATTTCATGGGCTTCATGTAATCTATGGTACCCACAAGGTCGTTCTTATTTACTATCTGCACCAGGGTGATTCTGAGTATCTCAATCTCTATATACTGAAAGAGTCATGCTCACCTGCTTGAGGACAAATTAGTATGATCCTTCCTATAATCTTAAACAATAGTCAAAATGTAGCCAGGGTGGCAGTCTCCTGGTAAATTCTAACTGTCCCATGGTGGGTATAGTGGATATAAAGAGGACCTGTGCCCAATATAGATAACATAGAAGTCTTAGTAGATGTATAATAAGTCAGAATTTATTCAGAGTCAAGGTGACTTCTGTAACTGTCACACCCTCCATCAGTGTTTACATAGAAGAGAGATCTCATTAGAATGAACTTTGGCTTAAGAACATGCAAATAGATTAAGCTGTGAGCAAAGCTCCCAAGCTAGTTAAGCCTGTCAACCAACAATTATGAGCATATCTTACTAATAAATATAGATTCAAAATTTCTACATAAAATATTAATAATATAAATCCAATTGTGTCATATGTCTGGGATATGGATGAAGAATATTTTTTGGATACAAGGTGTTTAATTTCAGAGTATTTGATGTACTCTATCTGTTAATATACACATTAACAGATGATTACAAAGTTTATGATCTGGAGCCAGAGCATAGCACAGCAGGGAGGGCATTTACCTTGCACAAAGCATGCCTGCGTTTGATCTCCAGCATTCCATATGGTCCCTGGAGCACTCCCAAGAGTAATTCCTGAGTGCAGAGCCAGGAATAACCCATGAGCATTGCTAACTGTGACCCATAAAGCAAAAAAAAAAAAAAGCAAAATTTATGATCATAAGTTTATTTTTTAGATGCAGGATTTAGCAAAATTAACCATGATAAAACTTGGCTCACCAATAGTGATCCCTGAGGTATGAGTAAGACATTAGCACTGCCAGGTGTGGTCCCAAACCAAACACAAAAACAAAAAAGATAAAAATTTTATTATCTGACAAGTAAATTAGAAATCCTAACCTACAACAAGTAATTTTCAGCAAATATAAGGAGGAATAGTATTATGACTCTGTTTGCCTGAAACTAGCAGATATTTTTTTCTCATAAAATTATGCAAATCAAACAACTATCGGAAAATACATGGAAAAACAAGAATTCACAAATGCTAAAAGCAAATCACCTTGGAAAACAGTTTATACATGTCTCATATATTTCAATTTATATGCAAACTTGACCCAGTAATTTCAAATCTAGAAATATACTGTAGATTTCATTTTATAGGCCAAAAATTGTAAGACATGTGTCTGATTTCTAAATAAAGAAATATTATAGTGGAAATAATTCCATGGTTGTTGAACATGCCAGATATGTGTATTGTTACGTATTCATACAATGCCTTACTATTTGATAAATGAATTCAATTTTATTTATGCACAAAAATAACTAATACATATAGCTAAATGAAAATACTGAGTTCAATTCTTCCATTGAGTATTGAAGGTTATTTTGGAAAAATCTTATTTAAAATTAAAATATGGCACAATAATTTATAAAAACAAAATGTAGTCAAAACATTTATAAAGGGACCATATAGAAGAAACATCACTAAAATATTAAGTACTGTATTAGGAAGTAGGTAATGGAGAATGTAACTTTATCTATGATGTTTTATATTATACAAAAAATATTACACGGGACTGGAGAAATAGTACAGCAGGAAGGGCTCTTTTCATGCACACAGCAAACATAAGTTCAACTGCTGATACCATCTATGGTCTCTGAGACTGCAAGGAGTAATATGTGAATGCAGAGCCAGGAGCAATAACCAAACACAGCCAGGTATGGCTACAAAACATAACCAAATATTGTGAAAATATTATAAAATATGATCATATTAATTGAAAATTTATATACAAAATAGTAAAATAAATTAATGGAAAGCTAAATCCCTTGCTTTCCATTTATGGAAAAACAAAATCAAGTTAGTAAATGCACTATAAAATCAGAAATAGATTGTCTCAGGGCTGAGAATGCTGGAACTTTCTCAAAATGGAAAAGATTCTCCTGCCTGTTTGAAGGCGCCCAGCAGCCTCTACTAGACCCCAAATCCTCTGCCCACAACTAATCTCCAAGGAATGCTAACCTGCTGATCATCCCATACATGGGTCTCCAGGCTGAGAACTCTGAAAGGGATTCCCCTCCCTGTCAGAAAGCCCAGCAGCCCTCACCCACACCCAACTTCCACTTACACAAAAATGGCCTAACTGGGGCCGGAGCGACCTCACAATGGGTAGGGCGTTTGCTTTGCACACGGCTGACCCAGTACGATCCCTAGCATCCCAGAGTGGTCCCCAAGCACTGCCAGGAGTAATTCCTGAGCAAAGAGCCAGGAGTAACCCCTGATCATTGCCGGGTGTGACCCAAAAAAGAAAAAAAAAGGCCTGACCCCAGAATTATACCTCTTTAAGGAATAATTATACCTCTTTATACCACAGCAGCTCCACGAGCCCTGCATATGGCCTTTCCACGCAACACCTCCAAATTTCAAAGAACTGACTGCCCAGTAGGAGCATTGCAAATTTGAAGGGAAATTTTGTGTAGAAGTCCACTATGCTCAGTGAGCAGAAATAATAACACAGAATGCTCAACCAACACGCTCAGTAAATCCTCAGACAATGACTTAATAGCATCCTAGACAATGGCGTTAGCAGCTCCATTGTAAGATATAACAATTATCACAATTTCTATTTTTATCTACTTTTTGATAACTTCATTTGCGATTTTGTTGTAACAGCAATGTAAATTAAATTTGTTATGTCTGCTAAGCAAATAGACTTGGGAAGATTAGGGAAATTGGGGTCATTGGTGAAGGGAACAAGGTCAAGGCGTGATTGGTCTTGGATCAATGCATGCCTAAAACTATATTATGAACAACCTTGTAAAACCAGTGTTTGAATTTTAAAAAATGATTTTTAAAAATCACAGGAATAAATAATGCAGAAAAGCATACCTTTAATTTGTAATTGTTTTATTTTATTTTTTTTTAATTTTGAGCTCTTTCCATAAAATTAAGATTTATGAAAAGATTTAAATCAACAAAATTTGGGGTGGACTTTTAATTTGATCAAATAAAACTGCACATGCCTATTGTGATATCCTATTTTTCCTTCTAATAAAGTTCTCGAGCCTGCCATTTTTGTTTCACTGTGCCCTATAATGATAAAATTTCTTCACATGCCTGTCTTTTTCCTTTGAGAGGTATCATAGTCATATCTTGATCATCATTTTTATATCTTTCAACCTACGGTTTCATTAGAAAAAGACATCTCATTCTTAAAGAATAGAATTGATTTATTTCAGAAAGTTAAACAGAGTTGTTTTGAGCACCTGTTCCATATCATTTATTGTGCCATGTACTGGGCTGATTGTCATACATAAAAATAGACAAAGCCTACATTTATCTATAAATTACAACTTAACTATAAACTCTAAAATAAATATGCTTTTCCATTGCTCTTCTGTGACTATCCTTAACCATTTTTGAGAGGAATATTAATCCAACATAGAAGAACAGTATATAGTGCTGGGTTTTATCTGAAGAACAAGGAGTTAAAATCTAATGAAAAGTCAAATATTGGCATGATTGTTCCTCAAGTAATCAATTTGGTTCTTTTATGATTTTCAAACATAAAACAATTCAGAGGAGCAGAGAAAAACGAATCAATACCAATATAATAATTTTATGGCTTTTTAATGAGCTTTTTTAAAAGCATTCACAATCATATTTCAAAATAAGATTAGAAGCACAGGAACACTTAATTTTTTTAAATACTTCCCATGACACTTTGTTTCTGCATTAAAAACACTTTATATCCTGCCATTCCTCCTTAACATAACTATATATATATATATATATAGACAATATATGCAAGAGCATTTTAAAAATTACAAAACTGAATAATAGTTGATTGATTGAAAAGCAAGCCAGAATTGCTTTGAAGGTTTTTTTTTTTTTCTGTTTGTTTGGTTTGGATCCACACCCAGAAGTGCTCAGGTGTTACTTTTGGTGGTGCTAAGGCTATCATGTGGTTCTGGGGATCAAACCCTACATGTAAAGCATGCTCTTTAGTCCACTGAGCTACTGCTCCAGTCCCTCTATTTTTTTTACAAGTAAATAATGGTAAATATGATCTCAGCTGAGTATAATTTAGAAAATGTTGAGTCCTAGAAATTTTATAGTTCTTTTCCAAAGAAAGGCAAGTATTGGTTAGTTGTTTTGTAGGAATAAGGCCATGGGAAATAAATAAAATTCCTACTACATGTTTTCCCAGTCCTTATACACTACCTTCAAAGGACTCCCCTGGTAAAGGCAGAACCCAGCATGGCATAAGTATAAGGAAGCTAAAACTCTGAGCAAGCATGATCATGCTTTATAAGATAATATATCAGACCAAGAAGACTGGAAAAAAGTCATTGCTGTCCATCTGCTTCTATATATTCCTCTGCTTGTGCCTCTAGTACAGTTATAATCCAAGTAACTCGGTTGTAGACCACAGTTAAATAATCTCAACTCTCTTGTGATAGCACAAATAGAAAAAGGTTCATAAAAGTGACTCAATAAATTTTCTGAATTTTTTCAGTCTTATCCTCAAGTACAAGTGCAGGACTCTAACATGAAGCCATTCCAAAGTTTCCAAAAACTAAAAAGTCTTGTCAGCTCTCAGTTCTCTGTCTGCTAAGTCTGTTCCAGCCAGAATAAATATATTTAACATTGCAAATACTTTCAAAGATGGATTATCAGTAAAACCGTTAACCCATAAAAAAATAGAAAAATATTATGGCTCAGAACTATTAGCTAAGTGCTTGTTGTAAAATAAATAAAACTTAAAAATTGTCACAAGATTTAAACAAGAATTAGGATTTCCTAGCATAGTATTCAAAATATCCAGAAACTTACTAAAATTCCTCAACAAATAGTCAGTGTTTGTATTGATGTAGGGTAAACGGAACACTCATCTATTGTGGAAATGTTGAGTTGCAACTTCTTAGGAAGACAGTACAAATACTTTTCAAAAAAATCAGAATTGAGCTTCCATAGACCATAGCAATTTCTTCCTTTCTGTCGGGGGTGTTACACCCGGCAATGCTCAGGGGTTTCTCCTGGCTCTGCACTCAGGAATTACTCCTGGCGGTGCTCGGGGGACCATATGGGATGCCGGGGATCGAACCCAGGCCGGCACAGGCCGGCCACATGCAAGGCAAATGTCCTACCCGCTGGGCTATCGCTCCGGCCCGAACATAGCTATTTCACTTTTTGTCATCAATCCCAAGTAGCCAATAACTACTTGGAAGCAACATTTGTATTTGTGTTTTCATTGTCACAATGCTCATAATGGCCAAGGTGTAGAAATAAGTGGAGTATGCACGAACAGATGAGTGAAGAAATTTGGACTATAACATGAAATAATGCGATTTGCTACCATACGGATGGATATGGTGAAGTAACACGCTGGGTGAACTTATTCAAGAGGAGAGGTTCAGACACGGAATGATCTTTCTCAAATGTGGTTTATAGAGAACCACTGTAAGGAAATTAAACAAAAAAACAAAGACAACAGAAACTGGGAACCTGTCTATAGAACTGAGATATCTGCCAGAGAGCTTGGGGTGCCAGGGGCGAACCCTGAGAATGCTGGAGGGGACCAGCCCCTGGAGCAGGTGTGGTGTTGCGCTGTTGCATACTTGAAATTCTATCATTAAAAGTACTGCAATTCATAGTCCCATTTCATTTTTAATTGTTAAAAATATTTCTTTTTATTTTTTATCTTTGGGCCACACCCAGTTGTGCTCAAGATTTATGCTAGGTTCTGTGTACAGGCACCACTCCTAGTGGGCTCAAGGAACTATATGGAATGCTGGAGAGTGCCAGGTTGGCCTCTTTAAAGGCAAGTGACTTATGCACTATACTATCCTCTGGCCCCTGAGGAAAGGGGAGGGGAGGGGGAGGGAGGGGAGGGAGAGCAGAGAGCGGGAGGGGGGTGGGAAATGAGAGGAGAGATATGTAATAATCTCCTTTTGAAAAGTCCATGTTTTCTCTTGAACACATGTCTTTTTACCTTCCTGTTTCTTTATGTAAATTTCTTCAAATAAAATTTACTTCCCTTGAAAGGAATTTAAAAAGCACTGGAAAGAACCACGAATGAATTTCCAGTCACCCAGCAGAGGTTGGAAACAAAGATCACTTTCTACTTTAAAGGGCCCAGCAGTTAGAGCCACATGAACTGGAGCCAGTGATTTCATGGTGCTCAGGAGTGACAGTGCTAGGAACAACAGGATGGCACTCTGCAGTGCTCTGGGAGCAGGTACTGGGTTACACAATGCCACAATTGAACTTAAGTCATCCTGATGGATGCCATATACATGCCATCTACTTCTTTAAGCCATCCCTCGAATCTGGTCATTACCTGATAAAATAATGCTCAATCACAAACTGGAGACTAAAGTAATTTATACATTAATCTTTTATTCTTTTTAATTTAGAACAAAGAGAAAAGATTAAAACGAGTCTGTGAAACAAAAGCAAGAATGCCAATATCCATGCCAATATATTCTAAGAGATAAAAATTGCAGTGCAGAAAATAATTGAAAATTTTTTAAATTTGGTGGAAGACATAAAAGAACCAATATAAGATGAATAAACCCCAAACTGGACAATGAATTTCCAAGTCCATAATATTGATATCTTATTTTTTTAATCTATCTACCTAATGCCTATATACAAATGTTAAAATTTCTACATTGATGCCTATCTTGAACAAGAAATTCATCTAATTAGCCAATCAGCTATTGTATTTTCCTTAAAATTTTAAATGTCTTTGTTTTCAACTTTCACAGTAATTATACTAGTTTCTGTCTAGAATTAGAGACATTAAGGGCTGACAAAGATACACAAAATATCTGTGAGACTTCCCATTGGTTTGTTTTTTGGTAATGCAATTTTTTCATGCTGGTGAACAAAAATTACTTTGAAATCAAAAGAAAAACACTCTGATTTCTTAAGTTCCTCCTCCCTTCAGATTCACAGTAGCAGTTCACAAGATATATGACAATGTGTGAGTTTGGTTTTGGAATTAGGATATTGGCCTCATGAAATGAGTTAGGAATTATACCCACTCTTATCTATCTTCCCAAAGAGATTGTAATAAATTAAAGTAATTAGTTTCTGAAATATTTGATATAATTCGGCATTGCACCCAACTAGGCCTGGGGCTTTCTGATTTAGAGCTTATTAATTCTTTATTAAATTGCTTTCATATTATAGACCTACCTGAAGCCTACTTCATCTCTGTGAGTTTTAAAAAACGCATTAGAAGAAATAGACTATTTTATACCATTTATCAAATTTGTAGGCATAAAATTGTTTATGGTACTCCTTTATTATATTTCCCATGTCCGTGGAAGCTGCAATTATGTCCTGCCTCTTATTTATAAGAGAAATTATTTCTTTCTTCCTTTTCTAAGAGGGTTATCAATTTAACTGATCTCTAAAGAAGCAGCTTTTGGCTGTGTTAATTCCTTTATAGATTTCCTATTTTCAATTCTATAGATCTCTGCTCTAATCCTTTTTATTTTTTCTGATTACTTTGATAGTTTTTCAGTGTCTCATGTTTCAATTTAAGCTAATGATGTTACAAGGATGATTTTACATGCAGCTTTTCTAATGTAGTATTCAGAGCTATGAATATTCTCTCTCAGCAGTGATTTCAGGGAACCAAAATATTTATGCTTTATTTTTATTTTATTTGACTTTGAAACATTTTTTAAAGTTTCCCAAATTTCTCTTTTGAGATAGTAGTTATTTAGAAACATATTATTCAATGGATTTTTTTTTACAAAAGTATATATACAATTCACTGGAGAAATAATAATCTTAACAACTTGTCAGGGATGCCACTGGAGTCCCCGACAGTGTCAGGACAGAGGTTCTCTTCTACCTCCGAGGACACCGGGGAAAAGATGAAAACTCATGAGTCAGGTGCAGTTCCAAAAAAGGCTTTTAATAATACAAAAGCTCTTCCACAACACTCCAATATAATGAACAAACTCTAGCTCTGGTCTGAACTTAGACCATACAAAAGAGCCTAAGTCTCCCACCAAAGAGAGAGAATCACACCCGAGATGAGTCCTACCCAGAAGAAGGAGCAAAAGGCCAAAAGTCAAAAGCCGCAGGAGCCAAAAGCTGAAAGCAAAAAGGCCACCGGGGCCTCAAGTCAGTTCCCTTATATGCATCAAAGTAATCCGATTTGTGACAGGGAGGGTCATGTCAACAAAGAACCCTAAACAGAGTGTAGAAGAGCAGTGCCACACCCTATCGCAGGTATAAACAAAGGTTATAATGCAAATCATAATGCAATTGTTTTAGGCATCTACTGTTACAACATCTGTTCCATCACTAATGTGATCTTTCCTCCACCATTGTCCCCAGTTTCCCACCCACTCCCCCAAGCCTGTCTCCTTTGCAGGAACAAAACAATTTATTTCATAAAGGTTATGCCAAGGACTAATCTCGAGATTATCTCTTATGTAAAACACTAGAGAGAGGGGGGTGCTGGTATAAAGTAATACATCTTAATTTCATAAGCTTCATGTAATCTAGATGGTACCCACAAGGTCCTTCTTATTATTATCTGCACCAGGGTGATTCTGAGTATCTTGTTCTCGTGTACTGAAAGAGTCACACTCGCCTGCTTAGAGCAAACTAGTATGATCCTTTCTATAGTCTTCCTATAGTCTCAACGTAACCAGGATGGTAGTCTCCTGATAAATTCTAAATGTCCCACACTGGGTGCAGTGGGTATAAAGAGGAGCTGTGCCCAATCTAGAAAACATAGAAGTCTTAGTAGATGTATAAGTCAGAAGTTATTCAATCAAGGTGACTTCTGTAACTGCCACACCCTCTAGCAGTGTTTACATAGAAGAAAGGTCTCATTAGAATGAACCTTGGCTTCAATAGATTAAGCTGGGAGTGGGCAAAACAGTAAATCTCCCAGATTAGCTAAATCTGTCCTCCAACGACAACTGATGCTGATACTGGAAAAATTGGACATCTATATGAAAATAATAGTTTAATTAGACTTAAAAAAGTTACTGCAGTGTCATGGAATTGCTGGGGTCCCCAACAAGTGTCAGGAGAGAAGTTCTCTTCTTTTTTTTTTAAATTTTTTATTATACCACCGTGAGACATACAATTACAAAGGTGTTCACAATTATTTCTTGGTAACACTTTCGAAGGCCAGCGGGGGAACCGATGAACACTCACATTCCAGTGCAATTCCAAAAGGCTTTTAATAGTAAAACAAACTCTACCACCGCAACCCAATATAATGGAAGACTTCTATATCTGGTCAGAACTTAGATCATACACAAGGGTCTCCCACCAAAGAGGATCTGACCAGAGAGTCCCACCAAAGTGGAACCCATCAGAGTGGATGCAGTACCTCAAGTCAGTCCCCTTATATACACAAAAGTAATCCTAACTTCAGCGAGGGTCCTGTCAACAAAGATCAACTAAACAGCTTCAAGAGAGTAGAAGAGTGTTGTAGGATGGTGCCACACCCTCCTTCAGGTCTAAACAAATGATTATGCCAAAGACTAATCCCTTCTTCTAGACTATCTCTTTTGTCCAAACACTAGAGGGGGTGCTGGTATAAAGTAATACCTCTTAATTTCATGGGCTTCCTATAATCGAGATTGTACCCACAAGGTCCTTCTTATTTATTATCTGCACCAGGGTGATTCTGAGTATCTTGTTCTCTATATACTGAAGGAGTCACACGTGCCTGCTTGAGGGCAAACTAGTATAATCCTTCCTATAATCTTAAACAATAGTGATAGTTTCCTGTAAATTCTAATTGCCCCACTCTGGGACCAGTGGGTATGAAGAGAAGCTGTGCCCAATCTAGATAACATAGGAGTCATTATAGATCACTGTATCACTGTCATCCCATATATCATCAATTTGCTCGAGTGGACACCAGCAACATCTCAATACATCCTGTCACATGTGAAATAGCCTTAAGGAATCAGCCAACTCCAGGAACATAAAGAGCCTCAAGCCATTCCATCAGGTCATGGGAATGAGGTATATAATTGTTACTGGTATTTGGCATGTCAAATACAACACAGGTAGCTTGCCAGGCTTTGCCGTGCAGGAGGGATACTCTAGTAGTCACCTCAAAACTCAAGCAATTATTGATGAACCATGCGGCCACTTCATAAATGAGAAAAGGACTTAAATGCTTTTGCTTTGGTGTTTGTTAAATACTGTTTACCATAAAAGCATATAAATTATGTACTGATTTTCACAGTTCAAATGCTTGTGCACCTCTGAACCTTTGTACATTTCTTATAGTTATTATTCTTATTACACATTATTTTATATTAATTTTTATATTCATTTATGACTTTACAAATAAGCAGCAAGATGGTCATATGTTTAAAGATCATTTGCTTTAAATCCTTTCAGATATATGTTAAAATTTATTCTTAATAATAGCTCAAGTGTAATATCTTCAATGACTCATGGTTAGCTAATAACAAAAGAGAATTAAATTCTCGTGGATCATTCAAAGTTCAATTACATTTTCCTCAAATCATTAAAATGAAACTTAGATACTGGTAGAGAAAAGTAAGTGAGTGATATAATTTCACATCTTTCTTATTACCCAAATTTACCCCTTCTGAAATATCATGAGAAGAATTTTCTTCTTTTAACCTAAATCTTTGATTTAAGTGCCTTCAATTTAAAAGTATTTTAAGTCAAGCAAATTACATCTTACTGATAAGGAAAGATCTGAAAATAGTAATATAAAAGTACACATTCCACTTGGACCTATCTAGTGGTACATATATTTATATCCACAAAATCAGTGCATTTTCTTCTGTAACAAATTTGTATAAAAATCTCAGACATGGAAGAAACACAAGCTGAGCAACTCCAAGGTATAGCAGTCTTCAGCGTGAAAACATTGAACCTATCTTGTAATAGGGAAGGCTGTGGGCCAATTTCCTGCAGTGCCCACACCCCAGCAGTCAAACCCCACAGCCTGCATCATTTGAACAGCTTAGCTTCAAGTTTGAAGCTAAATAATTGACCCATTTCTACAGCTCCTAGAGTACAACCATAAAAAGTGACCACAAGACACCTTCTAATTCCGCGATTCTGACAGTACAGTAGGGCACAGAAAATTAACTGGACAGTAGCACAGAAGCGCACTGTGTTTAAACACCAAACACAATAGCACAGGAGGCTCAACCAGCAACAAACAGTTCAGTCAATCCTGATATTGACTTTAATGACACAATTGTGAGATAAAACAATTGTCACAAATTTTCTTTCACTGGATTATTTTTGATAATTCTATTTACCACTTTGTTGCAACAAGAAATATGAAATAAATTATTTTGTTCCTGCAAAGCAGACAGGCTTTGGGGAGTGGGTGGGAAACTGGGGACAATGGTGGAGGAAAGATCACATTGGTGATGGAACAGGTGTTGTAACAGTAGATGCCCTAAGAACAATCGCATTATGAACAACTGTATAAACCATGATGTTTACATAAATTTAGATAAAGATTTTTTGGAAGACCTCCAAATTCTCATTCCTAGCACAAATCTCTTCAGCTTCAAAAGTTAACCATTAATATCCTTTTTTTTTGCAAACATAGAAGCTATTTCTTTGGGGGAGGGTCCTAGGAAAGATTGGTACTGTATATGACTTCAAGCATAAGGAAATTGATAACTTTGTATTAAAATTTATTAAGGGGATGAATAGCCAAAGATAGCCAAAGGCATGGTGCTTGTTCTGCCATAGCCCCTCCTGGTCCAATTCCAGAATTGCCATATGGTCCCTCTGGATACAGCTAGCCATCACTCCTGAGAACAAAGCCAAGACAAAAAAAGCCCTACAATATAAAAAATCTTTTAACAAATGTACTAATGGAGCTAATTGTGTCTTCACAAGTCAACAGCTGTTCGTCTCATGTACCTCTCCTATACTCAGGGTTAAAAATACCAGAGTCAGGAATTACTCATAGAAGTAAATAAAAATTCTTAACTCAACATATAGGGGAGATAAGTAATATCATGGGAAGGCATTTGCCTTGTATGTGCCAACCTGATTTGATCCCCAGCCCTCCATGCAATGCCCCAAGTATCGCAAGGAGTGATTTTGAGTGCAGAGCCAGGAGTAACCCTTGATTTTCACAAGCTGTGACCCAAAATAAAAATACATAAATAAATACATTAAGAAATATAACAAATCAATGTATAGATTGTTGCAATTTTGTGTAACCTAAATGTAAAGCCATTGATCCAAGGAAAGTAAGGACAAACATAGATGACTTCTGAATTTTTTGTATGGATTATTTCCTTCCTCTTCATCTGCATAGTTAAGACTGCAGTTTCCCAACATGTATTGGAGTGTTATAAGCCATGGGCATATATTCTAACCTACTGTATAAGGACCTAACTTTTTTGACTGATCTCATTATTCCAAATTTGCTTAGTAAAAAAAAGTAATCCAGACACTGACATAGTCTGATACTCTGGCAGGAATTTTTTTTTACAATGTACTAACATATTTAGTGTCATAATCATAAAATATTAATGTCTAAATCATAACAGAGTTAATGACATAAAAGAACTGAATACCACCTGAAGGCTTGGAGAGGGTTACTTGTCACTGAGAGGAATTTGGACAATGAGATATCCTGTATGAATAATTCAGTATACAATTGTTTGATTCAAAGTTCTTCCCTATAAGGAGTAGTATTATAGGAAACACTCTATATTTAACCTCAATATTTGCTCATGTCATGAATTCACGTTTTTAACCATGTATTGATCTTCACCATACTTCTACATATATAGAAATACATATAATTTTAATCTGTTTCAGTCATTATCCTTATTAAATACTAAAAATGAAACTTAATATTTTCTCTAATCACATAGACTTAAAAATATTTAAAATAAATCATCAGAAACTCCTCCTTATAATAGTCCTATAAGTAAAACATTGGCTAAAACAACTTGATTAATTCATATATCATTTCTATATTTTCTAGTGGAAATATTTCATTATGAGAAAAAAGATCATCACATACCAGTGGTCTTAATGTAAAGTACCCAGAATAAATTGAAAGAACAGATTCTTTTTGTGATATACATCATCTATGCAATATTCAAAACAGCAACTAATTATACTAATGTTAATAGAAGTGTTCAGTTTTCAAAAGTATTACCGTGAATTTGTTTTTTACTCTTAAAATTAAAATACAAAGACTGTAATATTGTGGATTATTATTCTGAAAATTCATTTATCTTCTATATTTAAATGGAAGAAATAAATTAGTATTTGTTGTATATTTTAGGCTAAGTACAAGCTCACCTTAAAAGCAGAGGATCACAGGCCTGAGTGATAGTACAGTGGGTGTATATTAGGCTGTACAGTACACTTGCCTGTACAGTAGGCTGGGCATATGCCTTTAATGTGGCCAAACTGGGTTCCATCCCTAGCATCGTAAATATCCCTGAACCCACCAAGGGAGATCTCTGTGTGCAGAGCCAGAAAAAAAACCATGAGCTCAACCAGGTATGGCCCAAAAACAAACCGAAAGTGTGAGACTACAAATGTGGAAGGATATGACCAGTGCTGGAGGGTATGATCTTCGAAAATGCCTTAGAGGTCTTAGAGGGTATGGTGTCATATACATGAAATCCTATTAGCAGCATTGTCAATCATATTTCTTCAAATAAAAATTGTTAATAAGAGAATAGAATCAAAGTAAAAGAGAATTTGGAGCAAGAATTGGTAGAAGAAATTTTGGTCTGGAGCTTCCACATTCTGAGGACTGTCAGATAACTATATTTAAAATGTTGAGTTTCAGGGGGCCGGGCGATAGCCCAGTGGGTAGGGCGTTTGCCTTGCATGCAGCCGGCCTGTGCCGGCCTGGGTTCGATCCCGGCATCCCATATGGTCCTCCGAGCACCGCCAGGAGTAATTCCTGAGCGAAGAGCCAGGAGTAACCCCTGAGCATCGCCGGGTGTGACCCAAAAAGCAAAAAAAAAAAAAAAAAAGTTGAGTTTCAAACAAAATATACTCAAATAGAAGAAGGTTTATACATACTGCATATAAAATGGTAAAAGACAAAGATAGACCACAGTATCCTGAGAGTAATGGGAGCAAAGCAAAAAACTTACATAGAACGGAAACCCCATAAGACTCACAACAAAATGAGGGCTGGAGCGACACAGAGGGTAGGACATTTGTCTTGTACTTGGCTGTCCCGGTTTCAATCCCTGGCACCCCATATGATCCCTGAGCATCACCAGGAGTAATTCCCAAGTACAGAGCCAGGAGTAACCCATGAGCATTTCGGGTGTGACCAAAAAGAAAGCAAAACAAAATAACAACAACAAAACTATCAAAATCCTGGAAGTCTGAATGGAATTATATAACTAATACATTGAACCAAAAATTTAGACAAGAAGACTAGGTGGGTTATCACTTAAAGGAATAATGCAAAACATTATAAACGCACAAGAGCTAAATAAGTTTATGGTCATGAAGCCAGCTCTGCACCAAATACTCAGTGATCTTCCATATTAGGCCAATACACTCTATCAAAGGAATATAATATTTAATGTTAAAAAAGGGAAAAATATGAATGAGGGTTCACTTTAATGACCTTGAGGCCTGAGTGCTTTAGAGTTAAGAGTGTCAATAAACTCACATTCAGAAACAAACTGACAACATTCTTAAGGTAAACAAACCAAAAAGGCACAAACAAAAGGAAGCATATGGAATCTTACCACTACACAAAAGGCAAATATCAAAGTATAGGAAAAGTAAATAAAACATGAACCAAACAAAGCCAAACTTAACGTGAGCATCTAACTTAAGAGATGACAATCAATTCCTTCATTTCAATAACATTTAGTTGTATCAATGGTCTGAACAAATCACTCAAAAGCATAGATACCTGGAGAGATTAGAAACATGAACCCAAAATTCTGCTGCATGTAATAGACATTATGATCAGCATAGTTATCACAGATAATTATTAGAAGATACCAAAAGTCTAGAAAAAATTCATACAGGAAAGGAAAAAAAAACTATGAAAAATTTGACTGTCCATGCCTGCATCATAAAAATAACTCAAATTAGTGCTCGCTTCGGCAGCACATATAATAAAAATAACTCAACTTAAAGGCAATAAAAGCATAAATGGACATTATATAATAACCAAGAGATCTATGACAACATGAATTAACATATGTGTCGGGGAACCCCCGCAGGGGTCCCCGACAGTGTCAGGACAGAAGTTCTCTTCTACCTCCGAGGACACCGGGAGAACAGATGAAAAGTCACGAGTCTGGTGCAGTTCCAAGCCAAATGGCTTTTTAATAGTACAAAAGCTCTTCCACAACAATCCAATATAATGAACAAACTCTAGCTCTGGTCTGAATTTAGACCATACAAAAGAGTCTAAGTCTCCCACCAAAAGAGAGAGGATCTCACCCGAGCTAAGTCCAACCCAGAAGATGGAGAAAAGACCAAAGAGCAAAAAGCCAAAAGCTAAAGGCCGAGGAGCCAAAAGCCGAAAGCTAAAAGGCCGAAAGGTGAAGGGGCCTCAAGCCAGCCCCTTATATACACCAAAGTAATCCGACCTGGAGGGTCATGTCAATAAAGAGCTCTAAACAGAGTGTAGTGCCACACCCTATTGAAAGTATAAACAAAGGTTATGCCAAGGACTAATCCCGAGATTATCTCTTATGTAAAACACTGGAGAGAGAGAGAGAGAGAGAGAGAGAGAGAGAGAGAGGGCTGATATAAAGTAATACATCTTAACTTCATGAGCTTCATGTAATCTAGATGGTACCCACAAGGTCCTTATTATTATCTGCACCAGGGTGATTCTGAGTATCTTGTTCTTGTGTACTGAAAGGGTCACACTCGCCTGCTTAGAGCAAACTAATATGATCCTTCCTATAGTCTTCCTATAGTCTCAACATAGTCAGGGTGGTAGTCTCCTGATAAATTCTAACTGTCCCACGCTGGGTACAGTGGGTATAAAGAGGAGCTGTGCCTAATCTAGAAAACATAGAAGTCTTAGTAGATGTATAAGTCAGAAGTTACTCAATCAAGGTGACTTCTGTAACTGCCACACCCTCTAGCAGTGTTTACATAGAAGAGAGGTCTTGTTAGAATGAGCCTTGGCTTAAATCGATTAAGCTGGGAGTGGGCAAAACAACAAAACTCCCAAACTAGCTAAACCTGTCCTCCAACAATACTCTTTCTGTAACAGTACTGCAAACCACAGTGCCTAAGAGGGAAAAGAAAAATATCTGCCATAGTCAGGCTGGGGGGCAGGGCAGGGGAGGGAAACTGGAGGCATTGGTGAAGGGAAGTGGACACTGGTGAAATAATAGGTCCTCCAAAATACTACACCTGAAATTCCATCATGAACAAACTTGTTTCACAGTGATTCAAATAAATAAAAAAAAACAACAAATACTTCCTAAGTATAAAAAAATGAAAAATCTCTATTTTAGGTTCAGTTTCCAATGAAGAGGATATTGCACCAAGAAACTAAGTTTAATAGCTTCTTGAAAGTTTGAAGAATATGGGGATGAAAGGAAGTCGTTAAATTTACTTATAAATGGATGGACATGGAGCGTATCATGCTGAGCCTTGAACAATCATGAACAACCTTGAAATTGCATGTCTCAGAGTAATTAAATAAAGAAGAAATTAAATAAAGAGGTAATTAAATAAGCCATTAAAGAAAGAAAAAAGAAAGAAAAGGAAAAGAAGGAAGGAAGGAAGGAAGGAAAGAAGGATGGAAGGAAGGAAGGAACGAAGGAAGGAACGAAGGAAGGAACGAAGCAAGAAAGGAAGGGAGAGAGGGAAGGAGGGAGGGAGGGAGGGAGGAAGGGAGGGAGGGAGGGAAGAAGGAATCAGAAGGCATACAATGATTGTACTCATTTGTGAGGTGCACCAAAACATTACATTAAACCAGAAACCAAGGAAAACCGAAACAAGGGCCAGGACAATTGGTCCATGGTTGGAAGCCTGCTTCAAGTTCCTGTGAAAAAGGGAATTGGGATAGAGAATGGACCCGCTATGACAAAAATAGTTGTAAGTGATCACTCTGGATAAGAACTGTGTGCTTAAGTTAGGTAATTGAATAAACATGAAATATCTCCGTCTGTGTATTGTAAACCATAATGCCAAAAAGGAGAGAAGGGGGAGTAAAGATAGTGCCTGCCATTGAAACAGGCTGGGAGTGGGGGACGTGGTTGCAGGAGGGTAAAGAGGGGCATTGATGTTGGGAAATGCACACTGATGAAGGGATGGTATTGGAACTTTGTACAACTCAACACGATCATGAACAGCCTTCTGTGTCTCAAAATGATTCAATACAAAAGGAAGGAAAGGAGAGAGAGAGTGAGAGAGAGAGAATAGTTATATTAATAAATGGAAGTCAAGAGAGTCTCCCCCAAAGAAGGCATACTAAACCAGCCAGAGAGTAGGGCTAGTGTTTAATCCTAGAACAATGCAAAATGCATGATGGTGCCCATATTCAGAGAACAGAGCTATTCATACTCCCATACCTGTTAGGCTTGGGCTAATCTCAGCTAGATAACACAGAGGACAAAGCTCTTGCCTTGTAGTCAGGTGACTCCAGTTTGATTTCCCAGGACTTGTATGGTCCACCATTGAGACTGATTCCTGGGCACAGAGCCAGTTGTGACTACTGTGCACCAGAGTGTGACCCAAGAGCACAACAAACAAAATTAAATGAAGTATTCTTCTAAGATACAGTAATTCCCAGATATATCCTAATATCTATGTATGGTTAAAGTGGGCACCGCTGCCAAATGCTAACATTCCTAAACTATGCAAGCATTGGGTGTTGGGAGACAGACTGTAAGCATAAGAAACACATACAAGGAAACATGATGCAGCGTGTCATCACATGCTCACCCAACTATAAGACACACATCTTAGCTCAGGATAGAAAATGACTGATAGTAGGAAATTTGAGTAGAGTCACATCTCATTAAAATATTAACTATAAGAAAATGGTTGTTGTATCAGCTATGGTTATATCATATAAACTAGGATTTAAACCAGAAAGAACAAGCAGAAGGGAACTAGGTTGTTCACAAAAACAAAAGTCTCATTCTAGTGGAGGACCACAGGACCCTGGGAACCATAGGGCCCAAGCAGGGCTAAATCCTCAGACCCTGGCATTGAAGTCCTGGCTAACTACAAATTTTTAAAAATGAATAAGACTTCTATTTAATATGTCTTGACACCATAACCACAATATATATATATATATATATTTCAAAAAATAATCATTTACATGTGTATGTACCCACTAACATCAACCTCACACTATATGAAGTAAACTAGAATTACAGGAGAAAGTAGACAAAGGCTCCTCAGTGTTTTAACATAGCTGTTAAAAACTGTAAAAAAACAGGTAAAAATAAATTATTTTATCTTGCAATTCTCCAGTTATTAGCCAGGGGTATCACTCAGCAGTCCAGTGTGTGTTCTATGTTTGAGACCTTGACTTCTATTTCAGCACCACAAAATTATTAATTAGCTCATTAAAATTATAATTCAAATAAAAAATTGTTCCTACTTGATAAATATGTAGTATTACAAAGAATCACGGAGTACTCTATCACAGCAAATGGACCAGAAATTTTTTCAGATTTTGTATAGTTATCCTTAAGGAAGTCTCAGAAAAGTACAAAAGATTGAAATCATGTGACACATCTTCTCTGACAGTGGAATTTAATTAGAAAACAGTGTCTAGAAATAATTAGGTCATAGCTAAAGCATACTAAATGTTTAGAATATTATAAATGCCTTTTAAAAAACTGAAAGATTAAAGAACAAATACACATGGAAGACACGTATTTTAGCTAAATGAGTATAATAATATGGCTGAGAAAATATGAGATTCAGTTGAACTTAGTTATGGGAGATGTTCAGCATTTAAAGCAAACAAGTATGTAGCCAGAAAGAGAGTGCTGGGCTTAAATGCACACAAGCCTCACATGCGACTAATTTGATCTCCCAGCACTACATAGCCTCCCAATCATTTCTGAATGTAGGAGTCCAGTAGTGTTCCTAGAAGGCCCCAGGGAATAGTGAGAACCCAGGTAATCCTTGACACCACAGGGCCCACGCAGCATTAGATCATCAGATCCTGGCATTGAAGTCCTGGCTAACTGCAAATTTTTTAAAATGAGTAAGACTTCCACTTAATATTTCTTGACATCATAAAGCACAATATATCTATTTCAAAACAACCAGCATTGTTTTTATTTTATATTCTGTCAAATGGCTCTTCTTGGATTTATGAATGTGTATTTACTGAGCCCCATTTAAATGCCATGTACTCTTCCAAATAATAAGGGATATGAGTGACGCAACATACCAGAGACCTGTTCACATAATTCTAGTATTTTAGGGGGGAAGAGATGATAAAAATGAAATGCAATGAAGCTGAATGTTAGGAAGAGAAGTAAAAGCAGGATAAAGGGATAGGGGGCAGATGTTAGAATCTTCTTTTAGATAAAGTGGTAAGAAAGGTCTTACTGCAGAGATCAAAATAAAATGAAATAGCAAGTCCTGTAGGTAAAAGAGATGATAAGGATATTCCTAGCAAACACAAAAGCCTGAAACAGGAGAATGGCTTCTGCGAGACATAGAAGGAAGTTACAATTCAGTGTCAGAATTAGGCAAGCTAGGAGAAACTGGAGTTGTGGTAAATGCATTGCATATGGCCTGAGGTTAACTTAAAAAGAGTTTACATTTTCTTCAGAGCTGGGACAGTACTAAAGTATTTTGAAAAGAAAGCCTTTTGATTGGGATTGGATTTTAAGAATATAACCTGGCTTCTAGAGTGATTAGGTTGTGGTCAAAAATGGCAAGATGGAGACCTGGGAGAACACTAATGCCTGCCATCACCAAGTCAGAAACAGAGTCCCGTGCTTTCTTCCTCAAAGCAACGGCTGACCACCAAAAGAACAGACCCACTGTCCCAAATGGGAGAGAAACACACTGCATTTCAATGATTAAAACAGACTTAGAGATAATTCTGAATCATTTCATGCTCTGTGGGCAGAGGGACAGGCCTGAAGGTGTGATCTTGGATGAGAGGGATTGGAGAACTGAAAAGAAATGCACTAAATCCACATAGAACTTGTCCATAGGAACTGCAATGGATGGACAGGGCAGCAACACGAAAGAAAAGACAACAAAAAATTATGCTCACTAAAACACTGGTCAATAACCTCTATTCCCAAGAATTTGCATCTGCCTAAGAGAAGGTCTGCGGAGCTACTGATAAACAGCACAGCTCCGTACTACACTCTCACCTCTCACTTCTGTCTGGACCTGCTATTCAGAAGGACACTGACAGTGGGCACAATGCCCATGCTCAGCTCTGGAACCTAGCAGCATGCACATTGTGTTTCCTTCTATAACTAACAGAGGAGATGTGGTGGACTGTACCCAACAGGCATGCTAGGGTCAATAAGATGTTCCTGCCTGTGGAGCATGAATTCCAGCCTCTGAGTAATATCCCTGAACCCAGATGAGAGGAATCTCTATTTGCGGGTGGTTTATAGATGGCCCTTCTCTGGAAAGTACAGCACCTTTATTTCATATCTTTGTACCGTTGATGATAAATTCAGAATTGTCCTGTGTTTTTAGGGTGCTGTGGGTTACTGGAGAGTACCCAATCATAGTCATGTGCGCTATTTTTTAGAGAATATTCTTTTGCAAAATCTTCTATAATACTTGATCACTTGATCACTTGAATCCCCTTATTCATCGATTTACTCAAGCGGGTGCCGGTACCATTTCCATTGGACCCTATCACGTGCCAATGTAGCCCAATGGCATCTGGTTGATTCAGGAATATGAAGAGCCTCAAACCGTTCCTTCAGGGTCTTGACAAGAAAGTCTGACCATCTTGTAGGTGGGCGGCCTCTTGACCTTTTGACATCCCATGGGATCCAGTCGGTAATGGCTCTAGTCCAGTGGTTGTCTCTAAATCGCATTACATGTCCAGCCCATCTGATTTTCGATGCCTTGTCAAATGAGACTGCGTCCCTGATTCTGGAATATAGACAGAGGTCAGAACTCTGGATTCCTTCTCTCCCTTGAGTGAGGCATGATATTCCAAGCATAGCTCTTTCGATTCCTCTCTGGGAGACCCGAATAGCATTCTCATCCTGCTTTTGTAGGGCCCAGGTCTCTGAGGCGTATGTTAATGCAGGGAGAATGGTGGAGTCAAAGAGATATGCCCAAAGCTGGAGGTTCTTTGTCCTTTTAGTTAATTCTTCAATGCCTTTGAAGGCATTCCATGCCGCTCTCTTCCTCCTGTGTAGCTCAGGTTTTAGGTCTACAGCTCAGGTTTTAGGTTGGCAACTACACCACCTCTGCTTTGCTGATGACATCATTCTAATAACACCAAACATTAGCCAAGTGGCACAAATCCTGGCTGACTTCAACAGAGAATGTGGAAAGATAGGTCTACAGCTGAATCTAAAGAAAGCTATGTTTATGAAAAAATGAACTAGTTCCAGAAGCCCCATTCACTCTCAATGGAACAAATATCTCTGAATGCAGCAGTTAAGTGTACCTAGGTCGAGAAGTCAACATGATGAATGACCTTCTATAATACTGGAAGTCAAAACTTGCATTCTATGAAGATATGTATTTTCCAACTGTGAACTCTTTGGCACCATTGTGGCAACATTAAGATATCCTGACAATATAAAAATGGTCTTTATCCTGGCAGGACTCAGAAAAGGATATCAATATTTTTTGGTGAATATAGATTTTTGATGAAGATAGGCCTCAATAAGATACAAATAGGGCAGGATCAATAGCACAGTGGTACAGCACTTCCCTTGTACATGATCAATCCATTTCAATCCCTAATACCAGATATATTCCCCAAAGTCCCACCAGGAGTGTTCCCTAAGGACAGAAACAGGAGTAAACCCTGACTGAGCACTGCTAGGTGAAGCCTCAAACAAAAATTAATAAAAAGATATCAACAAACCAATTTAACAATAAATCAAAATAATAACATACCTAATTAGGTTGGACTTAGTTCTAGTGATACATTGAAAATTCAACAATATAACAAATTAATTTGAAACACATTAACAAAAATTATGTAATTTCCATAGATAAAACAGTTGCCATCATACCACACTCATGATTTTAAAATGCTACAGAGTGATACAAAATATTTATCAACATTAAAAGTTTATAGATAACAAATGTGTAATCAGTATAGTAGCCAATTTTCATAAACTGAAAACTCTCCTATTTATGTCAGGAACAAAATAACTATGTCTAGTCTCACTACTGTCATTCAGCACAATATTGGAAGTCCAGCCAAGAGAAATTGATTAAAAAATAAAATAAAAAAGGTATACAAATTGAAAAAGAAGAAGCAAAATTATTTGTAAATAACATACATAGAAAAATCAGAAACTGTAGTAAAAAATATGCTAAAACAATGTGGAATATGGCAAAATATAAAAATTCCTTTTCTGTACACAAAAAGCAAACTACTTGAATAGAAACAGGAAAACAAGATTATCAAAATATAAGACATTATTTAATGCATTTTACTCAGGAAATGAAAGACCCTCGTATTGTTAACAATGACAATCTTAAAATAAACAGAAAAAGGCAGAAAGAGATCTTTATGATTATTGAATTGTCTGATAACCTAAAGGAATATACAGATTTGTAATACCTGCCACAATGCACATATATTTCACACAGAAATTGACCAAAATTCATAAAAGATAAAATTGACTTTAAAAAAAAACCAAAGACCACAAAAATACTCCAAAAAGCAAAAACTGATCATTAGATTAACAACAGCAAGAGGGATAATTCTCCCTGATTCAAACTACTGCAAAGTGATAATTATAAAAACAACAAGGTATTGAAATTTCATATCCAAAAGTCACTGTAACTAAACTTAAAGATCAGAATTAAGATCATGCTCATATGGACAACTATTTTATGATGGAGGAGTACTCCAAAATATGTAATGGGCAGAAAATTATCCTCAATAAATGGTTTGTGTAAACCAGAAAATTACATGTAAAATAAACAAGATTAATGTCAACATCATACCAGAGAATTAAGTCAAAACTGATGATAACTTGATTGTTAGATCTGAAACTACAATAATACATAAAAACAGGGTAAATGATCCTTGATAGTGTATTTAAGAGATACTTGTGTATTTAACAAATGAAACAGAAGCAAAAAATAAGTAAACGAAAACAAAAAGACATGCAAACTATCATCAACACAAGAGACATCTTTTTGACTGACTGTTAGAGTCACTGTGCAAATCATACACTTGATAAGGGATCAATAAGCAAAATATTTAACTTAAAAACTGAACAAAAACTTATTTTAGTAAAATGGTTAGAGGATTAAAATTGCAGTTCTTCAGTTAGATAGATTAACCATAAAACACAAGGCCAGGTTGTCCATCATCGGTCAACAGAGAAATCAGAATAAAATCAATGAGATCATCTCACATAAGGGAGAACAGGTATTATCCAAGACACAAAACATAAATGTTGGCAAGGATGTAAAGAGACTGCTGGAACATTCTTGGTGAAAATGTAAAATTTAAATGAGTGCAGCTAATATGGAAAACAGTAAAAATATTCCTCAAAAGTTAAAAAATACCCATTATATCGAGTTATCCCATTTGAGAATCTATACATAATAACACAAATTCAAAAAGATTAATACATGTCCATGCTTAGTCCAGCATTATTAACAATAGCATAGAACTGAGAAAACCAACGTGCCCCTTCATCTAGCAAACGAAGAAAAATGTGGCAAGTGTGCCATTTGCAGTAACATAGATGGACCTAAAGGGCATGAGCCAGATAGGAAATTGCAACTAACACATTATTTTACTCATGTATGTTCATTACAAAGAAAAGCAGGAACTAAAAAAAAAAAACAAAGGGAGATTTGGATTGTTACCACAGAGAAATGGAAAAAGGAATGGGTAAATTGGATGAAAGGCAAAATGTATAGTAGAGGGAAGAATTGAACTTTGGGGTGCATTTAGTTTATATCAAAATGTGTCATCAATTAAGATTATTTTTTAAATGAAGCATGTTAGCTTAAACTTTTGATCAGACATGGAGAAAAAAGCAATTGCAATAACTTGGTTTCAAATTTATCAAGATTTCATGGGAGTTTTGCGAAGGAATTGAATCTTGAACCCCATTTTTAGGAATGAATAGACATTTTGACAAATGAGATAACTGTGAAAGAAGAGAATGGATGTGACTTAGGAAGGAATCGAAAATAATGTTGAAATTTTCTGGACGTGAGCAAGTAGATAAATGATACTTACTATAAAAGTGGTAGCGGTGGTCTGTACAATGTTGAAATGGAGATCACTTCACTTGATCACTTGAATTCCAATATTCATCGAATTTCTCGAGTGGACACCAGTAACATTTCCATTGGACCCTATCACGTGCCAATGTAGCCCAATGGCATCTGGTTGATTCAGGAATATGAAGAGCCTCAACCTGTTCATTCAGGGTCTTGACAAAGAAGTCTGACCATCTTGTAGGTGGGCGGCCACGTGAACTTTTGACATCCCATGGGATCCAGTCAGTAATGGCTCTAGTCCAGCGGTTGTCTCTAAATCGCATTACATGTCCAGCCCATCTGATTTTCGATGCCTTGGCAAATGAGACAGAGTCCCTGATTCTGGAATAGCTACTGAGCTTAGAACTCCGGATTCCCTTCTCTCACTTGAGTGAGACGTGATATTCCAAGCATAGCTCTTTCGATGCCTCTATGGGAGAACCGAATAGCATTCTCATCCTGCTTTCATAGGACCCAGGCCTCTGAGGCATATGTTAATGCAGGGAGAATGGTGGAGTCAAAGAGATGTGCCCAGAGCCGGAGGTTCTTTGTCCTTTTAGCTAATTCTTCGATGCCTTTGAAGGCATTCCATGCTGCCTCTCTTCCTCCTGCGCAGCTCAGGTTTTAGGTCATTCATCATGTTGAATTCTCAACCTAGGTATACATAACTGCTGCATTCAGAGATGTTTGTTCCATTGAGAGTGAATGGGGCCTCTGGAAATAGTTCATTTTTCATAAACATAGTTTTCTTCTTTTTTTTTTTTTTTTTCTTTTTTGGGTCACTCCCAGTAATGTTCAGGGTTTTTTCCTGGCTCTGCACTCAGGAATTACTCCTGGCGGTACTCGGGGACCATATGGGATGCCGGGGATCGAACCCAGCCCGGCTCGGCTGGCCACATGCAAGGCAAACATCCTACCCGCTGGCCCAACGCCCTGCCCCTAAACATATTTTTCTTTAGATTCATCTGCAGACCTATCTTTCCACATTTCCGGTTCAAACACCCCCCGTTTTTTTTCCTTTTTTTTTTTTTTTTTATTAGAATTATGTCATCAGCAAAGAGGAAGTGGTGTAGTTGCCAACCATCTATCTACATTCCCATTCTTCCTTCCCACTCTAATTGTAGCATGATGTTCTTGAGGGTGGCACTGAAGAGTTTTGGTGAAATGGTATCACCCTGCCTAACCCCTCTTTTGACATCAATGATCACTTCCCTTGTAGAATGGTGAGATCCTGGTGGTGAATCCGTAATACAGCTCACGAAGGATCTTGATGTATTGGGTTTGAATGCCCTGTTTGGCTAGGGCTTTGATGACCGCTTCAGTCTCCACAGAATCAAAGGCTTTCTTTAAATCAATGAACGTGAGACAGAGCGGCATCTTGTACTCCCTACAAACCTCAATGATCTTGGTTACTGTGTGGATATGGTCGATTGTGCTGAATCCTTTCCGGAAGCCAGCTTGCTCGCATGGTTGTCCTTCATCTAGTGTTCTGCCAATCCTGTTCAGGAGGACTCGTGTAAACAGCTTGTAGATGACGGACAACAGGCAGATGGGGCGGTAGTTGCCGATGTCGTGAATGTCTCCCTTCTTGAACAACAGAAATGTCCTGCTGGTTTTCCATTGGGAGGGCACTTTGCATTCAGACAGGTAGTGTGTGAAGAGCCGAGATAGTGTATTGATGAGTACCAACAGCAGATTCTTCAGGTGTTCGGGTCTGACTTTGTCTGGGCCTGGTGCTGGTCCCTTCTTTACCGACGAAATGGCATGTCAGATTTCAGAAGGGAGAACGTTGGGAATGACATATCCATCCTGTGGAATTTGGTGTGGGCAGGTGGATGTAGCTATCAAAGAGATCTGAGTACAAGTCATGGATAATCTTCTCCATTGCCTTTCTGGAACAGGTGATAGATCCATCAAGGCATTGGAGGGCAGTCATGCTGGGCTTATGGTTGATGAAGGACAGGCAGGCGGTGCGAAAGCTTTTCCCTGCTTCTGCTGCATCTTCCAGTATTTCTGCTCTTCTGACTTTAATGTCTTCTTTTATCGCTTCTCTGCACAGCTTTGCAAGCTTGGACGTTAGCATTTGGTCTCCTGAGGCTCGCGCCTTGCCACGTTACGAAAGAGCTCCAGAGTTTTTGCAGACAGGCATCCTTTTGTGTCTTTCTCTCTCTTGGCAATCTTCACACAATCATGGAGGTGCTTAACCAGTCAGTTGTATTCTTCATCGATGTCGCCAATGATGGTATCTTCCCATGTTGCTGCAATGGTGGCAAAGAGTTCCCATTTGGAACTCTTGTTCTGGGAGTTCTCTTCTTAACTTTGCAGCCTTTTCTCCCTGTTGTATGAGGTAGAATTTTGCACAAAGATGACGGTGGTCTGATCCTGTTTGGAATTTTGGGATGACAGCAACATCGGTCAGACAAAACCATTGATTGAAGATGATGTGGTCAATTTCATTGTGGAACTGTCCACCAGGAGGTTCCCATGTCCAACATTTCACTTCAGCCTTCTGGAACTGTGAATTCCCATGAATGGTCTTGTTGGACATGATGAACTCATATAGTCTCTCACCCTGTTCGTTCCATTCTAGGCCATGGATCCAGATGTGGAGTTCTTCGGCTGATCTTCTCAGTCTATCTTGGCATTAAAATTACCAACTATTCTCTTGTTGAAGGTGTGATCTTTTTCATAGATCTCCTCTATTTCCCTGTAGAATTTCTCAATTTCATCTTTCTTGTATGTGGATGTTGGTGCATAGACAATGAAGATAGAAATTGCTGGCAGTGGGCCACATCTCTTCAAGTGTAATTGTCCTATCTGGTTTGTTAGGCATTCAAATGAATCAGTGTTGACGGCCATGTTTGTGTTGACAAGGACACCAATGCCACCAACACCGCTTTTGTCACATGTTCCAAGGAACAATTCTTCTCTTGTGTCAAATACAGTGTGATGCGACTGCCGCCTCCTCATTTCAGTCAGACCAATCATGTCATACTTGATATTTTGCACTTTCACCATCAGATCCTTGATATATGCTTCCGATGCCAGCATACGTGCATTGAAAGTACAGCCAGTCATTTTAGTCCCCCCTTAGTTTTGGCAGCCTAGGTTGGCCGTGAAATTTTATCAGGCACTGCTTGTTTGCCTTTCTCAATGCTGTCATATTATGGGCTCTTTCAGGGTCAGGACAATAAACATTTTTGTTACTGGTTTTGGCATATCCAGCATGCATTGAACAGCTTGCCAGGCTCTGCAGTGCTGGCATTATACTCTCATTACCTTGTGGGGCTCTCTCAGAGGGGTGGGTAGAATATTCATGGTAATTTGGAGGTAAATCGCTTGGCCACACAGCTGCCATCCTCAACGGGAAAGCTGGTATCTGCTCTGCCGGGTGTATCTGCGTCTGTTGCTCAAGCATTCCTCGGCTTGAAATACTCTCCTCTGAAGGGCGGGTCTCTGCAGGGTGGGTCCCGTTTAGGCTGGGTTTCTGACAAGCCAGCCTGGAGACTGGATTAATCTCTTGGGTGAAGATCTTAGGAGCTGTGGAGTGTGGATGGTGAAGATCGCTCCCAGCAAGGTGTGGAGGTTTCTCTAGGTTCTTCTGAGGCTCTATCGGGATGGTGGACTCGGGTCGGAAGTCGCTCTCATGGTCTGTGAAATGCAAGGGGTTCAGCGGGGAAAGCTGGTATCTGCATCTGTGGCTCAAGCATTCCTGGGCTTGAAATACTCTCCTTTGAAGGGCGGGTCTCTCAAGGGTTGGTCCTTGTATGCTGGGTTTTTGACAAGCCAGGCTGGAGATTGGCTTAATCAGTGAAGTGGAGAATTTAAGATAAATGTTTGTATGCAAATGACAAGATCCTTCTGATCACAGAACTGGTCAGGTGACAGGTCTAAAAGACAAGGTAAATGTTGCTGAGGAGACCCAGGATGCAGGAGAGATGACTTTGTGGTTATTAAATCATCTATGAGACATGATGATTTAATATGAGGGGTTCGACAGGGTGATACCATTTCACCAAAACTCTTCAGCGCCACCCTCGAGCACATCATGAGACAATTAGAATGGGAAGGAATGGGCGTGAAGATAGATTTTCAGCAACTACACCACCTCCGCTTCGCTGATGACATCGTTCTAATAACACCAAACATTAGCCAAGCGCACAAATGCTGGCTGACTTTGACTGAGAATGTGGAAAGATAGGTCTACAGCTGAATCTGAAGAAAACTATATTCATGAGAAATGAACTAGTTCCTGAGGCCCCATTCACTCTCAATGGAACAAACATCTCTGAATGCAGCAGTTATGTGTACCTAGGTCGAGAAGTCAACATGATGAACGACCTAAAACCTGAGCTGCGCAGGAGGAAGAGAGTGGCATGGAATGCCTTCAAAGGCATTGAAGAACTAGCTAAAATGACAAATAAACTCCGGCTCTGGACACATCTCTTCAACTCCACAATTCTCTCTGCATTAACATACGCCTCAGAGACCTGGGCCCTACGAAAGCAGGATGAGAATGCTATTCGGTTCTCCCATAGAGGCATCGAAAGAGCTATGCTTGGAATATCACGTCTCACTCAAGTGAGTGAAGGAATCCGGAGTTCTGACCTCTGTCGCTATTCCAGAATCAGGGACGCTGTCTCGTTTGCCAAGGCTTCGAAAATCAGATGGGCTGGACATGTAATGCGATTTGGAGACAACCGCTGGACTAGAGCCGTTACCGACTGGATCCCACGGGATGTCAAAAGATCACCTGGCCGCCCACCTACAAGATGGTCAGACTTCTTTGTCAAGACCCTGAAGGAACAGTTTGAGGCTCTTCATATTCCTGATGCCATTGGGCTACATTGACACGTGATAGGTCCAATGGAAATGTTACTGGCGCCCGCTGGAGCAAATCGATGAATAACGGGATTCAAGTGATCAAGTGATCAAGTGATGAGACATGAAACAATATGGGATGGGAGGGTTAAGTAAAAAGAAGAGAGGATCTCTGAAGTAGAAAAGCAGATTACTGCAATGAGCACAATTAGCCATGCTTTATTATCGTTTCACAGCCCAGATTTCAAACCCAGGTCTCATTCATGCAAAGCATATGCTTTACCATTGAGTCACATCCCCAGTCTTCACCTAGGTAATATCTGATCAAAAGGACTCCAGTGAATTTGGTGCTTAAGAGAAATAGAAGTGAAAATGTCTGAGAAGAGTGAAGATAAAAGGCTCACTACTCAACCTCTTTTGCCCAATGATACACAATGGAAAAAGAAGACTCTGCTACAAGGATAAGTAATGCCTTCAAAAGGGAGAGCCTATTGTTTTAAAATATTTTATTTTTGAGGTTAGATTTATTTGCAACTTTTTTATTTTTTGTGGGCTCACACCTAGCAATGTTCAGGGGTTATTCCTGGCTCTGCACTCCGAAATGAATACTGGCAGTGCTCAGGGGACCATATGGGATGCCAGGAATTGAACCGGGTCGGCTGCATACAAGACAAATTCCCCTAACCGCTGTGCTATCACTACGGTCCCTATTTGTAACTTTAATTACAGCTCTGGTGTAGTATTTCACAGTCTTCATATATGAATTCCCACACTTTTTATATACCAAAGTATGAATACTCTCTCACCAATACACTGAAATTCTTTCTCCCTTTGATCCACTGGCTCTCCCCACCTCCTCCCTGACCCACCCAGATTAACCTCAATTCTGCAGATCCCAAGGGTTTGCTCTAATTTGGTTCTCAAACCAAATCATTCCTTGCTTTCTTTCTTTATATTCATATATTAGTAAAATTATCTGCTGATTTTTTCCTCCCTCTGACTTACTTAACTTAGCCTTACAGCATCTAGCTTTATTCACAAAGATGCACAATTTCACCTTCTGTATACTTGATACTAAATATATAGATCACAACTTTATTCATCTCTCTGTTGGGCAATTGGGATGCTTCTGTGTAGGTAGGGAGAAAATATTAATTAAAGCAAGATAATCTTAAGCGAGACCAAAAATGAACCACAGGGTCTTAACAATACGATTGTGAGTTGAGATTAGAAAGTTAAAACTATCTATGTGGCCACCTACATCATAGAGGGTTTGGACAAAATTCCATGAAATTGCAAGTCCAGGTAATGAAAAATGTACCTGAATGCCGTGCTTTCCAATGGAAGTAAATGAGACTGAAGGGTATGTCCTGAGTATACCGTAAGTAAATGATACACTCAATTACATTCTATTTAGTGGGTGACTGGTTTCAGGCATTTTGACATGTTGAGATAAGGACTGGGGAGTTTGCACAGTAAAGAGTGGTTGTATTATCAGGAGTGATGCCCCCAAGGGAAGGATTATTTCAAGAGTCCTCTGCTTTAATGTATCTTTGACATAATTATTTTCCTGTAACCAGTATGACCTCAGCTTATTAAAATTTAAAATTAATGCATGTCCTTAAGAGAAGTGTTTTAAATGAAATGTCCATAGAGGACATTGAATGCATTCCAAGTTCAAAATTGAAGAAAAACTTAATTCTGTTCTGTTTCTCATTCTAGTTTGCCAAAGAAATAATGGAATCATTTACTATGTTTCCGCTATTTCCCCTTTGCTTTTATTTTTTCCCTTTGCTTTTCTAAGTGGATTGGTTCTACAGAAACTTCTTAAGTCATTCGATTTTAAACCTGCAGTGAAAATCACTTAACATATCTGAAGTGTTCTAGAACCTTAATTCATGCCCCACACCTCTTTACTTTTTCTCCTTGAAAAGTACAAAGATTTTGAGATTTAGAAACTTTAAGACTTTGTCCTGACACTGTACCCTAATGCTGTTTTGGCCTTTTTGTTTCAAAGGCTTGAGATTTAAATTAAGCAACCTAATCAATTAAAAGCTTCCAATTCCAGATGAAAAGACAACCGCCACTATCCATCTCTATCTAAAGAACTAAGAAACAGGAAATTGATGATGAAAGAATTGAAGAAAAAGGACTTGTATTCTTAAAACACTTTCAGTCATTTCATCTAGATGTTTTGCAGGTACTAGATGCTTATGACAACAAGCTTTCAGGATATACCATTCCATTATGCCTATAGATTTCCATTTGATTGTTTCTTATGATCATTAGAAGTTGAACTTTTAGAAAAATGCATTACTTCTTTTCTTTTAGTGCAAATATTAGTAGCTTTGGCATTTTTTCATGAGTTTGGGTACCCATTGTGCCTTCTTGATCCTTAAAAATAAGTGGTTCATATGGAATTACCCTCATCTCCTTCATCACTGACCATGAAAGCAAGTGCTTAGTATGACATTGAAAATAAATAAAATTAAGTACAAACATTCACTACTTTTAATGTGCATTATAATCATAGACATAAAATATAAACATCTATATCTATACATATATTTCTGTATATAGACATATGTGTGTGTATTTTTTCTTTCTATAGTCTCAGGGATCAAGTCCCATCACTCACACATGTAACACAAGAGCTCACATGTCATTGATCCACTTTCATGGCCATGAAGTCTACATATTTGGTATTCATATGCAGTCTTCTCTAAAACTTATCCTCATATTACAGGTAGAAGACTTCTGTCTTTATCTAAGTTCATTGCATGCAGATTATAATTTTAATCTAGTCAAGGCCTAGGATCATACCTTATAGCCCTGTAAAATGAAGTATGATTGTGTTGTTGCTGGAGTGACTTCATCAATTAAAACAAGGTGAAGGGTCTAAAATGCCTCACTCACTACCAACAAGCCTGTAGGTTGGAAGAATGTAGATCCACATCCTGTAAAGCCATCTTGCATGTAGTGACAAGACGTGTTTTATATAGACAAAGGAAGTGACAAGTATACTCTAAAAGATGGAGGAATGCAAATTATAAGGCCCCAAAGTGGTGCCGACTGGTCCAGCCCTTTTGGAAAACAATATTCCTCCAAAATCTAGATATTGAGCTCCCATTTGATCCAGCAATACCACTCCTGGGACTATACCCTGGAGATCCAAAAACACACAGAAGAAATACTATCTTGACTTCAATATTCATCGCAATACTATTCACAATAGCCAGAATCTGGAAACAACCTGAATGCTGGAGAACAGAAGACTGGCTAAAAAAAACTATGGTACATCTATACAATGGAATACTATGTAGCTGTCAGAAAAGACAAAGTCATGAAATTTACCTGCAAATGGATGGACATGGAGATTATCGTGCTGAGTGAAGTTAGACAGAACATAAAGTACAGATATGGAATGACTGCATTCATTAGTGCAACATATATACTAGTGTTCTACTAATTGTGGAAATGTAACACTGCACTAGAACTGAGCATTGAATGTATACAAAGGGATTTACATGATAATCCCTAAATGTCTGTAGAGCAAGCCACAATGTGTAAGAGACGAGGGAGACAGAAAGACAGAGAGACAGAGAGACAAAGAAGGAAAGGAAAGGTGCCTGCTGCTATAGAGGCAGGTTGGGGTAGGTGGGAGGGAATTTGGGTACATTGGTGGTGGGAATAGGGCACTGGTGGAGGGACGGGTGCTGGAACAATGTATGAACAATGTAAGCCCAATCATGAAGATCTTTTTTAATTGTATATCAAACAGTGGTATAATAAAAAATTGTAAAAAATAGATTTCTTATGAACTGGTTCTCTGACGTATTTTCCAATGATATGTAACCTTAACAAATTAAATCTTTCTATGGGGTCAGAGTGATAGTCCAGTGGGTAGGGCGTTTGCTTTGCATGTGGCTGGCCTGTGCCAGCCCGGATTCAATCCCTGGCATCCCATATGGTCCCCCTGAGCATCGCTAGGAGTGATTCCTGAGTGCAGAGCCAGGAGAAACCCCTGAGCATTGCCGCGTGTGACCCCTCAAAAAACCAAAAACAAAAAACAAAAAAATTAAATATTTCTGATTAAGGGTTCAATCTTTTGTTTTCTTCCTGCTATTGTTTTAGGGAGAAGGGCAAGATATGAATAAGATTGTCTGAATTTTCAACATCCCAGAGCAGGTTGGCAGTTTTATTGAATCCAGCTTTTAATTCCCTTTGAGCTGCTCAGCTTTCATTTCTTGATACAATTTTCTTTTCTATTGCAAATTCTATCTCTACTTTCTGTTTTTCTCTTTATATTTGTTGTGTGTATTTACTAATATACAATTATTCTAGGAGAGATATTGATTTGTGTTTTACATTTCATATTAATCAGAATTAACTCATTCTACTCCTGATTTTCTTAAATAGTTCTCAGGACACATGAATGTGCTATAGATAGATCTACTTAGTTTTATTCTCATTTCTATATGTTACTCCATCTCCTCTACCATACTTCTATTTTTCCCTAGAATTTCGATCAGATGAACTTCTAATTTTGTTGATAAAAGTTCCTTATGTTTTTGTGCTCCCATATGAAAGTTCTTCTGAAGAATGAATTCTCAGGTGTGGGACTGAAGAGTCCTAGGGAATGCACAACCTAGTTTCACTCAGTACTGCCAAGCAGTCCTCAAAATCAGTAAACCAATTATTTCCATATAGGTTCTGACAGCATATTAATATTAGTATCTATCACAACAACATTGCAATGTCATATTATTTTCATTATTTCCATGGGAAGACATTTTGCTATCAATGTTCTGAAGTATTTTAATGACTGTTGACCTGAGTAAGAAAGGAATTGGAAGGTTTTACTTTCCTCATTCACTATCTGCAAAACAAGTTTTCTTCGCCCAACTAAATTTGTTATAGATAAGTTAAAGCTCTTGCTATTTGTCTGCCTTTAAAATTTGTGAATAGTGCTTCTCTTTTAGTTAAATTTTCTTTAAAGTTATAGTTTTTTACTATGGTTATTAGCATGTAATAAATGTAGAAGCTGTCCTATGTGTCACATTTGTAGGTAAAATTTGGGGAGTTATACCTATGTGTATCTTGTTTGTGGGCTTTAATAGATAGATGATAGACACTTTTATTTATAGGAAGAGAATCATGATAGACACTTTTATTTATAGGAAGAGAATCATTTTAGTCATTTTTAACTAAAACAATGAACATAGTATGAAGATTCTTAATTTTTCCTTCCTTAGCAACTAATGGTGATAGTCTAGTCTGAACTTAAGTTTCTAAATTTAAGTTAGATATCATTCATTGGCGTCAAATTCTCGTATGTGAAGAGAAGTCTTGGGTTCATGGGTTAAAATTATATCTTAATAATATCACTGTCTTCCCATTCATCATCGATTTGCTCGAGTGGGCACCAGTAACATCTCCATATGTCCTGTCTCATGCAAGTAGAGCCCAAGGGCACCTGCTTGCTCCAGGAACATAAAGAGCCTCAAACCATTCCATCAGGTCATGGGAATGAGGTCTATAAGTGTTACTGGTATTAGGCATAACTGAACCAGAGACTCTCAGACATGGGGCAGAGCTGCTACTTGCTCTCCCTTTGCTCAGCTGCTCGTGAGGCACCCGGGAGGTATGGTGGGTTCTAGCCCTGGCCTGCCACCCCAGCAGAGCCTCATAACAAGCCAGACCACCCTCCCCTACTCCATGGGGCCCGCCATTTTCCACATCCGGACTTCCCTCTTGTCACAACTCCACCCAGCAGGCCAGACTATCACAGCCCGGCTCGCGCAGCCACTAAAATACTTTATTTAGAGGTGACTACAACAGTATGCCACCCGCACGGCAAGTCTGGCAAGCTGCTCGTGTAGAATTTGATATGCCAAATACCAGTAACATTTATATTAGGTCATTCCCGTGACCTAATATAATGGTTTGAGGCTCTTTATGTTCCTGGAGCAAGCGGATGCCTTTGGGTTCTACTAGCATGAAACAGGACATATGGAGATATTACTGGTGCCCGCTCTAGCAAATAGATGATTAACGGGAAGATAGTGACTAGTGATAGTGATTAGGCATACCAAATCGACACAGGTAGCTTGCCAGGCTCTGCCTTGCAGATAGCATATTCTTGTAGTCATCTGTATATCCAGCATTTATTGATGAACCGCACGGCCGAAATCGGCCGCGCAGAGGCAGGCTGTGATAGGCTGGTCTGCTGGGTGGAGTTCTGACGAAGGGGAAGTTCGGATGTGGAAAATGGAGGCCCTCCTGGAGTGTGTGTGTGTGGGGGGTCGTCTGGCTTTTTTTTTGAGGCTCTGATGGGGTGGCGGGTCAGGGCTAGAACAGGCCATCCCTCATGGGCACCTCATGAGTGGCTGGGCACAGGGAAAGCCAGTAACATCTCTGCCCCCATGTCTGTGAGTCTCTGGATCAGCATACCTGGGCCAGATTTAAAAAAAGACTGCTGCAGGGTGGATCTCGATGAGCCGGGCTGCGATATGGAAAAATGGAGGCCTGCTTGGAGTGCGGGGGGGTGGGGGGGTGTCATCTGGCTTGTTGCGAGGCTCTGCAACTAAAAATAGTATGTGGTGTCTGTGTGTGTGGATAATACATATAATATGCACGGTGTATATGAGGGAATATACAAGTATATTTGCCTTCTATGGTCAATATTTTTTGGTACATGCACATCAAATTGTCCTCCTATATAAAAAAATTCGTTATATTTAAGATTCCCTAAAACATGTTTTATCGAATTTTCCCAGAAATAGTATTAATTATTAAGGATCAAGATTTAACAATTCCTAAAGCTGGAGCAATAGTAAAGTGGGTCAGGTGTTTGCCTTGCACATGACTGACCTGGGTGTTCAATTCCTAGCATGCAATAAAGTTTGGTGAGCCCCATCCGTAGTGTCCTTGAGCATTAAGTCAGGAGTAAGTACTGAGCATGGTGAGTGTGTCCCCAATCTTTCAATAATAATTTAACAGTGTTAATTCAATGACCAGTAATGAGGAATTCGAAAATAACTGTTAAATTTTATTGATTTTTCTAGTGATGCAAAATGAATTTGATTAATATTAATTTCTAGAGAGATAGAGAAATATATGTTCAAAAGAGTACATGGGCTGGGGCCAGAGCAAATAGCACAGTGGGTAGGGCATAGCATTTGCCTTGCACACATCTGACCTGGGTTCGATTCCCTGGCATTCCATATGGACTCCAACCACTGCCAGGAGTAATTCCTGAGTGAAAAACCAGGATTAATCCCTGAGTGTTGCCAGGTGTGAACCAAAAAAGAAAAAATTAAAAATACATGGGCTTCTCCAGAGTGAAAAATTTGAAAATTATGGTCAGCTTTTAAAAATAAATAAAAAGCTGTGATCTCAAACTATTTCCCTTGGGGGTAATTTTTATATAAAAATATGAGTTGTTGGGAATGGAGCAATAGCACAGTGGGTAGAGCATTTGCATTGTGCGCAGCTGACCCGGGTTCCAATCCCAAGCATCCCATATGGTCCCCGAGCCCTTCCAGGAGTAATTCCTAAGTAAAGAGCCAGGAGTAGCCCCTGAGCACACTGGGTGTGACCCCAAAAAGCAAAAAAAAAATGAGTTGTATAACAGAAGTCTTAGGAATGATTGCAAATCAGGTCAGCTAGATTCATTCATATCACTATTTCTTCCTATATATCATCGATTTGCTCAAGCGGGCACCAGTAACATCTCAATACGTCCTGTCACATGTGAGATAGCCCAAGGGCATAATCCCACTCCAGGAACATAAAGAGCCTCAAACCATTCCATCAGGTCATGGGAATGAGGTCTATAATTGTTACTGGTATTTGGCATGTCAAATACGACACGGGTAGCTTGCCAGGCTCTGCCGTGCGGGGTGGGATACTCTAGTAGTCACCTCAAAACTAGGCCTAGCAGGGATATTCTTTGCCCTGGGGAACTGCCCTTCCTTTCTCAGTCTATCAGTTTCCTCTACCCTTCCAAAAGGGTCAATCATAACTAAAGATCGATTGATCAACTGTATGTGTTTGTGTGCTCGTTTGTGGTGACCACCAATTGTTTGCAGTTAACTTGCCTTGTCTGTTTGAAACACTGGAATGTTAGACAAAACCAAGTTGGAATCAAAAAACAAATTGTTAGCCAGGGATAGGCAATGTGTTCTAAACTGAGTGTTGACCATGAGAAAAAAATTAACATGCTCAATCTAGATATTATGGTAAATGGTTAAGAGATCTAATTGTAAAGATTAAAGGTTACCTTATCTCTGAAATTTTCTCAGCTCCAAAACTTGTGCTGTTAAGAAAGGATGGAAACTAGAGCCAAAATCATGGAAGAGATAAGAACTTTGTAAGATTGTGCAAAGCTTTACTTTATAAGCCTTAGTCAAATTCTAATGAGAAATTAGGCTGTTTTCAAGATTAACTAAGGAGCACGATTCATCAATAATTCATGATATAGTTTTGACATTAACTCAGTTTGTGATAAGGATTAATATAACAGTATTCTTTTTTTATTTTTTTTCTTTTATTAGAAGCAACATGATTTGCAATGAATAGGTTTCACACATACAGTGTTCCAACAGAATGTCCAGTTCCCTGTACCAATATTTCAAGGTCCCTTCCCAGTTACCCCATCTCCCCTCCCTTGGTAAGCTCAGTTCTGTACTTTTGACTGAGAGTTTCAGTTGCTCCTTATTCTCACTGGCACTTGGTATCATCATTGCTACTTTCCTTTGCCACTCTAACAAGTCTATAGAATTAGCTCATTGTGCTTTGTCTTGTTTTGTTTGAGATTTTAGAGGCTTTGTTTTGCCTTGTTGAGCTTACAATTGATGCTCAGGAAGCCCAGGGCACCACAGATGGCTCTCAACCAACCAGGCTTTTAGTTCACCAAGGATGCAGTACTGCTTAGGCCCGGCAGTAACAGAGGTTATCTGGACCACACTGTGGTACTTGGGAACCTTCAGTGCTGCACTTGGCAGTATTCAGGGGACCATGTAGTGCTGGGATGGAAACAGGGTCAGTAGCATTTAAATCCACATATTTCATGTATCAATGTATTCTCTCATGTATGCAATTCTTAAACTAATAAACGTTAGCATTTTAGCATGAACTTATTTGCCACCCATATGTCTTCTTTGGCACTAAAATCACCCCATAATTATAGATCAGTAATTTTAATTGATTGGAAGTAATAATATTGGGGATATTTTGAGAGTAAAGCCTACTTTTTTTTTAGAAAGTAAGTGGTATAGTTTATTTATCTAAGAATACATAAATACTGAGAATGTTTCTCATTTAATGACTTTAACCACATATAGCTACACTTGATGGCTATTCTTTGCTTGGTGCTTGGGGGTTGGGGGATGGGGCATGCAGTACTGCCTCTAACTTTGGATATCTGCATGCAAAATATGTGCTCTAACCTGACTTGCCTCCCTCACTCATTCCATTATTTAATTTTGTAGCAAAAAAACTAGTTATATTCTTACAGTATAAAGAGAAAGTTGTACACAACGGTTTACATAATAGATACTTGTGACTTATGACAAAATATTTTTTGTTTTGTTCTGGTTCAGTATCATACATGTAAAGGCATGAGATGTATCACTGAATTATGTCTCAAGTTATGCATCAATTCCGCCTTAATCAATTTTTCACATCCTGATTTCCTTTCTTTTTTTTCTTTTTTTAATTTTTCCCCCCCAGATTTTATTACACCATTTTAGACATACAATTGAAAGATGCTCATGTAGAGTTTTGGTTCTACAGTATTCCAACACCCATCCCTCCACCCAAACCCATCTCCCATCACCAATGTCCCCACCTCCCTCCCCCTCCCACACCCAACACTCCACATCCCACTTCCCCAGCGTCTGGACAGTGAAGGTGGCGGCTAGTGTGGTGGGCGGAGTCCCATCCGTTTTTTCTGGGACCCCCCCAGAGGTGGTGGGCCCACTCCCAAAGCCCATCTGTTCTCCCGGGGCCCCATAGTCAGCTGGGCCCGGGCGAGCCGAGTTCCAGCTTCCCAGCCACTTGTGAGGCTCTTCATGCTATGGTATAACAGTATTCTTAAATGAGTTCATCTCATCAGTTTTGTTTTAGTTATCTGAAAGTGCTTTGTTGCCATTTTATATCAGGTAAGGCATGGTATCAGCATAAGGGAAGATGAGAACTGACAATGCCTTACACAAACTTAATGACTATGTGTTGAATAAATGGAAGCCTTCTACTGCCTAGAAGTTTTGTATTATCTTCCATTACAGTTGTACTATAAGTTTACAATCATTTTACATAACTGTATATGGAGGTCATGTATTGTTTGTCAGCAGTAAGAGGTTTATTTTTTAAATGCCATATTCCTTTATTTAGACTTTGTTTAAAACTATATTAAAACACTGTGATTTACAAAGTTGTTAACAGTACAGTTTCAAGCATTCAATATTCCAACACCAGTCCCACCACCAATGTGCCCTCATTTCCCCCCTCCCCCCATACCTGCTCCCTTAGTAGGCAAATTATATTGTGTATTACAAAAAAATATCTAGGAATGGTATCGTAAAATCATGACCTTTATACCAGGTTGTTACATCTGAAATGGACCATCTGTGTTATTGTTTTCACTTATTAAACTTATTAAACATAGTGGCTTTCTACTCAATTTTTTTTTTTTTTTTGCTTTTTTGGGTCACACCTGGCGATGCTCAGGGGTTTCTCCTGGCTCTGCACTCAGGAATTGCTCCTGGCGGTGCTCAGGGGACCATATAGGATGCCGGAGATCGAACCCGGGCCTGCACAGGCCGGCCGCGTGCAAGGCAATCGCCCTACCGCTGGGCTATCACTCTCGGCTCTATCTACTCAATTTTTTAACAAAGATGTTCATGTTAATTTTTATAAATATTCAATATTCAACCTCAAACCTACTACCATTGCAACTGTGAATGACAATTATTTCAAAATTTCACAAGCACTGCTTGAAACCTCTCCTAAGCAGACCCTTAAAAATTTATTTAATAGGGGCAGGAGCAATAGTCCAGCGGGTAGAGTGTATGCCTTGCATGCGGCCGGCCTGTGCCTGCTCGAGTTTGATTCTTAGCATCCCTGAGCACCTCCAGGAGTAATTCCTGAATGCAGAGCTAGGAGTAACCCCTGCACATCGCTGGGTGTGACCCAAAAAAGCAAAAAAAAAAAAATATTATTTTATAGTTTGTTATGACTAATTTGCTAAATATAGTCAAGAAATGTTTTCTTAGAAGAAAGTTAATGAGGATTGTTCAATTTCATGATGGAGCTATTGAGCCATTAAGCCCTTTGTATAAGAAATTACTCACATGTTGTTACAGAATAAGCATTGTGACTATATATTTTGTTACTGGGCGACTTATATCTTTGAGGATCTTCATGTTCCTGGAGTGAACAGATGTCCTTGGGCTACACTTGCTTGCAACAGGATGTATGGAGATGTTACTGGTGCCCGCTTGAGCAAATCGATAAAAAACAGGAAGACAAGTGATACAAGTGGTACTTATATCTATTAAATGTGATGTACTTGGTATGTCAGTATACTAGATTTGAGATGTTGCATGGCCACCCATGTGGCTATAGCTTCAGTAATTCCAGAGATTATAACTGGGTAGAGTTAAATTTATAACTGGGTACTGTCGGGTCCCCAATAATATGAGGAAACAAGTTACCTTCTACCTCTGAAGCTGGTGGGGGAATGGATGAAAACTCAGGAATCCAGAGCAGTTCCAAAAGGCTTTTACTAATTACCAATAAAACATGCTTTGCTACTGCAATCCAAGATAATGGGATTCCCGAGACCTCTAGCTCTTGGCCTGAACTTAGACAATGCACTTTGACCCAAGTCTCCCCAAAGTCGATCCTCATACCTCATCAGTCCCTTTATATATCAAAAGTAATCCTATCTTCAAGGAGAGTTGTGTAAATATAGGTCAACAAATCAGCTTCTAGGTGTAGAAGTAGTGTGGTACCACTTTTCAGGTCTAAACAAATGATTATGTAGGGGCTAATCCCTTTCTGAGATTATTACTTATGTCAAAACACTGGAGGAGAGAGCTGGTAAAAAGAAATACATCTCAATGGATGTATATTCATGGGGAGAAACATCATAATTTTATGGGTTTCATGCAAACTAGATGGTACCACAAGGTCCATCTATTTTCTGTTCTGCACCAAGGTGATTCTGAGTGTCTTGTCTTCTGTTTACTGAAAGGATCATGCTTGCCTGCTTGAGGGCAAACTAGCATGATCCTTCAATCTAAAATCAAAGGATAGTCTCAATGTAGCCAGGTGGTAGTCTCCTGGTAAATTCTAACTGTCCCATGCTGGGAACAGTGGGTATAACAGTGGGTATAAAGAGGAACTGTGCCCAATCTAGATAACATTGAAATTATAGTAGAGATTATAGTAATGTTTCAGGATTTACTGATTCAGAGTCAAAATGACTCCTGTAATTGCCACACCCTCCGTCAGTGTTTCCATAGAAAAGAAATCTCATTATCATGAACCCTGGTTTAAGAACATGAAAATAGCTTAAACTGTAAGCGGATTAAATAGCAAAACTCCCAAACTAGCTAGGCCTTCATCCAACAGGTAGTGCCTTTGGGGCATGAGTGTGACCACCAAACCTTCTGAAGAACAGAGAAATGGGGGGACAGAGCTGAGGGAGGGAGACCATCTCCTACTCCACAAAAGCCTGGAGAATTCAGATGCAAAAACTCACATACCCGAGTTTGTCAATGGATTTACTCATGGGAGAAATGCTCATCACAGCAGTGTTGATCGGCCTTGCCATGGTGGCAATTGTGGAGTGTGGGTTTGTTTTTTTTTTTTTTTTTTTTTTTGGCTGCTGGAGCTCTATTGGAATGAGCCTTCCCCAAACACGCCCCTCGGGGGGTCCCTGTGTTAGCTTGGTTGGGAGGACTAGGAGCGTCTCTGCCGCTTATTTAAGAGGTTCTTTATTTTTATTTATTTGTTTGTTTGTTTATTTATTTTTTGCTTTTTTGGGTCACACCCAGCGATGCTCAGGGGTTACTCCTGGCTCTGCACTCAGGAATTACTCCTGGCAGTGCTCTGGGTCCATATGGGATTCTGGGGATCTAACCCGAGCCAGCACAGGCCGGCTGCGTGCAAGGCAAATGCCCTACCTGCTGGGCTATCGCTCCAGCCCCCTTAAGATGTTCTTTAATGGGCAATGATCAGGCATTATTTTTAAATCAAATGTGTAATAAACCTGAGATATTTCAATTTTGGGGGGGGGTGTGGAGGACTTTATATTTCGATGAGTTTTAAAAATCTTTATTATACCACTGTGAGATATACAATTACAAGGCTGTTCATGATTGCGTCTCAGACACACAAAGTTCCAGCACCAAACCCTTGACCACCCTTCCAATATGCCCAGATTCCCTCCCCTATCCCCGGCCTGCCTCTATGTTAGTCAGTCTTCTTCCTCTTCTTCCACTTATTCTTCTCCTATTTGTCTCTTTGTCTGTCTGTCTCTATCCATTCTCTTTCACATTGTGGTTTGCAATACAAACATTTAGGTTTTATCATGTATATCACTTTGCCTATGTTCAGTACTCAGTTCTAGTCTGACATTACATTTCCAACAATTTTTAACACACTGCCCAACCTCTGACCTCCACTCACTTGTTTTAGATTCCAACCATTAACAAGTTCTCCTGCTCTATATATTGCCTGGCCTTGGATATTTGTCTCATACTATTTGCTTTATATCCTGGAAATGAATGAAGTCATTCTATATCTGTCCTATTTCTTCTAACTAATTTCACTCAGCATGATACTCTCCATTTCCATCCATTTATAGGAAAATTTTATAACTTCAATTTTTTTCTAACAGCTGCATAGTATTCTATTGTGTAGATGTGCCATCATTTTTTAATCCAGTTGTCTGTTCTCAGGCACTCAGGTTGTTTCCAGATTCTGGTTATTGTGAATTGTGCTGCTATGAACATAGAAGTGCAGATGGTGTTTCTGCTGTGTGTTTTGGGTAAATCTCCAGTGTAAATTTCCAGGAGTGGCATTGCTGGGTCAAAGGGGAGCTTTATTTCTAGTTTGTGGAGGAATGTCCATATTATTTTCCAAAGGTCTGGACCAGTCAACATTCCCACGAACAATGAATAAGAGTCCCTTTCTCCCCACAACTTGGGATATTTCTGGCAGTGCTAAAAACACTGTAAGAAGCCAGTTGTTTACTCATGATTTTCAACCACCTGAGGACCTATGCTCAGAAATTATTGCAGGTCCACAAAAATGATGTTACCATTTAACACATGAAGTTCTGGGACAAGGAGAGAAGAAACAATGAGCAGCATATTGTTTGCCAATCTTGTGCTATTTCATAAAGTTCATTTTTGTCTCATTTTGTTAGAAATTTAAAACCCTTCAAATGGAGATTGAAAGTCAAATAGCAAAACCTTGCACCTTCTTTAAAAAGGAAGAACAATTGTGAAAGAAAATAGTGATAGCAAAAATGATTCAAGTTCAAATGATCCAGTATAGAAGAAATGAGGGAAAGAAACATATTGAGGCCTCAGAATGCACAACTGAACTCCTTAAGGAATAGGAAAGAGACCTTGTTAGAAATTCGTATGAAGAATAACGCTTCATTCCACTGTAGCCCCTGGAAGAGACCTGTCACCTCAGCCTTTATGTGACTAGTGTTCTATTGAATGACACCATGAAACCTTCCAAACCTGCTCACCATTTTGCCTTCAAAGCACATTCATCTTTCATATAAGCCACTGGGTATTTTCAAAGATTACACAACCAGATGAAAAGTTAAAAAGCTCAAATGAAAAAAGATGATCTTCTTCTGACAAGTGGCTCCCTCAAGCATCTTATTTAGTTGTTCTTCAATTTCCTAAGAGGAAAAAGCATTCACTATTGGTGGAGTCAGTACAGTCTCATGTCTTAGATACCACTTGGGAAACTTGAGGTGCTCAAGCCATTCCAGAAGGAGAGGCTCTACCCTATCAGATGGCAGGAGAATTGTTGACACAGCCACTGATTCTGTAGAACTAATTGTCAGGGAATAGAGAAATAGGTGTGTTCGGTAATTCAACTTGATGAATTAACTGACACAGTAACTACTGTAACTGCCATTTGGCCATGTTTTGTGAAGCAGAGTGAAAAAGAAAAACAGACTGTTGACTTACCTGGACATGTCATGAATTCAGAGCTAAATAGCTCTGACCAGTGTCTTGATGAATCTGCTCAAGCAGAGGGAGTATATGAGAACAAACAGTTCAATGTGAATGGACAGTGCTGTCAGAAGAACTGGATCCCATAAAGTGTAGTAGAGAAAAGAAAGGATATTGCTCGTAAAAATATTTTTACACTCTACATAATAGATAGGAGAGGGGAGTAGAAGGGGTAGTTGGAGAAAATAAAAGATTTCTACAAAGTATTGCAATGAATAGCATGGTGGAGATCATAAATAGAATTCATGGTCAAACTCTGAACTCTATCCTATTTGCAACACTGGGATGATGGACTTGAAACCCCATCCCTACTTTACCCTTTGTGCAGAACTGAAGGAGATTGTTTAGAGTTTTTTCATACCTGGATGGACTGGAATGGGAGGAGAAGTACAGCAGGTTCTGCTGTCGTGGAACATTACCCACACGACTAGGAGGGAGAAGTACAGCAGGTTCTGCTGTCGTGGAACATTACCCACACGACTAGGATTGTATGTATGCTAGATGAAGATAGCCTTCTCAAAGAACTTAATATTTTACTTTGGGGAATTTATTATAATTTTTCTTACAAAAAATAAGATGGCTGTATTTAATAAAGACTGGTTCCTTGAGCAGATATTTCAAAAAGCACATGAAAAAAAATGTCATTATCACAGAAAGTTCACTAGGGAAATACTGATCAAGATGACAAAGAGATATCACTTCATACCAATGAGAATGGCCTTTATCAGAGGCTGGAAGCAACCAGTATTGATGGGGATTCAGTGATAAATGAACCCTCATTCATAGCTGGAGGAATTGTAATTGGTTTAACCTCTATGGAAAATAGTCTGGAGATATTATTCAAATAACTTTCATATGACCTAGCAATTTCACTCCTTGATATCTAGCCCCAAAACACAAAACTACTAATTCAAAAAGAATTATGCAAACAGATGTTCTTTGCAGCATTATTAACAACAGTCAATATCCAGAAACAATCCAAGTGCCTAACAATAGATCAGTAGACAAATTATAGCATGAATACAGACTTAATGGACTTTTACTGAGATGTGACAAAATATCTCAGTACCCCACCCTAGTCAGAAGCATATTTCACAGACACAGATAGAGCTGGGACCAGCTCTGTCCAGGCTCGGCTGATAATGAGGCATCCAGGGAGGGAGGGGTGTTGGGCCCTGGCCTGTCACCCTAATAGAGTCTCGGAAGAAGCCAGAAGAACCCCCATACAATGGTGGCAGCCATTTTCAACATCCGGATTCCACAGCTCGTCAGAGCTCCACCCAAGAGACAAGCCAATCTCAAGCCCAGATTGTCATCACCCCACCCTAGAGAGAAACCTATTTTACAGACACAGAGCTGCTACTGGCTCTCCCCATTGTGGTACATCAGTAAATGAAAAAACTAAGAGTGCCTGCATAGCAGCACCTGGCAAGCTACCCATATCATATTTGATATGCTAAGAACATTAATAATAATAGACCTCATTTCCATGACCTGAACAAATGGTTTGAGGCTCTTCATGTTCCTGGAGTGAGCAGAGGTCCTTGAACTACACTAGCATGTGACAGGGACAAATAGAAGTGTTACCAGCACTCGCTTGAGCAAATCGAACAATGGGAAGATAAGTGATACAAGTGAGTGATGACAAAATATAAGATGAAATCATGCATTCAATAAACATGACAGAACTAGAGGTTATTATACCATGTGGAAAAGTCAAAAGGATAAAGGCAAATTGTGGAGGATTTTACTAATATTTGACATATTAAGGAATGAAACAAGGGAATGGAAACTCATTCATGAAAACAAACCTTTAGATTCTGAAAAGAGAACTGAGGTTACAAATTGGGAATGGGATATAGAGGATATAGGCAAATGGGATGGAGTTGCATTAGGGAGATTGGTGGAGAGGAGAAGAAAAGAATAGAAATATTGGCAAAGGATTGTCAGAAAGCTGTGAAGATCCCCACACTATTGAGGAACAAGTTCCTTTTCATCTCAAGGACCAGCATTAGAGGCACAAACAAATAGTTCAGCTCAGTTCCAAAACTCTTTACTAATTACCAATAATAAAAACAAGTTCTGCTACTACAATCTAAGAAAATGAAAATCCCCAGACCTCTAACTCATGGTCAGACCTCAGACCATGCATTCAGGCTCAGATCTACCACCAAAGTGGATGATTCTACCCTCTAGTCAGTTCCTTTATATACTCAAAAGTCATAATCCTTTCTTCAGGAGGGTAGCATCAACAAAGGTCAACAAATCAGCTTTTAAGTGTAGATGTAGGGTGGTGCACTACATCTTTTGTTTTAGGTCTAACCTAATGATTTTGCCAGGGCCTAGTCCCTTCCTCTGAGATTATCTTTTATGTTAAAACACTGGATAGAGAAAGAGGGCTAGTATAAAGAAATACATATTAATGAATGTATATCCATGGGGGAGAGTCACATCATAATTTCATGGACTTCATGCAATCTAGATGGCACCCACAATGTCCGTCTTATTTCTTTTCTGCACCAGAGTAATTCTGAGTGTCCTCTGTTGACACTGAAAGAGTCATGCACGCTTGCCTGAGGGCAAAATAGCATCCCTCCAGTTACTCCTGGCTCTTTGCTCAGAAATTACTCCTGGTAGTGCTCGGGGGAACCATATGGGATGCCAGGGATTGGGATGCTGGGGATTGAACCCAGGTTGGCCCCTGCAAGGCAAATGCCCTACCTGCTGTGCTATTGCTCCAGCTCCATAAGTGGTAGTCTTAACGTAGCCAGGGTGGTGGTCTCCTGGTAAATTATAATTGTTCCTGGCTGGGACTAGTAGGTGTTAAAAGGAATTGTGTCCAATCTAGATAGCACTGAAATCGTAGTAGAGATTATAATATTTCAAAAGTTACTAACTCAGAGTCAAAATGACTCCTATAAATACCCTCCATCAGTGCTTACTCAAAAGAGAGATCTCTTTAGCATAAATCTTGGCTTAAAGACATGTAAAGAACTTAAACTATAAGTAGCTTAAACAGCAAAAATTGCAAACTAGCTAGGCCTGTCACCCAATAGAGGATACTCTTGGAACTATGGGAATGGGTATAGTTCAATAACACATATGGACAACATATAACTATTGGTACTATTTTAAGCCACATTTTCTCAATAATAATTATAATAATAAATTTCCCCCAAAAGCTGACTTTTTGGATAGCTGAACCAAAACAAGTACAGAAATATTTTTACTTTCATAAAAAATATAATTGCTCTAACACCAACTGGAAGTCATTCAATGAAATAAGTCAGTATTATTAACACTAAAGTCACTATTATTGCAGCATCATTAACAGCAGTCATTATTAACATTTCTAGACACAATCCAAGTACCTAACAATAGATGAGTGGACAAATTATAGCATGAGTACAGAATAAACTTTTTACTCAATTATAAGACAAAATATAAGATGAAATCATGCATTCCGATATAACAGGGCATTAGTTCAAAAGTTTTAACCACAATTACCATGAAAATAATAATCTTCATTAAGGCAAATTCTGGATTAATCATCTGTTCATGAAAACAGTCTATTCCAAAACAATATCCTCTCACATTAGTGAGGCTGGCACATATCAAAAGAGCAAAAATATTCAGTGCTGCTATGGATATTGGGGGAAAAGGGTCTTCATTCACTCCTGCTAGGAAAGTCAATTAGTTCAATTTCTTGATAAAAATAGAAACTTTTCAATAAAACAAGAATTAAGCATCTCTGACCCATCAATTCCACTTGTGAGAAAACTGTTTTCTTCTCTAAGGGTCCCAAAACTCAATTTATAAAATCCATTTGCATTCTATGTTCTTTACATCACTATTCACAGTTGCTAAAATCTGGAAATAACCTTAGTGTCCAAGATCAGATGACTTGAGAAGGAAACTGTAGCATATAAACACAATGGAATACAATGCAGCTATAAGAAGATGATAACATGAAATTTGCTGCTGGGTGGATGGGTATGGAGGGAATCATGCTGAATGAAGTCAATCAAAAGAAGAGGAATAGACACAAGAATGATTTCTCATACACAGGATATGAAGAAACCGAGAAACCGAGCATATATATATATATATATATATATATATATATATATATATATATATGTATATGTACTCAGTTATTTAATCCTTCCTCATGGAAAAGAAAACAATTTGCGGCCAGAGCTCTAGTCCAGCCGGTAGGGCATTTGCCTTGCACATGGCCAGGCCATGACAGCCTGGGTTCGATCCCTGGCATCCCATATGGTCCCCCCGAGCACCGCCAAGAGTAATTCCTGATTACAGAGCCAGGAGAAACCCCTGAGCATTGCCGGGTGTGACCCAAAAAAATTTTAAAAAAAAAAAACAAAACAATTTGTCTTCTGATGTAACTTTGGTATCCAAATAAAATTGCCTCAGTTTTGGTTACCACTAGGAAAATATCCACATCTCAGTTATGGAACTATTAAATTGCAATCCAGCTATTTGTGAGAAGATTTTTCAGCACTGACAGAGCTAAAAATCAGAGAACCCAAATTGGATGTCAGTACAATGCTTTGTCTGTAAAACACTGTAGCCATGGTTATCAAACACTGTAGCAAATAGAAGACTTTGTGTTAACATTATTTTAATTAAATATTGCTTTCTCAAAAGTGCAGGACTTTGTAATTCATGCTTTTGCTATAGAAATATGCTTTTATTAAATTTAGGCAGCACATTTTTATTCCATAATATTTTTAAAATACACATTACTTTCTTCAATAATATTTTTTGCTTCTGTCTCAGTGGTCCATGAAATATGTTTCCTTAGTTTTACTGCCTGCAGTTGTAAAAGCTTGAAAGAAAGAAGTGCTCTATATCTCAATTTGATATGTATGTGTATATGCAGTAAGGTGGTAATATTTTAATTGACCATGATTATGGCTGGCATTAATAGTTTAATTCAAGAACAGAAATGGACTTATTTCTATAAGTCAGTGTCAAAAAGTCAAGTTAAAGACTAACCCATCAGACAAAAAAAAGAGGAATTTATAGCCTCCTGAAATTTGTGTTTAAAAATAATTTCCACGTGGAAAAAAAGGATCATACTTTGCATAAATTTAATATTTTAAATTAATATCAATCTATTGGTATCAGAAATACAAATCAAAAACCTCTTATAGAACTGTCCATGGTGACAACCATAAACACAAATGAACATGTCCATTAACACAGCCATTCCCAGCTACAAGTGATACTTTAAGATGAATAAAAATAGCCTGAACGAAACAAATTTGAACGCAAACTGCACAAAACTTAAAAGTAGCTAATGAAAACACAGCACTTACTTAAAGAGAAATTTAACACAGGAGTTTGAATACAAAGGGATTACTTGTATCACTTGTCTTCCCATTGTTCATGGATTTACTTGAGCTGGTGCCAGTAATGTCTCCATTTGTTGAAATGAGGTCCATTATTGTTACTGTTTTGGGAATGTTGAATAGACCATGGTTAGCTTGCCAGGCTCTGCCGTGGCTCTGGGTTCATTCCAGGGGCCCAGTCTTTTCTATATCAGACTATTAACCATCCAGGGCCCACGGGGCAGAGCTCTAGGTGTAGACAAGCCTATTGCCTGTCTGCCACCTGCTGATGCAGACTGGCACCGCAGCCACACCTGCAAAACCTTGAGGGGCACAAATGTAAAGGAATAAGTTTTATAATATTCAAGTGATTTGCTTTAAAAATTACATCTATAGAGGCCAGAGTGATATTACAATTGGTAGGGTATTTGCCTTGAATGCAGCCAACCTAATTTGATCCCTGGCATTCCATTCGCTCTCTGAGCAACGGCAGGGAATAATTCCCAAGTGCAGAGCAAGTCATCCCCTAAGCATTACCAGGTGTGACACAAAATGCAAAAATAAATAAATAAATAAATAAATAAATAAATAAATAAATAAATAAATAAATAATAACATCTAGAGGCCTGAAAAATTGTTGCACTAGGTCATCCTGGACTGAATCCCAGGAGGCCGATATAGTCACAGGAGCCCCACGAAAGAGATACCTGAAGAAAATGCCAAGAGTAATCCCTGAGCACACTGGATATAGCCCCGAAATAAAATAACATCCAAACATAAACAGCATTTGAAAATTAAATAAAACATAGGTATAAATGATATACTTAAACCTGGAATTTACTTGAAACAAACATTGAAAATAATTAAACAGTTAATAGGTGTACTTAAGCTAGATTTGAATGATAGGGAGATAGGGGGAACTAAATTCAGTATATAAGATGAAGAAATTTAAAATGTACATTAATAAATGTTATAGTTTCACTTGATCATTTGGTCACTTGAATGCCATTATTATTGATTTGCTCAAGCGGGTGCCAGTAACATTTCCATTGGATCCTATAATGTTCCAATGTAGCCCAATGGAATCTGCTTGCTTCAGGAATATGAAGAGCCTCAAACCGTTCCTTCAGGGTCTTGACAAAGAAGTCTGACCATCTTGTAGGTTGGCGGCCACATGATCTTTTGACATCCGTGGGATCCAGTCGGTAACAGCTCTAGTCCAGCTGTCATCTCCAAATTGCATTACATGACCAGGCCATCTAATTTTCGATGCCTTGGCAAACAAGACAGCGTCCCTGATTCTGGAATAGCGATGGAGGTCAGAACTCCGATTTCCTTCTCTCACTTGAGTGAGGCATGATATTCCAAGCATAGCTCTTTCGATTCCTCTCTGGGAGACCCGAATAGCATTCTCATCCTGCTTTCGTAGGGCCCAGGTCTCTGAGGCATTAAGTTAATGCAGGGAGAACGGTGGAGTCAAAGAGATGTGCCCAGAGCCAGAGGTTCTTTGTTCTTTTAGCTATTTATTCGATGCCTTTGAAGGCATTCCATGCTGCCTCTCTAACTCCTGCGCAACTCAGGTTTTAGGTCATTCATCATGTTGACTTCTCGACCTAGGTACACATAACTGCTACATTCAGAGATATTTGTTCCATTGAGAATGAATGGGGCCTCTGGAACTAGTTAATTTTCATAAACATAGTTTTCTTTTAGATTCAGCTGTAGACCTATCTTTCCATATTCCTGGTCAAAGTCAGCCAGCATTTGTGCCGCTTCGCTAATGTTTGATATTATTAGAACGATGTCATCAGCAAAGCGAAGGTGGTGTCATTGCTGACCATCTATCTACACTCCCATTCCTTCCCACTCTAATTGTCGCATGATGTTCTCGAGGGTGGCACTGAAGAGTATTGGTTAAATGGTATCACCTTGTCGAACCCCTCTTTTGACATCAATGATCACTTCTTTGTAGAATGGTGAGATCCTGGTGGTGAATTCATAATACAGCTCACGAAGGATCTTGATGTATTGGGTATGAACACCCTCTTTGGCTAGGGCTTCGATGACTGCTTCAGTCTCCACAGAATCAAAGGCTTTCTTTAAATCAATGAACGTGAGACAGAGCGGCATCTTGTACTCCCTACAAACCTCAATGAGCTTGGGTACGCGTGTGGACCTGGTCAATCTGTGCTGAATCCTTTCCGGAAGCCAGCTTGCTCGCATGGTTGTCCTTCATCTAGTGTTCTGCCAATCCTGTTTAGGATGACTTGTATAAACAGCTTGTAGATGACGGACAACAGGCAGATGGGGCTATAGTTGCAGATGTCGTGAATGTCTCCCTTCTTGAATAGTAGAACTGTCCTGCTGATATTCCATTGGGAGGGCACCTTGCATTCAGACAGTTAGCGTGTGAAGAGCCGAGCTAGTGTATTGATGAGTACCAACAGCAGATTCTTCAGGTGTTCGGGTCTGAGTTTGTCTGGGCCTGGTGCTTTTCCCTTCTTTACCGACAAAATCGCATGTCGTATTCCAGAAGGGAGAACGTTGGGAATGACATATCCATCCTGTGGAATTTGGTATGTGGGCAGGTGGACATGGCTATCAAAGAGATCTGAGTAGAAGTCATGGTTAATCTTCTCCATTGACTTTCTGGAGATGTGATAGATCCATCAGGGGGTTGGAGGGCAGTCATCTTAGTCTTATAGTTGGTGAAGGACAGGCGGGCTGTGTGAATGCTTTTCCCGGCTTCTGCTGCATCTTCCAGTATTTCTGCTCTTCTTTTTTTGAGGTCTTCTTTTATAGCTTCTTTGCACTGCTTAGCAAGCTTGGACATTAGCATTTGGTTGCCTGAGGCTCCACGCCTTGCCATGTTGGCGAATGAGCTCGAGAGTTTCTGAAGACAGGCGTCCTTTTGTGTCTTTCTCTCTATCGGCATTCTTTGCACAATCATGGAGGTGCTGAACCAGTTGGTTGTATTCTTCTTCGATGTCGTCTATGATGGTATCTTCCAATGTTGCTGCAATGGTGCCAAAGAGTTCCCAGTTGGTGGTCGTTGTGGGGAGACCTCTTCTTAAACTTTGCAGCCTTTTCTCCCCATTGCTGGAAGTAGAATTTTGCATGAAGGAGATGGTGGTGCTATCCTGTTTGGAATTTGGGGACTACAGCAACATCGGTTAGACAAAATCGTCGATTGAAGATGCTGTGGCCAATTTCATTGTAGAACTGTCCACCAGGAGATTCCCATGTCCAATGTTTCGCTTCAGCCTTCTGGAACTGTGGAGTTCCCATGAATGATCTTGGTGGAGATGATGAACTCAGATAGTCTCTCACCCTGTTCGCTCCATTCTAGGCCATGGATCCCTATGTGGAGTTTCTTCACCCGATCTTCTTGGTCCTATCTTGGCATTAAAATCACCTACTATGATCTTGTAGAAGGTGTGATCTTTTTATAGGACTCCTCCAGTTCCATGTAGAATTTCTCAATTTCATCTTCCTTGTAATAGTTTGTGTTGTTATAGTTTAGTGTGGGATAATACCAGTGATAGTACTCCTGCCTATAGGGGAATGTTGGAGACAGTTTGGGGGAGAGTTGGAGAAAGTGCTGAGAGAGATTTGGTGGGAGACAGGAGGGAGGGATGGAGGGAGGGAGAGAGAGAGAGAGGATGATGAAGACGATGAAGACGCATGAAGATGACAAAGACGACAAAGACGAAGATGAAGAAATAGTGGGTGCCTGCTGCACAGCTTGCTGTGAGAATCCCAGAGGACCTACATGTTGGAGAAACTTCTGGCAGAGAAAGAGAGGTTCTTAGACTAAGGTGGAGTGAGGAAAGAGAAAATAAACATTTAAAAAACCTTAAAGAGCATGTGGACTTGTTCCTGTATCTGTCAGTCAAATGGAATGATCTTCGGCCCTAGAAGCAGCTAGGGTCTCCACCAAACTCCAATATTGTCAGGAACTATACTGAAAACAGTTTATCAGCAGAGAAGAGAGGGTGACAAAATGAGGTCTAATAAATTTTCCAGAAGGTGAACATGATTAGAGAAACACAACACAGAGGAACTAAAGGAAATTACCTTGACAAGATGCTTGTTACTAGATACACTCAAAATTATTCATTTCTCACCCTGTTCTTATTTGCTAAATAACAAACTGAATCAAATTTCAGATTTTGTACTATTTCCCATAGACTTTTTTCAAAGGTCAAGAGTTGGAATTTTATGTTATATATTCATTTCATAAGGATGTTCAAAGGTTGTTTTATTACTTGAATTTATCATAAAAAAGTAAAATTCAGAGGGAATAATAACTTGCATGGAATTACACAGCTGGATTCAGCTAAAATGTGTTACTCCAAAAATGTTAGTTTACCACTCATCTCTTATCTCCTCATTTTTAGCTGGCATATGAAATACTAAGTTCATTTCAAGTAATCCTCACAAAACATGTAGTTTCATATAAACAGAAAAGCTATTTGAGATAAGAATATGGAATATAAAGCATGGAGATAGAGTACATTTGTATGTACCTTTTCAAAATTCTCGCATTGTTAATTGGAATTAATGATAAATGATTAGAAGAATACTTTACATATTTTTCAAGTTTATAACTAAATAGTTTAGCATTCTTTTTTCTAAATTTCTGGTGAAATCTTTTTCTGTAATTCAGAATTACACAGCTCAACAAGTCAGGTTCTAATGGATTTGCTGGCAGCCCTTAAGCTAGTCAGTGTACGCTACAGTAGACATTTTGTGTCTGACTTGTTATAATCACTTAAAATAATTTCTGTTGTGTTTGCTCATGGAAACAATGCTTTTCAGCAGGACTCAAAACACAAGGCTTGCATGTGATCCTATATATGTTTAGTCCCTAGTTGTGGTGCATGTGTCCAATGCATGCATCTATTTCTTCACCAATGTACAATTCTTATGAACAAATATTGCATTTGTTGCTGAGACATTGACAATAAAATGGAGGGACAGGGGAAAATAATTATTGTTCACGTGGGTTGTAACAACAAATAAGGGGCTAGGACCCTTATTTTGGGGTTGACCCATTTTAAATGTCTAAATACTGATTCTAAAGATATGACACCCATAATCATCCATCTCATTTCTCAGCATCTTTTCTACATCACTTGCTAATACTCTGTTAGGCTGACAACACCTTAATAATCCCATTATAAGTATGTGCCTGCTATATTAAAAGCCCACCTAAGGGCTTTGGGCATGTTAGAGTTTTCTCTCTTTCCTTGCTTAATTCATTTTCACATCCTTAGCTTATTTTCCTTCTTTCCCAAATAATAATTTTAATATGATGTGCTCAACTCCATCACGCACTCACTGATTTCAGACCCTCCAGATAGCTGTGTGAACATGGTGGCTGCTCTTTTTTTTTCTCTTGCTCTCTCTCTCTCTCTCTCTCTCTCTCTCTCTCTCTCTCTCTCTCCCCTTCTGATTCAAACTCTATTTTCATTTGAATTCAAAGTTATTCAATAAAACCCACAGGACAAAAGAAACCTAAAAATTTACTCATTCATCTACTCTTTTATTTAATAGCTGTTAGTAGATAAAAGGTGTGTTCTATTCTAAGAAAGTAAAGAAGCAAAAAATAAACTATGAAAATAATTGTGAGGGATTCACAATGAGAAACACACACAGGTGCTTAATAAATTAAAAGTAAAAAATATTTTTCCATATACCTATTGTCTATTTTTGTGTTTTTTTTGAATAATATCAGTTTTGTTTCCATTTCTCTTTTTGTTTTAGGGGCTAAATCTGGTGGTACTCAGGGATCACTCCTGGCATGCTTTTGGAACTATGCATGGTGCTTGGATCAAACCTGGGTTGGCCAAGTGAAATGCAAAGATCCTACACACTGTACTATTATTCTGTCCCCAAGTAGATCAGTGCTTTTTCTTTTGTAACGTGTGTGTGGCTAAAGCTTCCCCTTTAAGGGCTGCAGAGATAGTATAGAGGTAAATCAGGTGCTTCACATGCAGCCAACCCAGGTTGATCTGTACGGCACCATATATCCACATATAGTCAGTGAACACTGTTGAGCATGGCCACAAAACAAATAATCCAAAGAATAAATAAAAGCTTCCCTTTAAAATTCTGCTATGAAAACTGAATAAGGAAATTAGATAAAAGCACTTAGTGCTTACTACTAATTAGTTGAAAATAAATTTTAGTTTTTCATAAAAGGTAGGACCTTCTCATTCACTCTCTCCACTGTACCAATTACAGTGATTTATATTAAGTAAAATAATAGTAATAATCAGCTAACAGTAAATATTAATTGCTTAATAGCTATATTAATTATGAGTTATATTAATTTATAATATAACTCATAATATAATTATGAGTTATATTAATTCCGTCCCAGAGCCTCACAACAAGCCAGACAACCCTCCACTCCATGAGGACCTCCATTTTCCACATCTGGACTTCCCCTCATCAGAACTCCACCCAGCAGACCAGCCTATCACAGCCCGGCTCATCGAGATGCACCCTGCAGCAGTCTTTTTTTAATCTGGCCCAGAGCTTCACAACAAGCCAGACGACCCCCGACTCCATGAGGGCCTCCATTTTCCACATCCTGACTTCCCTCTCCTCAGAACTCCACCCTGCAGACCAGCCTATCACAGCCTGGCTCACGCGCCCTATGCGGCCACACAGTTCATCAATAAATGCTGGATTTTGAGAGACTACAAGAGTATGCTACCCGCATGGCAGAGCCTGGCAAGCTACCAGTGTCGTATTTGATATGCCAAACACCAGTAACAATTATAGACCTCATTCCCATGACCTGATCGAATGGTTTGAGACTCTTTATGTTCCTGGAGCAATCAGGTGCCCTTGGGCTCTACTTGCAAGAGACAGGTCATATTGAGATGTTACTGGTGCCTGCTTGAGCAAATCGATGATGAACAGGAAGACAGTGACAGTGATATTAATTTGGATACAGTACAAGATTCATTCAACCAGCTTAGTTACTATAAACTTTTGCTTAATATATCATTCTAAAGTATTGAAAATATTATAAATTCTTGAAACAGTTGCCTTATTGTTGGGTGACACCTCACCCATAAGCTCCAGACTTTTACATTGCTGAGGAGGGATTGTTCTCCTTCCTACAAACCATTTCTATATCCTTAAGCCAAAGAGATTTCTTTCTTGCATAAACACAAAAGTAGTGTGGGGGCAGGTAGTTCTGAGTCAGTCTGACCCTAAATTGATTGCTCCTGGATATTCTGTCATATTGTCTAACTGTAAGCCCCAGTACTATTTGAATTGAGTTTCTTTCCTGACCCCCAGAGATTGTATGGTACCAGGAAGACAGCTACCCTGGTCATGAAATGGGATCCTTGGTGTTGACCCTGCTCTGAACCAGCAAAGTCAGAATCAGTTTTGTCCTGACAAGGAGTGAATGGCTTTGCAGTGGAAAGAACACTTAAGAAATGCCCTAGAGCAAATCAAAGACTGTAACTGGAGACAGGAACTTGAGGTTGCTTGGAAGAGATGATCAATCTGATAGGAAGAACATAATGAGGATTGTATCACGTGACCTTTGCGTGAAAATGCACCCCATATAGTTGATCTCAGGTATAGTTATTATCTCAGGTGTAGTATAAACTGGCCTCTCTCTCTCTCTGTGTTTACATAAGAAACTAGTTATAATATTATTGGATTGTTTATCAACGTGGGAGAAAAGATACTCTACATTATCATCTTTAAACTTGAGCCAGGGGTGTGGCTCCATAGGGATTTTCATCTTAAAGAGCTGGTTTTGACTTTATGAGGCCCTGCCCCCCAGGGTGTCCGAGATCTTTGGACATGGTGGGCTCGGAGACAAAGCACACGCTCAAGAGGGATCCTTGTGTGTGGGTGAGCTCTTGGTCAGCACACATGGTCGGCAGCACTTGGTTTTGTGTGTGTCTGATGGCCAGTATGGTGGTGACAGAGTGTGCTTAACTGTTGTGGAATGAAGTTGGTAGAAGCAAACAGCTTTTGATTATCTATACTGGACTCATGGCCTGTTGTTCATTTGGTCAAAGACCCCCCAAGCTTGACAGGGAACACAATGCACCCTCAAATCTTGGGGATCCACAGGCCCCGGTACCTTATAATCTGTATTTTGTGATTGATTTGATTTCCAAATTACACATATGTTTCTTAACTAATGACCACAACCAGCAACACCAGAAGAGAGACACTCAAGACCCACAGCTGCACTGCTCAGCCCCATGTGGAGCAGCCCATGGACTTCTGGAGGGCGGTAAATGGCTCAGCCAGCCCCTAGCAGAGTCCAACACAGCTCCTAGGGTTCACACCCATGTGCGGGGAGCACAAGCTGGCCAGACTTAGCATACGGATTTAGGCTCCTCCTTCCATTCCTCCACCTCCATGTCAGCAGGCATGGCTGCAAGCTCCCAGCCACCACAACCAGCAACACCGGAAGAGAAATACCCAGACCCATAGCTGTGCCAGTGCACAGCTCCTGAGTGGCCACGCAACAGCCTTAGATAATAACTGAACTAGGACCAGGTCCTTCACAGAATTTTTTCACATTTATACACTGCATACAGTTTTAGGTGAATTCTAGTCCTGGCCCATAATCCCAGTAGAGCCTAGCAAGAAGACAGAGGAGCCTCCACACCATGAGGGCAGTCATTCTCAAAATCTGACTCCACAGTTCCTCAGAGATTCACCTAAGAGAAAAGCTGATCTCTCTGTATTGTGGTTCATCAGTAAATGCACAAACTGAGAGCCTACTACCGAGGTTGTACCACCTACATGGCAGAGTCTAGCAAGCTACCCCTGTTGTATTTAATATGCCAAAGTCCAATAATAATTATAGAACTCATTATCATGACCAGAAGGAATGGTTTGAGGCTCTTTGTGTTCCTGGTCCGAGCAGATGCCCTTGGGCTATACTGGCTTGAGACAGGATGTATGGAGATGTTATTGGTTCCCACTCAAGCAAATTGATGAACAACGGGAAGACAAGTGATACAAGTGAAGTGATTCTTAACTAAGGAGGTTTTGAGGGTTCAGATTGTTGTAGAGTACTCAAGCTCTTGTCCTTGGGAAATCAAGACTAAAAGCAGAGGACTGTACATCAGATGAACAGATTCAGTAGACACTTCATTGCAGGAAAGGGAAGGAAACTGGGGTATAAGTACAAGCTATCTTTAAGTAGGATTCCCCCCAAAAAATAAAGATGAAAAACTTTATTTCTTAACTATGAGGATGGGAGAGCACTTCGCATAGTGATAAAAATAAATGGTTGGTAAGAACAGGATGTTTTAGAGGATTGTCTTCTGCAATGTATGCTGGCATAATCTCCTGACACTAAGTAGCAGGACATTTTGACCTGCTCATTCTCTGTCTAATCTCACCCTACTCATATCTCTCCTGTTCCTATATTGCTATATTAATAGAGCACATCAAATACATCACTTGTATCACTTGTCTTCCCATTGTTTATTGATTTGCTCGAGTGGGCATTAGTAACATTTCCCTTCATTGGGAATGAGGTCTACTATTGTTACTGTTTTGGGCAGGTGTGGGTGCAGTGCCTGGCTGCTTTGGCAGGTGGCAGACAGGAGACAGGCTTGTCTACACCCAGGGCTCTGCCCCGTGGGCCCTGGATGGTTGATGGTCTGAAATAGAAAAGACTAAGCCCCCTGAGATGAACCCAGAGCCACGGCAGAGCCTGGCAAGGTACCCGTGGTATATTCAATATGCCAAAAACATCAAACACATAGAAGCAACAATCAATGTCAAACACAAAAAAATTGTGTCTGTCTTGTATTAAACTCCAAGTTTTAAATGCAATATGGTAGCAACACTGATAGTTTGTGGCTTTGAATTTTGATTTGACTAGCGAAGTTAAAGAGCAAAAGACTGCATTATAATCCAATTTTACATTAACATAACTCCGCCTAAATAGGAGTTTAGAAACTCTGGTTTCTCTGTTACTCTAATGGTGACTGTTGAGTAGATCTTCAAGTTGATTTGGGGGAGGTTATTTGTTTTGTTTTCTGGACTTTGGATTTTATATGTAAAATTTGCCTCTGAAACTGTAATGTGACCACAGCAACACTACTGTGGGTAAGGGAGTTTGCCTTGTATGTGACTGACCTGGGTTAGCGGCATCCCACATGGCTTCTTGAGCCTGGCAGGAGTGATTTCTGGGCCCAAAGCCAGGGACAAGCCCTAGCACACCAAGTGTGCCCCAAAACAAAAACTACAAAAACCCTCTCAATGTTTATATTTAAGTGTCAAGTGGATTCTTTAACAGCTAAGTAGATTTGATTCCCAAATTCGTGTCATCCTTGGCCTAAGCAGGACTCTCCTGGGTTCTTACACTCCTTGCCTATAGGTACAGGGTCCTCCTGTGCTTCCCTGAAGTCTGTGCCCAGACACTCAGCCAGTCTTTCAAGGCCTGTGGCCTTCCTTTGTTATCCAACCAGAAACCCTAGAGATCTGCTGCTTCTCTTGCTGTTTCCCTAGCCAGGCACAGTGGACAAAAGAAGAAGCCTCACTTCTGCTGCTCCTTTGCGAAGTCCCTCAGCCCCACCTTTTGATTATCTCTCTGGCTACACTTCAAGCAGGTTTTTATTAATGCCTTTGTTTTGGGGCCCAAACCAGGGATGCTTAGGGCTCACTTTGTTAGCCCTAAGGTGCACTATTTGGGTTGCCAAGTTTGAACACAAGTCAGTCATGTACAAGGCAAACCACCAATCTGCTCTACAATCTCAAGACTTTAAAAGGGAGATTTAAAATGACTGATTGAATTAATCAGATAGCCTTGGTTTCCCCTACCTTCCCCCTCATTTCCACCATAATTAGCACAAATCTAAATTTGCGAGCTTTTGTATTTATATTTGATATTTTTAATGCTTTAGCACCAAAATGATATATAATGGCATATAATAAATTAGACATAATGATCTGAAATTTAAAGCAAACAATATATCAAGATGCTCTGTGTGGTCAGAAATAACCTAAAAATGATAATTTGGTTTATACCAGATAATTATCCTTTTCCGACACTCAGAGAAAAACATAAACCTGTGTAACCTACTCCACATTCTGTGCTTTACAGTGGAAAAAGAAATTCCCTTTGTAACTTAACTATCTGAAAAGAAATAAATTACATCTAAAAACTCTAACTAGAGATGAGTATAACTGACCCAATTTAAGCAAAAACTGCTTTCTATACTGTTTAGTAAAAACTGGAAGAGGATCAACATTGAACAATAACCATGAAGTATATTTGTTAAGGACAAGACAGAGCTAAATTTGCCAAGGGAAAATATATGCAAAAGACCATTTTCTGACCTAGAATATTTTAAGCAACATTATGTGTTGCTTTCTTGCTGTTGCTATAGAATCACTCTTATTTTATTGCCTATATTTAGGAAACAAAAGAAAAAACTAAGTAGCACATTTTTAAAGGAGTGTCTTAAACATAGAAGTTTAATAAAAAGGAATTCAAAAGGTGATGACAAAACTAAAGTTAGAAACAGAGGTACTGGACAATAAAATTAGAGTATACCTAAACAGCTGGATCTCAAACTATGCTAATTTAAACTTCTGTATTGGGGTTATATGGCATATTTGTGAAACAAATGCTGTGGAGAATGGACAAGTGTGACAATGAGCGAGACGTTGCTAAGTCTAGTCTGACTCAGACTAAATATGATAATACCGGTCTATGATCTTGATCTCACTTCCCTCACACAGAGAAGGCAAAGGTAAGGTGACAGAAAGGGCAAATTCAAATACCACTGTTAGGCTTAGAGGAGTGGCTCTCTTAAGTTTGCTTTCATGACTAAAAATGAAAGGATTTGATAGCATGAGTCTGATGTCAGGGAACCCCTCAATTACATCTACCTGTCTGCCTCAATTCCATCTAGAAGCTACCTTTTTCATAAGGAGAAAACCAAAACACTAGGTGGTCTGATCTAAATGATCACCTTGGTGTGATTTTCTTACACTTGCTTTTGGTGAGTGAAATAGAGTTGAGCCTCTCTGAAGCAAAACCCTGTCTTGGATTCTGTGCAGAGCTCTAAGTAGCATTATACAAAAATACAAACTTTGAGGGGCCGGAGTGATTTTCCAGTGGGTAGGGCATTTACCTTGCATGCAGCCGACCTGGGTTCGATCCCCGGCATCCCATATGGTCCCTAAGCACCAACAGGAGTAGTTCCTGAGTGCAGAGCCAGGACTTACCCCTGAGCATCGCTGGGTGGACCAAAAAAGCAACAACAACAACAAAAAAATACGAACTTTGAAATGCTGAAGCATGCTCAAGGCCTGGATTGTTGGTTTATATCACCATCAAGCAAAGATTCCCTTCAGGTATATTTCCAGAAATGTGACAAGAAGCCTCAAGAATCTGCTTTCCAGGGCCAGAAAGCACAGTAGGTAAGGAGTTTGTCTTGTACAGAGTTGATCCACATTCCAACACACATACCACTGCATATGGCCCCCAGCAATGTGATGAAAAATCCCTGAACACGAAGCCACCCAGAGCACCTCCAAGTGGTCCCAAATCAAACAAAATGAAAAATTTGTTTTTCATTAATACTTTAAATTCTATGCCCCAAAAAGAAGTAACTTTCTAGTATGCTGAATACAGGACATGTATCATATACGTAAGCTGCTAAAATGACTGTGTGATATTCTTTAGGTATCCCTAACAAATATTGGTTATTTTGAAAAGAAATGTAATTTTCATGCTATCACTGTCATATTGGTCCTTATCTGTTCTAACTGCCCCTTTCCGTCTTTCACTGTTATGTAAATGCATAAACATTGTACTTACAAGCTTTTAAGTAACTCATCCTGTAGCTCCCATCAAGTAAAACTGTTGCAGGTGGATCCCACGGGTGACTTATGTGAGGCAGGAAGGAGAGAGAGATGGTCGCTTTTTCCCCCAGCTGCCTCTGCCACCCGGGACCCACTGGGCAGGCTTAGGACTGATAAAGTCTGCAATGAGCCCCTGCACAGCGTGGGCCTGAGCCCCACCAGCCCTACGAGGTGGATGTCAAGCCACACCTGATGTCCACTTGATCTCTAGGCACGGGAGTTGATCCCCCACCACCCAAGGTTTCTCAGGGAGCCACAGACTCAGGCTGGAGCGAGGAATTGCTCCTTGCAGAAAAGAGAAGTCAGTCCTAGACCTTACCCAGGGTTGCCTTAGGGTTCTTGTCTTCCTCGCAGAAAAATAATTTTCAGGAGTCGAGGAGCAGTGAAGTAAAATAGGTTTTATTGAGGAGGTTTTAGGAGAGGGGGAGGGGAGAGAAAGAGAGAGTACACATCTCAAGAGGGGAGATGCGGGCAACACACGTGCTCAGGCACTACATATGCTCAGCCACAGGGGCTCAGGCAGTATGTGTGTCCATGCAGCATGTGCGCTGTCCTTTGGTCAGGACGGCTTTTATAGATTTCTCCCCAAGTTACTCCCATATGGGGCTTCAACCTCGGTTACTAGGGCCATTGCCAAGGGGAGAAGACTTTTGGAGTGGTCTTCTTTGACTGGAATGCTTTGAAGTCTTCTGTGAGCTGGGTCCTGGGAGGGAAGGCTGATTCATCTCCCTCAGAAGATTTAATTAGCTAAAAGCCATTAGAAGGGCCTGTGGCCTAGGGCTTCACACATTTCCCCTGGCCTTCCCTTCCTTCAGGATCTGTTGTTGATAGTGACCTTATCAAGTCTGGTTTCCATGTGACAACAGGTGTGACTCTGGATCACTGAAGGACCAGTTTTATTTCTTCAGGAATTTTTATTGCCATGTGGTGTCCCCCTGTCTGTCTGCCTACAACAAAATCTATTAAAGTATAATAAATTAGAGTTGGAAAGAATACAAAGCTTAAGGCACTGGCCTTTCATACAACTCTGCCTATGAAAATGTGAAAATGGAAGAATGGTTCAAATCCTGGCACTACATATGATTGATGCACAGAGCCAGATGTGGCCCCACACAAAACAAAGCAAGAAAGGAAAGAACAGGGGCCAGAGCAGTAGTGCATTAGGTAAGGTGTTTTCTTACACACCAACAACCCAGGTTCTATTCTCAGCTCTACATATGGTCTCCTGAGTCCTCCCAGGAATCATCTAGGCATAACCCTTAGCACAGCCAGGTGCACACAAAACAAAGAAAAAAAGAAAAAGAAGTTTATATTTGAATGACATCCAATTTGCTTCAGTTTAATCTTAACACCTAAATATCTCAACACATAAATATCTGTAAATTATGTATTCATATGGTACATTCAAATTAAGGAAATTGGATATGTATACATGCCAGTCATTGATGCTCAATACCCAAAAAGTTAATATGTTCCATTCTGCATTTTAGTAAATTTGAGTAAAATATTTTTGGATGAAACAAAGCTTATGTAAGTCTCTCCTAAAGAAATAGATTTCTTCTAAGTTTGAGTTCACTCTATCATTGTCAGCTACAAAGAACAGTACCTAGAATCAGTTCAAATGTATTTTCTTTTTTTTTTTTTTAGAAAGTAGAAAAGTTTACTGGAAAACAGAAGAGAAAGGAAGGGTACTCCCCTGTGGGAAGAGACTTAGTATAGGACTAAGTCAAAAGTAAAGGGATTTTCTGTAAGTCCTTTTAAAGGCTCTCTGTGGAATTATCAACAACAAATGGTACAGAAGATGCAAAGAAGTTACAGGTAAGGGCTCTTCCTGTAGCCCTTTTAGATGGAAATTGGGATCTTTACATTTCTAAGATATGCATACTACAGAAGATTACCAGTGTGCCTTCCACTCCATTTGCCTCAGGCTTTGTGAGTTTTCTGTGAGCCTAAGATCCAAGGGGAGAATTTTATGGGCCTGCAAAAATCTTGGAATGTCAAGAAAGGACATTGGGAATGAAGTACATGCTAGGGAGATGGGGAGGGGAGATGAAGCATCTGGCAAGAAGAAACTGGCTTCTTACATGGGCAAGGGGAAACTGAGGCTTCCTCCTTCATTCCCCCTCTCAGAGATGAAACCCTGACTGTAGTCAGGAAATGGGACTATGAGTCGGTCTGGCTACTTCCTGCTGGCTTGGGGCGGAGAGAGGGGCCAAGTGCAGTCAAGGTATCTCTTGAGGGGGCTGTCCAGAGGACCACAATTCCATGCCTCCATCCCATGCATCTGTGATTCCATGTTGACCACCATCTGTAGCTTTATGGCTTCCAATCTGGAAGAGACAAACTTGATCAAGAGATTAAATAAGCAAGGCCCAAAGATTAGTAACAAGATTACAACAGCAGGTCCCAATAGTGGCAAGAACCAAGTAATTGATGGTAACCAGGATTTGACCTGTTTCAAATTTGATTTGAAAGTGAGAAGGCGGGATTAAGCTTTCAGGATATCCAGCGCTCCTTGACTTCCTTGGCTGAGATAGTGCTAGATCATCAAATGTATTTTCTAAATATTAGCCAATCTAAATGCACCACAAAAATTACTTTACATCCTAACTTTACATCCTAACTCCATGATGTAAGTGACATAGTTCTTTGAATTTTATGTTTATGGGAGTAAGACAGAGTTGAAGCTACTTGCTCAAGGGCACTTGGGGAGAAGGGAGCCACAGATGGATGCACAGTCCATAAAGCAGTAGAAACAGTAAAACCAAGGGCCAGGAGAACTGGTTCATAGTTGGAATCCTGCCTCAAGAGCTGGGGGAGAGGGCGGTTGGGATGGAGAAGAGGCTACCATGACAAAGATAGTTACAAATGATCACTCTGGATAAGAACTACGTGCTGAAAATAGGCAAAGGAACAAACAATAACCTCTCAATATCTGTATTGCAAACCATAATGTGCAAATGGAGAACGAGAGCAAGAAGAGAGAGAAAGTGACTGCACGTGCAGGAGGGAAACTGGAGAACAATGATGGTGGGGAATGTGTACTGATAGAGGGATGGGTGTTAGGACACTGTATTACTCAAACCTGACCATGAACAGTTTTGTAACTATGTCTTATGGTGATTCAATAAACCAAAAAAAAAAGAGAGAGAGAGAGAGAAAATGGACATGAGAAAAATGAAAGAACACAGAAACTGAACTTTTTTATTAAAAATTCAGTTAAAATTTAATAAATTTTTAAACTGAATCTTAAAAAATCAGTTAAAAAATTTGTCACTTGTCTTCCTGCTGTTCGTGGATTTGCTCAAGCAGGTGCCAGTAATGTCCCCATTCATTGGGAATGAGGTCCATTATAGTTACTGTTTTTGGCATATCAAATACACCATAGGTAGCTTGCCAGGCTCTGCCGTGGCTCTGGGTGCATCACAGGGGACCCAGTCTTTTTTCTATGTCAGATAGTCAAACCTCCCATAACCTCCCATGAACTGATGGAATGGTTTGAGGCTCTTTATGTTCCTGGAGCAAGCAGGTGCCCTTGGGCTCTACTTGCATGAGACAGGTCATATAGAGATGTTACTGGTGCCCGCTCGAGCAAATCGACGATGAACAGGAAGACAGTGATACAGTGATAGTCAAACCATCCAGGGCCCACGGAGTAGAGCCCTGGGTCTAGTCAAGACTGTCTCCTCTCTGCCACCTGCTGACACAGCTGGGCCCACAGGTACACTGAAGAAATTTTTTTAAAGGAACAAATGGAAAATAAATAACAAAGTTAAAAATTTTAAATAGAAAATATAGCACAGATTCTAGCTCCCAGACTTGCTTCTCAATCATGCGACCCTGGACAAGTTACCAATTTCTTCTTCAATCATAGGCATCTTTCTCAGAAATGAAGATATTCTAAGAATTGTCAGTTTTAGCCACACTGTTGAAAGCTGTTATATTTGTGATATTCTGATTTCCACACTGCAATATCATGGTATTTTTTTACTCTTTCCTTTTTTCAGTTCTTGGCTGCTTCTTTCAAGAGTTTCACATGTAATACAAGTCTGTGAACTGACTTTATGCATTTCATCTCAGCAAACAGGCAGACTGTGTAGTGTATTAGGTTAATAGGTTTTTGACTGGTATACATAGCTAGGCTGTTTCTTTTCCATTTGCTGTAATGGGAAGGACAGGGAGGAGTATGAAGATAATAAATTGCCTCCTCCCCACTCCACATTTCACTGCCTTCCCTTCCAATTCTTCCATTGCTTATTTATTCTGAATTCAACTTTACCCTGAATTATGCCAAGTATGTAGATTCACCAACTAGTGTCTACATCCATGCACTATGTATCTCAACCCCACATGGGATTGTAGAACTCAATGTGGGAGTTGTAAAAAACAAACAAACTGGGGGACAATAAAGGCCTTTGAATGCATTATGAGCAAAAAATTAAAGTCCATGATGTAAAGAATTTGAGAAGACTCTCTCTGTGCTTACCTCCACTATGGTTCTCAGAGAGCCAAAAAGCCACAGTGGGTGGAAACCTTTAAGAAACCCTATTCTAGATCACAACGTTATTGACTTCATCTCAGTACAGACCCAACATTTTCTTCACATCACACATATTAAAATCTCCCACCGCATGCATTTTATAGTGTCACCTGCAATGCTGCATCTGATACTACTCTGGTGGGCCATGAGGCCCCAGAGATCAGAGACACACTTCAGTCTGCATGTATGATCAATCAGTAAACACCCTCTCCCCAAGTCCCCCTTCCCGCCCCCTCTCTCTCCTTTATTTTTAGGGGGTTTGGGTTATCCAGGCCCTATAATCATGGGACCACATGTGGTGTTAGGAATCAAAGCAGCAAACCACAGCTGCAGCTGCATTTAAGGCAAGTAGCTCATCTTCTGTACTATCTCTGAAGCGATATAGATCTATGTTCATTTTATTGATGCCATAAAGAAAGGACACAAATACTTTGTTCAAGCCATGAACTAAAGTAGAATTACATTTCTTTATTAAAATATAATAAAATATTCATTAAGAGATAAATATTAATAGCCTTGAGGAGTAACAAAATACATCAGTTAAAATATGTCCCTTTCACTAAAGATTTAATTAAGCACACTTCAAAATAAAAGCATGGAATCCAAGAACCTCCATTTTTCTTCACTGAAAGCAAGAGATAAAAAATCCTCATGAGGTGAGGCTGGAGAGACTGTACAGTAAGAAATTTGCCTTGCATGTGCCCCGCTCAGGTTCAATCTCTGGGACCACATATGATACCCTGAGAACTGCCAGAAATTTTCTCTGAGTATAGAATATCTCACTCAGGAGTGAGCCTTTGAGCACAACCAAATAAAGTCACTACCTCTAAGAAAAACAAAACAAAAATCTCCCATGATTTGTACCTAAAGGAGAATCATATTTTTGAAGGACTCTAGTAAATGTAAAAAGGAATTCTATACAAAAAAGACTTCCTAAGTGAATTATCCTTTTCTTTGAGCTTCCTTCTCCACAGATACATGATAGCTGTATAAAAGCATTTCAATTTTGTCACTTCTTTGGCATGCAAGTACATTATGAGATACTCAGGCAATCTAAAGCTTGTGTGAGGAAGAGATGTGAGGCTGGTTGTCTCATGAACTTCATTCTCAACCAGCGCTACCCTCTCCAACACTTAGAAAGCAGCAGTAAAATGTTGCTTCCCAACAACATTGCATTCTTTCAAAGTATCCCAGTGTTCTGCCTGTCTGGAGCTTTTTCTCTTAACTGTGCCATCTTGTGAACATGTGAATTCTCCCAAAGCAAGAAGGAGGTCTTTTTACTCTCAAGCACTTGGCCGTCAAAAGTGAGCACAGTGAAAGCTTCAATATGCCGTATAAAATGTGAGTAAAGGGTGAAAGTAAAGGGTAGAGTTACAAATAAAAACAGATTTTGTAAGGCATAGGAGTTGTACATTTCACACTATAATGATAGTTCCACAAATACCCACCATATACTGCCTAAGCAGGAGTGCGTGCTTTCTTTTCTTCAGGCAGTAACCTTTTCATTGATTAAAATAGGGGGCGATTAAAGACTTTATCAAAGTAGCATATTATATCCTCTCTTAATATGAATGTCAGTAATAATGAACAAGTTACTAAGAATTTTTAAACATCTATAAATGCTCAATGTATTACTACATCTACCTTCAAATTAAACCCAGAAAAATAGGACAAGTGTTATTAAATTCAAGTCATACATGAAAACATCTGAAAACTCTGCCAAGATTGTGAGTCAAATTGAAATACATTTCTGACTCTTGGGACAGAAGTAGTTATAAGAAGTGATGTTTCAACAATTAATCTTCCTATCTTTTAGAATATTTTTCTGGTCTTTAAGCTGCATGGATGGAGCTTTGAATGCAGTGTGTTTGTAAATTGATAAACTATGAGCATAGGATAGAAAAAGACTCAAATGATACACCATAGAGAAGGTAGAGGAGAATTTATTATGTTACTGCAGGAAATTTCAAATTTACTTGGCCATTGCATAACTATGAAGAGAAAAATACTAGAACTTTAACTGACATGCTCAGAGAGATACTATAGGAAGTAAAGTGTTTGTCTTACATGTAGTTGATCCCAATTCATATTTCCTTTCTCACATATGGATCTCTCCAGCACTATCAAGGTCATTCTTGACCAGAGTCAGGAATAGCCCTTTGAGCACTGCTGGGTGTAGTTTTACACTCCAATTTGTCCCTAGAAAAAGTAATAGTAAGGAAGGTATGAGGAAATAGTACAAAGAGCAGAACACTTGTCTTGTATGTTGTTGGCCTGAATTCAATTCCTGAACTCATATGTTCCCCAACCATTCCAGGCGTGATCCCTAATCACAAAGCCAGGAGCAAGCCCTGAGCACCACCTAAGGTAGCACAAAAACCAGAGGGTGCGGAAAATATATCTATGACTATTAAAGCCCTGCTTGGGGCGGGAGCGATAGCATAGCAGGTAGGGCGTTTGCCTTGCACGCGGCTGACCGGGTTCTATCCCGGTATGCCATATGGTCCCACGAGCACCGCCAGGAGTAGTTCCTGAGCAAAGAGCCAGGAGTAATCCCTGAGCATCACCGGTGTGACCCAAGAAGAAAAAAAAAAAGCCCTGCTTCAGAACAGAATGTGAAAGGAAAAATAAATCTCTCAACTTAATCAACTTAATCCCAGCATATTTGTAAGCCATATACTTTTCATAGTATGCATTTTACGTCCCTTGTTTTCTCATGAGAAAACTCCAAGGAAAGTCATTGGACCAAACTCAGGGTGAAGGCCTACTTTTCTTATGTATATCCGGCTGTTCTGAGATAAATTAACTAAAAAAAAAAAAAAAAAACAAAACACAGACGTCCCATCTCTTCAGGGGTAAGCCAAAGAGGGATATTTTTTAAATAGTGATCAGCAGGGGAAACCATCATACAATTGTTACAGAATTCTCTAATTATCAGAAAATTATGGGAATTTGAATTGAGCCTAATGAAATTAGGATAGGAGAATGGTATAAAAATCTATTGAAGGTTTTAAGAGGTATCTAAAATGACCAACTATGAAAGAAAAATTATCTGACTCTGATCCTTTACTAGTAAGACAAGAGTAAAAGTAAAATAAATCAGTTATTAATGGGGAAAACCCCAAATACACTATATCACTATATCACTATTGTGCCTTTAAGTCATTTGCTGTACTTGGTATATGAAAAAGCTAAAATGGTGGTTATTAAAAATTTCTAGAATATAATATGTTAATACAAAGAGGGGCAGTCTTTTTCAAGCCCAGCCCAGGTATGCTGATCCAGAGATTAACATACATGTGGCAGAGCTGCTACCAGCCTCTCTATGCCCAGCTGATTATGAGGTTCCTGGGAGGGAAGGAGGGTTCTAGTTCTGACCCACCACCCCAGCAGAGCCTCGCAAGAACCCTGAGGAACCCCCACACAATGAGGGCCACCATTTTCCACATCCCTACTCCCTCAATCATCAGAGCTCCACCCAGCACAAGAGCTGATCACAAGCCTGGCACATCAATAAATGCTCGAGATTAGAGGTGACTGCAATAGTATTCCACCCGCATGCAGAGCCTGGCAAGCTACCCATGTCATATTTGATATGCCAAATACCAGTAACAATTATAGACCTCATTCCCATGTCCTGATGGAATGGTTTGAGGCTCTTTATGTTCCTGCAGCTAGCAGATGTCTTTGGGCTACACTAGCATGTGACAGGACATATGGAGATGTTACTAGTGCCCGCTCAAGCAAATCGATGTTCAGCGGGAAGACAAGTGATACAAGTGATACTAAGAGGAAAGATACTTTATCTTATTCCAAGAACTGTGACAAAGAAGTGAGGTAATTGACTTTGTGACCAACCTCTGTGGCACTCTGGGACTATATTTGGATCAGTATTTGGTAGTCATTTCTGGCAGAGGTCAGGATATTGAGATTAAAATATGGACCTTCCATCTTAAAGATAAAAACACCACTAACAAAACCATTAGAAGCAAAGATAAATGTTGGGGAACGCCGCCGGGTCCCCGACAGTGTCAGGACAGAAGTTCTCTTCTACCTCCGAGGATGTCGGGGAACAGATGAAAACTCAAGAGTTTGGTGCAGTTCCAAATCACTATCACTATCACTATCTTCCCGTTCATCATCTATTTGTTAGAGCAGGCACCAGTAATATCTCCATATGTCCTGTCTCATGCTAGTAGACCCAAAGGTATCACTTGCTCCAGGAACATAAAGAGTCTCAAACTATTATATTAGGTCATGGGAATGACCTAATATAAATGTTACTAGTATTTGGCATATCAAATACAACATGAACAGCTTGTCAGGCTTGCTGTGCAGGTGGCATACTCTTGTAGTCACCTCTAAATAAAGCATTTATTGATGAACCACGAGACCGCTAGTGGCGCAGGAGCTGGGCTCTGATAGTCTGGTCTGCTGGGTGGAGTTGTGACAAGAGGGAAGTCCGGATGTGGAAAATGGCAGCCTCCATGAAGTAGGGGGGGTCGTCTGGCTTGTTGTAAGGCTCTGCTGGGGTGTCATGCCAGGGCTAGAACCTGCCAAGCCTCCCGGTGCCTCCTGCATGGCTGGGCACAGGGAGAGCAAGTAGCAGCTCTGCCCCATGTCTGAGAGTCTCTGGTTCAGCATACCTGGGCCGGATTAAAAAAAAAATGCTGCAGGATGGGTATCGATGATCCAGGCTGTGATAGACTGATCTGCTGGGTGGAGGTGTGATGAGAGGGAAGTCCGGATGTGGAAAATGGCAGCCTCTTGGCTTTTAATAGTACAAAAGCTCTTCCACAGTACTCCAATACAATGAACAAACTCTAGCTCTGGTCCGAACATAGACCATACAAAAGAGCCTAAATCTCCCACCAAAGATAGAGGATCTCACCCGAGCTGAGTCCTACCCAGAAGAAGGAGCAAAAGGCCAAAGAGCAAAAAAGCCAAAAGCAAAAGGCCGAGGAGCCAAAAGCCACAAGAGCCAAAAGCCGAAAAGCTAAAAGGCCCAAAGTCCAAAGTGAAGGGGCCTCAAGTCAGCCCCCTTATATACACCAAAGTAATCCAACCGGGAGGGTCATGTCAACAAAGAGCTCAAAACAGAGTGTAGTGCCACACCCTATTGCAGGCATAAACAAAGGTTATGCCAAGGACTAATCCTGGGATTATCTCTTATGTAAAACACAGAAGAGAGAGAGAGAGGGCTGATATAAAGTAATACGTCTTAATTTCATGAGCTTCATGTAATCTAGATGGAACCCACAAGGTCCTTCTTATTATTATCTGCACCAGGGTGATTCTGAGTATCTTGTTCTTGTGTACTGAAAGGGTCACACTCGCCTGCTTAGAGCAAACTGGTATGATCCTTCCTATTGTCTTCCTATAGTCTCAACGTAGCCAGGTTGGTAGTCTCCTGGTAAATTCTAACTGTCCCACGCTGGGTGCAGTGGGTATAAAGAGGAGCTGTGCCCAATCTAGAAAACATAGAAGTCTTAGTAGATGTAGAAGTCAGAAGTTATTCAATCAAGGTGACTTCTGTAACTGCCACACCGTCTAGCAGTGTTTACATAGAAGAGAGGTCTCATTAGAATGAGCTTTGGGTTAAATAGATTAAGCTGGGAGTGGGAAAAACAACAAAGCTTCTAGATTAGCTAAACCTGTCCTCCAACAGATAAACATATGGGACTACATGAAACTAAAAATCTTCTGCATCTCAAAAGAAACAGTGAACAAGATACAAAGATAGTGGTGAAGAATATTCACCCAATACTCATCTGATAAGGGGTTAATAACCAGGATATATCAAGCACTGGTGAACTTCCCAAGAAGGAGTACAGCCAACTGATCAAAATATGGGGAGAAAAAAATGAACAGAAACTAACAAAAAAAAATTTGATCAGACAGAAGGCATATGAAAACGTGCTGATCATCACTAATCATCATGGAGATGCAAATCAAACCAATGAGGTATGACCTCACACCACATAGACTGGCACACATCCAAAAGAGTAAGAACAACCAGGACTGGCATGTTTGTGGTGAGAAAAGGACTCTCATTCATTGTTGGTGGGAATGTCAACTGGTACAACCTTTTTGGAATTCATTGTGGACAGTCCTCCAAAAACTAAAAATCGAGCTCCCATTTGACTCAGCCATTCCACCTCTGGGAATATACCTTAAGCCAAAAACACACAGAAGAAACACCATTCTAAACCTTTATTTACATAGCAGCACTATGCACAATAGTGCTGCTATGAAAATAAATAGCAGCTGAATCTGGAACCAACTGGAGAGCCCAAGAACAGATGACTAGATAAACTTTGGTACATCTACACTATGGAATACTATGCAGCTGTTAGGAAAAGCAAAGTCATGAAATTTTCTTATAAATGTATGGGCATGGAGGGTCTTATGCTCAGTGAAATTAGCCAGAGGGGAAATGATAAATATAAGGACTACATTTATTTGCAGGGTGTGTGTGTGTGTATATATACATACATATATATACACATATATACATAGATACATACATATGTATATATGTGTATATATATAGTATGATGCAAATATCCAAGATCAGGCAAAACATGGATTAGGAGGTCTTGTCAATAGGTAGTCTTAACCGCAAATTTGTGGGAGTCAGAGTTCAAGTAAGACAGAAAGGGAACAGTGTGCTAATAATCACTGGAAATGACAATGTTAGCCTAGAAATGAGCATTGAATATAGCCAAAGGGATACACATGATACCCCTAAGTATATATATTGCAAACCACAAGGTGTAAGAGGAGAGGGAGAGGAGGAGAGGAAGAGGGAGGAGAGGGAGAGGGAGGAGGGAGAGAGAGGGAGGAGAGGGAGAGGGAGGGGAGGAGAGGGAGAGGGAGGAGGAGAGGGAGAGGGGAGCAAAGGGAGAGGGAGAGAGGGAAGAGAGAGAGGGAGAGGGAGAGGGAAGAGAGGGAGAGGGAAGAGAGGAGAGAGGGAAGAGAGGGAGAGGGAAGAGAGGGAGAGGGAGGAGAGGGAGAGGGGAGAGGGAGAGAGAGGGAGAGGGAGAAAAAAGATAAAGAACCTGCCATAGATCCGGGCTGGGGGATGAGGAAGAGAATTGGGGACACTGGTGGTGGGAAATGGGCACTGGTGGAGGGATGGGTGCTGGAACACTACATGACTGAAAACCAAACATGAAAACATCATTTTAATTGTATATCTCATGGTGGTATAATAAAATATTTAAAAGCAAAAAAATTAAAAACTAAAATAAAATATTGGCCTTCCACTGTAGCAATAGCACAGGGGATAATGCATTTGCCTTGCATGCCGCTGACCTGGTTTTGATCCCCAGCATACCTATGGTCCCCGGAGCTCCACCAGGAGTAATTCCTGAGTGCAGAGTCAGGAGTAACCCCCTGAGCGTTGTTGGGTGTGACCTTCCAAAAGCAAAATAAATAAATTAATAAAGTAAAATATTGCCCTCTGACATACATAGCATGTGCTCCATTTTCCTGTGTCTGCCATGATGTATTATTATTTCCACTTATTTGAGTTACATCCATTTCAGGAATTTCTTTCTTTTAACATCATACTCATAAGGAACAACATCTTATTTGATATAGGTATATCCTTAATAGTCAATAATGTTAAAGAACCAGTAATCAATTTTAATGGGGATAGGGGTGGTAATGGTCTTATCAGTAAATTCACTCATATTACACTTTAAGAGTAACATTTTCTAGAAAAATTAAAAATTCAAAGGTTTTCTAATCCTTGATAGAAAATCGTGAGCATTGGTGATCTCTCAGCCTAGTAATCTGTCAGGTGTAAGATAAAATTGAAAAATAGGAAATGTTACTACTCATAATTAGTCCCCACAGGTGTGCTGCATGTCCCCACGTGGAAGCAACTCATAGAGCTCTGAGGGCGGTAAAGGACTTGGCCAGCCCCCTGGTCGAAGTGTCCAACATTGCTCCAAGAGTTCGCTCACGCGTGTGGGGAGAGGCCATGCTGGCCGGACCTGGAGGGGGAATTTGGGCTCTTCCTCCCAGTCCTCCACCTCCACGCCAGCAACCCCAGAATAAAGACATTCCAGACTCACAGCCCTGACGGCAACACCGGCAGAGAGACACTGCAGACCCAACCACTCCAGACCCACAGCTGTGCTGCTTGGCCCCACGTGGAAGCAACCCATGGAGCTCCGGAGGTAATTTAATACATGTAAAACTACATTATTAATGACAATGATACTGCGTTTAGAAAAACTCAAATACCTTGTAGGCTTAACATATCCTACCTTGTAAGATATGTGCCCAATGTATGCAGTACATATCCTCAACTAGCATGGCTTCACGCATGTTCTCCCAAAATTTTTTTTTATCTTTCAAGAGCAAGTTCAAACTTGATATACATTGTATGTATGTCCCAAGTAGCCGCCATTACCAACATCTGTGTGGATAGCATTTTCCTGGATCTGCCATGATGTATTATCATTTCCACTTAATTGAAAAAGATAGGAGACACACAGAGGAGTTCTAGGGTTCTTCTCAGATTTATGCTCAGGAGACCATGTAGTGCCCATGATTAAAAGTGTTTAAAGTCTTAAATATATAGTAATAATTTTAGTGACTTTTTTCCTCCCTCCTCTAAGGATCTGACTATCAGCCTCTTAATAATTAAATATATATATATATATATATATATATATTCCATTAATTTTATTGCTTACAAGAACAAAAACTTTCAGTAAATACACATTGAGTTTTATCTTAAAGAAATAGTATATCAACAGCATTGTAAATTATTTACTGCTAATCCAGAGAAGAGAGATAAAGAACTCAATAAGCACAAAAGGTAGTTCAGGAAATCTTTGGGAAGAAAGAGAGGGAGAGCTTAAACTTTGTTCTGAAAGATGGAATAACTGTAGAGAAAGTGCATGTTAGATGAGGCATCTCAAATAGCCTAACCACCGTGCAATATAAATGTAGCATGTACTTAAGACACTGCTGCCTACAAAATGAACTGTTTTTCAAGGTGACCTCATGAATAATTGTCAGGTGGTTCAATATGGCATTCAAAGATAAGACTTGGGGATACAATGGCTTATTTGTGAAATCTTGATTATCACACAAGCTCAAAGCCTATTCAAACTGGGCTATACAATTAGTAGTTTAATAAATTCCACCTATTGATTCCAGCTGATTTAAAATCTTGAGTATTGTTGAAATAAAATCAAAATTTTGATTGCTTCAGGAAAATATGTTATATAAGAAAATGAAAAGGTAAGATTATAAAGAAGTTTCAACAGTGAAACTAAAAAATTGAACTAAATCCCAGCATGCAAAATAATATCTTGAATACATAAATAAGAAATGTCCTATGTTAAAATATTGGTTATTTAAACCCACTTACTTGTGGGATTAAAAAAGCATTGTATGAGAGTAATACCCAACCATGTATATTGAGTCATAAATTATTAATACTGGGTTATGATGGTATCATGGTATACTGATACACTGGGATATGATGGTATCATGGTATACATGATAAAATGGTACCAGGATCTTATGATTAAGGCCTTGGCACTCTCAGCTGTTTCTGTGTTTTGGGAAGACTCGTGAGTTGTGTATAGCGTGGGCAGGTTTTAATCATTTTGAAACACCACCGAGCAGGGCATTCTTACTCAGAAAAATTCTGTTAACCATAATCTAACAGATTGGTTTTCTATCAGCATCTAAACTAACTTGGTTGAGGAAAATATCCTTCTCAGAACCTCCTAGCTGCTCTAAAAACACAATAAAGTTCATAGTCAAGGGCACAGGCTCACCAAAAAATCATCTGAAACTCAGAATGATACAGCACTGCCTTGACCTCCCCTCAATTTTATGTGTAAGGTTTACACATCTTTCTCCTATGTTGTATTTTGTTCAGCTTTTACTAATAAAAAAATTACAAGGGGAAAACAATGCCTTTCAATCCATACTAAGGACAAAAAAATAAACCTGAGACCAAAAACACATCAAAGTTGAATCACATAATGGCAGAAATACTAGAATGACCAGGAATTTTAGCGGAACAAACGGACAACATGTGAAAATAAATGATTCTCTCACCCCTCATTCTCTCTTTCTCATTCTCTCTCTCCGCTTTCTATACACATACAGTTACACAGATATTATAAATTACACCAGTTTGTTGTAGAGGGTGGGTTGCCTTCTTCCAATCCACTTCTCAGCAACTAGAAATTTGAGCTCTTTAATAACAGTTTTCTTTCCTTTTACTGTTTTGTTGCTTGCTGAATGTCAACCATTTAGTAAGTCCCTTGAATATTACAATGTTCAATAAACATCTATTAAGAAAATAAAGATGGTGTTTCACATGCTATGCTTAAAATATCTTGCACCTTTATTACTGAAATTTCAATTCTACTTGTCCTACTGGGGCAAAAAGCAATGCATCATTTGAATCCATAGATAATGTTTTCTTGAAATGTCTTATGTTATTCACACCTTAAGCAGAAACCTTTCTTAATCTATCATCACCATATTTGTGTTTCTTTGATGACACACTGGAGGTCAAAAAACTAGGTGAGAATAAAAAAGTAAAAGAAAAATAAAGATAAGCCAACCTTAATGGTGCCAATAAATAATGTTTTGTTAAAAGCTGCCTAAGAATAGATGGCACAGACTGTGTAGGCGTTTGTAAATGATATGCAAATTAGGCTCTAATTTTAATGCAAATATATGTGTGGACCTCCTAACTATTTTATGCACCTGGATAGAGCCCCCAGGAAAATTCTAGTGGAAAGAAATGTGCGCTCAGCAATGTTTTAATGACTGAATGAATTGGGGAGCAGAGGGTACCACACCTGGCTTGCATTGAAAGGTCTGCTTGTTAGCTGCTAAAAACAAACTTACATATGGGAGGCTGCTTTCAGCTTGGCTGAATTACCAATCTGAATAATGCACACCTTAACTTACCTGTTCTATAGTGGGTCTGGCATTGATTTTCCCCAGACTGGTGGGAGTATTACAGTTAACAAATCGTTTAAAGCAGACTAAGACTGAGTTTTGGGGAATTGAGGTAGAGTTACATGTAAATTATCCCAACTCATGCTAAAATTTCCTTTCGCTATAAAATAGTCCAGCTTGCATGGTTCACATGGTATTGCTAGCACAAGTTCTATGAAATGAAATAACCTTTTAGAAAAGTTATGGGAAAGTAAAGTTGCCTTAGTAATAAAAGACACTCTGCTGGATAGGAATAGTTTGTGGCATTACGACTTTAGCAGGAAGAACTTCTAATAACTGGTTTTAAATGGAAACATTTGCAGCCAGTGTGAGAGAGGCATGGAATAGGAACATATCTGTACATGGGAGAGTAGATACAAAAACACTGATGTCATCAGGATACTGAGCATTGAAATAATTGTAAGGCATGGACATTCCAGTACTAGTTCAAGGTTAAATGGTCATTTATGTAATGCCAGTTTCTATGCCAAAGTTACTTTCTAGCCAAGCAAACACAGAGGGTGAAATAATCTAAATCCATGATACTCCAATATGGTCTGAGAACATACAGAATTTTCATCATCTAGGAGAGATGAGAAATGAGGCCCAAATCCCAATCCAAAATGATTGTCTTGTCTTTCAATTTTAATGTGTTTCTCAGGTGGTGTTACCATTTTATAGCATAAAAATAACAAAAAAAATTTACTTATAGAGGCCCATAAGACTGGCACCAATTAAGATATTGAGCAGATTACAAAGTACAAATGCAGACTACACAGCACATGATAAACTGCAGAATTTTTAAGTCACCAAGAAAAAAATCATGAGGTATCCAGACCTATCCACTTCAGACCCACAGCTGCGCTGCTCTGCTGGCCCCACGTGTAAGCAACCCAAGGAGCTGACCTCCCGCTATGGGGCTCGGCCAGTCCCTGGCTGAGTCCAACATTGCTCCAAGGGTTTGTTCTCATGTGCAGGGGAGAGACCACACTGGCCGGACTCAGAGTGGAGATTTGGGCCCTGCCCTTTCCTCCGCCTCCATGCCAGTTGCCCCGGAAGAGAGACCCACCCATGCCAGACCCACAGCTCCTTGGCACATGGCCGCTTTGCAGCCGCAATACTCTTATTAGATAATGCTGATTTTAGGATAAGGTCCTTCCCAAGATCTTTCTCATTTACACATTGTATACAGTTCTAGATAGGTTCTAACTGATACCAGTAAGCCTAGCAGGTGCCAGAGCAACCCACACCTCATGCAGTCAGTCATCCTCAATATCCAGACTCCATAGTTCTTCAGAGTTCTATCCAAGAGAAAACCTGATATTTCCTCTTTAAGTTTCATCAGTAAATGCTCGAGATGATACCCGCTACTGAGAGTATACCACCGACACGACAGAGCCTGGCAAGCTACCCGTGATTTAATTACTTGTTATGCCAAAGACTAGTAACAATTATGGACCTCAAATCCATGACCTGAGGAGTGGTTTGAGGCTCTTCCTGTCCCTGGAGAAAGCAGATGCCCTTGGGTTACACTTGCTTGTGACAGAACTTATAGAGATGTTACTAGTGCCCACTCGAGCCAATCGACAAACAATGGGAAGACAGTGATACAGTGATACAGTGAGGTATTGGGATTACTGAGGGAGAGAGGTATATACACTGGGAATGGGTGTAGTGTTGGAAAATGTCATGGGAAGCTATCATTTATAAAATTATAAATCACAGTATCTCAAATAATTTAAATCATCAGGGAAAATGCAGTATATTCATAACTCTTCAGACTGCATGCTGTAAATGTCAACCTGAGAGTCTAATTTAGATAATTCAGATATCCTTTAAGTTAGAAGAGCATGGTAAGAATTCACCAAAACATGACAGTAAGCCAGTAGACTGGAAGTTTGAAAATGAAGCTTCAGTGTGCATGTTGGACAGACAATGACTCAAGTGTTTGCACAGAAAGACTGAGGTCATGAGTTGGACCCCAGTGTCACCACCCAAGTAGAAAGATGTGTACGCACTGTGGCTAGGCATGCAACCCCCAGCAAAGGGTGAACACTACAGCAAACCTCAGAGCGCACTGTAACTGGAAGATACACAAAAGCTAAAGGAGTGCAAGTGTTTGGTCAGTGTGTGAGCACTACAGTACGCTATGTGATTCCTGGAGACTGAGACCATCACAGCTAAATGTGGGCAATACTGATTCAAGCACATCTGAGCCACAGATTCTACAGCACCAACAGAAAAGTGGAAAGGAGAACAGTAAATCTAAAAACACAATTTTAAATCAGGAAACTTATAAAGATAAGAAACTATAATTATTAAAATATAGCTAAGAATAAATTTATTGAGCATTTTTGATGATGATGTTATTACTATCAATAAATGCTCAAGATTAGAAGTGACTACAAGCGTATTCCACCCAAACGGCAGAGCCTGGCAAGCTACCCGTGTTGTATTTGATATGCCAAATACCAATAAAAATTATAGACCTCATTCTCATGACCTGATGAAATGTTTTGAGGCTCTTTATGTTCCTGGAGCTAGCAGATTCCCTTGGGCTACACTAGCACGTGACAGGACATATGGAGATGTTACTGGTGCCTGCTTGAGCAAATCGATGACCCACAGGAAGACAAGTGATACAAGTGAAGAATAAATGAATGCTTAATAGATTAGACATAGCTAAACTTAATGAGCTAGAAAATATAGCCAAACACTTTAGATGTACCACTAAGAGAAAAGTGATATAAATATAAAACATATGTAACTAAGAGGTATATACAACAGATTAGATTGGCTAATACACTTGGAGTCCTAAAATATTAGAAAGCATGATATAGAGGCAAGTTTAAATAATAGCAAGTTATCTAGCTTCACCAGCTGGACCTTCACCATCCACACTCTGCAGCTCATAGGATCTCCCAAGAGATTAAGCCAGTCTCCAGCCCGGTTTGTCAGAAACCCAGCCTACAAGGACCCACCCTGCAGAGACTCGCCCTTCAGAGGAGAGTATTTCAAGCCCAGGAATGCTTGAGCAACAGACGCAGATACAACTGGCAGAGCAGATACCAGCTTTCCCCGTTGCTCGTAGCCACACAGTGGCAGCGCGATTTACCTCCAAATTACCATGAATACTCTACCCACCCCTCTGAGAGAGCCCCACGAGGTAATGAGAGTACAGCGCCCGCGACGGCAGAGCCTGGCAAGCTGTCCAATGCATGTTCGATATGCCAAAACCAGTAAAAAAAAATGTTTATTTTCCTGAACCCAAAAGAGCCCTTAATACGGCAGCAGTAAGAAAGGTGAACAAGCAGTGCCTGATAAAATTTCACAGCCAACCTAGGCTGCCAAAACGAAGAAGGACTAAAATGACTGTACTTTCAATGCACATATGCTGGCATTGCAACCACATATCGAGGATCTGATGGTGGAAGCGCAAAAGATCAAATACAACATCATTGGTCTGAGACGAGGAGGCGGCAGTCGCATTACGCTGTATTTGACATAGAAGAATTATTCCTTGGAACATGGACAAAAGAGGCGTAGGTGGCGTTGGTGTCCTTGTCAACACGAACATCGCCATCAACATTGATTCATTTGAATGCCTAACAAATTGGATAGGGGGATTACACTTGAAGATATGTGGCCCACTGCCAGCAATTTCTATCTTTATTGTCTATGCACCAACATCCACATACAAGGAAGATGGAATTGAGAAATTCTACAGGGAACTGGAGGAGTTCTATAAAAAAAAGTTTTATCACACCTTCTACAAGACAATAGTAGGTGATTTTAATGCCAAGATAGGACTGAGAAGATTGGCTGAAGAACTCCACATCGGGACCCATGGCCTAGAATGGAACAAACAAGGTGAGAGACTATCTGAGTTCGCTGTGTCCACCAAGACCATTTATGGGAACTCACAGTTCCAGAAGGCTGAAGCAAAACGTTGGACATGGGAATAACCTGGTGGACAGTTCTACAGTGAAATTGACCATACCATCTTCAATCGTCAGTTTTGCCCTGACCGATGTTGCTGTCGTCCCAAAATTCCAAACAGGATCGGACCACCATCTCCTTTGTGCAAAATTCTACTTCACGCAACGGGGAGAAAAGGCTGCAAAGTTTAAGAAGAGGATTCCCAGAACAACCACCAACTGGGAACTCTTTGGCACCATTGCAGCAACATGGGAAGATACCATCATTGAAGACATCGCTAAAGAATACAACCGACTGGTTTAGCACCTCCATGATTGTGCGAAGAATGCTGAGAGAGAGAAAAGACACAAAAGGATGCCTGTCTTCAGATACTCTCGAGTTCATTCACCAATGTGGCAAGGCGGGAGCCTCAGGTGACCAAATGCTAATGTCCAAGCTTGCAAAACAGTGCAGAGAAGTGATAAAGGAAGACCTCAAACAGAGAAGAGCAGAAATACTGGAAGATGCAGCAGAAGCCAGGAAAAGCATTCGCACTGCCTGCCTGTCCTTCGCCAACTATAAGACCAAGATGACTACCCTCCGACGCCCTGATGAATCTATCACATCTTCCAGAAAGGCAATAGAGAAGATTATCCTTGACTTCTACTCATATCTCTTTGATAGCCATGTCCTCCTGCCCACATCCAAATTCCACAGGATGGATATGTCATTCCCAACATTCTCCCTTCTGAAATCCGACATCCTGGGCCCGAACACCTGAAGAATCTGCCATCAGTACTCATCAATACACTAGCTCGGCTTTTCACACACTACCTGTCCGAATGCAAAGTGCCCTCCCAATGGAAAACCAGCAGGACAGTTCTACTGTTCAAGAAGAGAAACATTCACGACATCGGCAACTATCGCCCCATCTGCCTGTTGTCTGTCATCTACAACCTGTTCACTCGAGTCATCCTGAACAGGATTGGCAGAACACTAGAAGATGAAGGACAACCATGTGAGCAAGCTGGCTTCCAGAAAGGATTCAGCACAGTCATCCGTATCCACACATTACCCAAGCTCATTGAGGTTTGTAGGGAGTACAAGATGCCACTCTGTCTCACATTCATTGATTTAAAGAAAGCCTTTGATTCTGTGGAGACTGAAGCGGTCATCAAAGCCCTAGCCAAACAGGGCATTCAAACCAAATACATCAAGATCCTTCATGAGCTGTATTATGGATTTACCACCAGAATCTCACCATTATACAAGGAAGTGATCATTGATGTCAAAAGAGGGGTTCGGCAGGGTGATACCATTTCACCAAAAAATCTTCAGTGCCACCCTCAAGAACATCATGCAACAATTAGAATAGGAAGGAATGGGAGTGAATATAGATGGTCGGTAACTACACCACTTCCGTTTCGCTGATGACATCATTCTAATAACACCAAACGTTAGCCAAGTGGCACAAATGCTGGCTGATGTTGACCCAGAATGTGGAAAGATAGGTCTACAGCTGAATCTGAAGTAAACTATGTTCATGAAAAATGAACTAGTTCCAGAGGCCCAATTCACTCTCAATGGAACCAACATCTCTGACTGCAGCAGTTATGTGTACCTAGATTGAGAAATCAACATGATGAACGACCTAAAATCTGTGCTGCGCAGCAGGAAGAGAGCAGCATGGGATGCCTTCAAAGGCATCGAAGAAATAGCTAAAAGGACAAAGAACCTCCGGTTCCGGCCACATCTCTTTGACTCCACTGTTCTCCCTGCATACGCCTCAGAGACCTGGGACCTATGAAAGCAGGATGAGAATGCTATTTGGTTCTCCCAGAGAGGAATCAAAAGAGCTATGCTTGGAATATCATGCCACACTCAAGTGAGAGAAGAAATCCGTAGTTCTGACCTCTATCGCTATTCCAGAATTCGGTATGCTGTCTCCTTTGCCAAGGCATCGAAAATCAGATGCGCTGGACATGTAATGCAATTTGGAGATGACCGCTGGACTAGAGCTGTTACCGATTGGATCCCACAGGATGTCAAAAGACCACATGGCCGCCCACCTACAAGATGGTCAGACTTCTTGATCAAGACCCTGAAGGAACAGTTTGAGGCTCTTCATATTCCTGAACCAACCAGATGCCATTGGGCTACATTGGCATGTGATAGGGTCCAATGGAAATGTTTTTGCCGCCCGGTCAAGCAAACTGATGAATAACGGGATTCAAGTGACCAAGTGATATCTAGCTTCAATAAAAATAAGTTCATAGCTGGGCGGGAGCAATAATACAGTGGGAGGGTCTTTGCCTTGCATTTGGTTGACCTAGGTTAGATTCCTGGTATCCCATATGGTACCCTGAGCCCACCAGGAGTAATTTGTAAAAGCAGAGTCAGGAATGGCCCTTTACGATAGCCAGGTGACCCAAAGAGAGTCCGTTTTTTAAAATGCAATCATCTAGGCGAACAAGGTAAAACATTTTTTTAAGAAATCAAAGGAAAAATTCATCTAGAAAAAAAAAGGATTCTCAACAGCATATTTCTTAAGAAAGTGGTCTCCCAACTTAGAATTATGAAGTTTTCAAAACAAAAGTGATAAAATCCAGAAAAATAGTTAATGTGGGGAAGAGAATTTCTTAGAATTTCCTAAATAGAGGAAACTTACTGCTAAGATTCACTACAAGTCTTCAAGATCCAGTGTTTCACATGCCATAGGAAATTTTGGCAAGGCCAACCCATTCCAATCTGCTTAATTCCTGGTGTGTATCTGTCTATGGAATGTCTGCTCTGTGGTCACTGAAAATCTTGCCTCCACAGTTTTAGTCTTTAGAAATTTAGCACTGAGCTCTAAGTAACATTTCATAAATCTTTTTCTTATGTGATGTTAAACAGAACACCAGCATGCCATTGGCAGGAAAGCCTATAAACTTCAATAAAAGGCACCTGAAATATGTCTATTATATTTTCCATGTGCTCTGTGCTTCCCACCCTAAACTTTATTCTGCTCCAATCTCATTCTGATCAACCTTTGCCTCATTTTGGTTCTCTTTAAGTTCTGTCATGTCCCATCAATGAAAGATTTGTCACATTAGAACATTGCTAAAATATCACAGCTTTGAGGGAAGGCAAACAATCCTCCTTCCACCTGGAATTTTTCAGCCATCTCATTCCCATCTACTTCTGCACCAGGGGTTGAGGGAGTGATTAAGGCACAAGCTCATCTAAGCAGCACCAGCCCTCCTATACTCTGAGAACCTCAACACTTAAACTTTTTTTTCTAACTGAATTTTTTCTTCCACTTTTTTTCATTCCACTGACAGTTTTTTTGAGCTTCTCCATACTATTAATTTTAGCTCTCCCTTTGCAAAGAACATCACTTTGTACTTCATACAGCAAGTTCTGCTAGGACAACTAAAAAGCAAGCTGTTCATCCCTGAAAGAACATACATCCCCGTTTAGAGCTATCCAAAGGCCGTGCTTTATTAGCAAGCTCTGGCCCACAACAACTGAGAAGGAAGCTGTTTCATATGTCTCAAGCTATATTTTGGAATCATGCTTTCTTTGATACCCAGGCACCATAGTCAGCCATTCCTTTTCTGCCACCTTCTTTAACTTGTGGTCCTGTTTAACTGTGTCCAAGCTAATGATTTGAAAATACCTATTGTTGTTTCATTTTTTTTCTTGCTTTTTGGGTCACACCTGGCAATGCTCAGGGGTTTGTCCTGGCTCTGCACTCAGACACTACTCCTGGAGGTGCTTGGGAGACCATATGGGATGCTGGGCATTGAACCCAGGCTCACTTGGGCCAGCCGGGTGCAAGGCAAATACCCTATCTGCTAGGCTGTCACTCCTGCCCCTCGTTTTTTTACGCCCAGGCCCGGCCCCCTCGTTTTATTCTTTAGTAATAAAACTCCCCAATCCCCTTGGCCCAGAATAAAAGTACAATTTTCACAGTCCTTCTCACTTTGTTGTGTGCGCGAAGGGGGGTGGTTTCTTGGCGTAGTCCTTTATGCTGCTAATTGGGAGGGAGTCAGAAAGGTTGTGGGCATTTCATAGCCTCTTCCTTAATTGATAATATATGTTGGACTGGAGGGGTAAAACAGGAGATAGGACACCTGCCCTCTATGCTGCCAATCCCGGTTTGAACCCCCCAGCACCATGGTTTTCTGGACACAGAGCCACGAAAAAGCTTCTGAGCACCTCTAAGTGTGAGCCATTCCCCCAGCTAAAAAAAAAAAAAAGTAAAAGAAAAGAGCTCATGTGTTTTTTACTTCACCTTGTGCTTTGCCAGCAAGACAGATGGTATGATCATATTGCCAGGTAGGTTACAAGATAGAAAATCCAATGTGCCAACATTACACAATACATCTAAACTTTGGAAGGCCACCCTAGATTTTTATATGAAAGTGCTACTTAGAAGGGAAGGATATTTCCTTCACTCACATGGACTAACTTTTATGTCCTTTTAAGATCCATAGAAATGATATATAAGGTACTTGGAGGCCCATGTGTCTAAGCTTACTATTCTATCCCTCCCTTCTTACAGTTTCCACATTGCTTATGGCTACCATGAAAACCTCTAATTTATGCTTTACTTCTTCCCTTTCATTTGAAATGGGCATTGTCTCCTTGATTCCTAATACCAAACCTCTCCTCTAATATAGCATAGTATATAAGGAAAGTATCCTTCCTTTCCATCTCAGTTCAGTGATTCCATGAATATTCTTCCCGCTGTCACCTGAATGCCACTGGGTCTTCTTAGGCCTTAGGATATCTCAGGAAGAACTGGCCTCTCTGTGTGTATACATAACAGAAGGGGTGTAGATCCTTTGCATTTAGAAAGCTTCGCCAAGACTTTCCCTTCATCTTTCTAGGAAGGCAGGCAAACAACAGAAAACAAAACTGAATTCAAGGAAGTACATTAAGAGAATGCAACAAATGAGTAATATAAACCATGTGAATCTCTGGTCTGCCACACACACCTTCACTTGGAACTCAAGTTCCAGTCAAACACCTTTGAGTGATGAGATGTTGCTACTGCTCCCACAGTGACCTTCTCTGGCCACCTTGTGTGAGAGGATGCTAAATTCTCCTATATAAATGTCTCTGTTACTGTCCATGGCATCAATGGACAATTTTAAAAAGTGTGTCCTTACCTCCGTCTTAGAACAGAATGTCCATTATCGTTAATGATGATCATAATCTGAGAAAGGACTCAATTGACCTCTTAGCACATGCCCTCAGGCTACATGATCAGGCTTCCCAGGGGAGTTGGGATGCAATCGATAGGACAGGATTAATTCAGCATTAAAATGTGCTCTGGCCTATTTGAACTTTAAGTAGGAGACAAAATGACCTACTTTGATATATTTAACTTTTTTCACAGTTGCTACTTTTTTCAAACTCTTTGTTGTTACCTAGCCAATGTGTTTATGCAAAAGAATTTTTAAACTACTAAGCTATGACATCTACAGCTATATTGGAAAGGTAATACTTGCTCTTCACACCACCCTGTCAAGAAAATGCCCCAACAGGAAGTAAGCAGGTAATGTGAGGACTGAATTGCTTTTTGCTATTTTTGTCCCCTTGTATAGTTGAGGTGCTGTGCCTGTGAGAGTGTTGATATACATGCTAAGGGTGTACCAGATTTCTACAACACCCCTAGAGGGGCAAAGAACACCATCACTATAGTTACGTCACTTCTAGTCTACTCTTCCTTCCCTCCCATAGGACTGGTAAACTCCTTTCTCTAGTCCAGGGTTTGTTATCACTAGACTCTTGCTTTGTTTTTGATTTGTACATGTCCATTCGCTCTCTGTCCAAACAAACTGACATTGTATCTGGTGATATCATTCATTGAGAACTTTGTAAGCCTCCTTGGAATTTCATTGGGTTCCAGGTCATTAGAGGAAAGTTGCACTCCTAAGCCTCCCAGGGTAAGAGACTGTTACAATTCTACTTGTTGAGAGCACTTGTGAGACTTTCCCGGCACTGTAAGTTCTTTTGCCTAAGTAAATGCTCTTTTAATCTCTCCCACCTGTTTAAGGGTTTGAGAGTCATGCCACTGGTTTCTTCTCTAAATCAGGCTTTCCTGGCAGCACCCAGGATTCAATTTTTGAATACATTTTGTAATTTTAGTAACAGCTGAAATTTTCAAAACTCAACACTCAGCTCTCCCTGTTTAACATTCCTCCTTTAAGCTATCTCACTTCTCTCCTGTGTTATTATAAGCAGAAAAGAAATCAGGCAGCATCTCCAGCATCTCCAATACTTTGCTTACTCCAAGACAATGTTTATAAGCACCCTTAGCTGGGTCAACCGCGTATGTGGATTTTCTATTACCCATCACAGTGACGCCAAATAGAGCTGTAAAGTTTTCTACTACTATATAAAAGTCCCTCCTTTCTTTAGATCCTAACAGCACTCCTCATTCCCATTTGAGGCATCACTGTGGGTACCTTCAAAGTCCTTACTTCTATAGAAAGTGAGTTGACAGGCCAAAGAGATAGCTCAATTCTACAGTACATGCTTTGCATACATGAGGCCCTGAGTATAATTCAGCACTCACATGAACCCCTAGTTCCACCAAGCGGGACTCTGATGACCCCAGCATCATGGAGACTTTGCAACATCACCTCCTCAGGCAAAGGAAATGCAACCCCCACCTCCCAACACTGCATTCTAACCAGAACCCCGTTAAGACTTGAAAAAAAAAGCAAATGATGACTTACAGTTTTCCTGGTTCTGAAATCCACAAAAACTGTCTGTGCAGCTGAGTGCTTCCAATTCAGGCTCTCTCATGAGTTCACAGTGAGTAAGAGGTCACAGCGAAGTATTTGCTCCCACCGCCATTGATGCCCCACTGGAGAAGGGAATCATTTCTTTGCTCACTTAGTGGCTGTCCCAGGTTACTTCTGGCTCTGAACTCAGAAATTACTCTTGACAGTGCTCAGGGGGACAATATAGGATGCCGAGGATCGGACGCTCATCGGCAGCATGCAAGGCAAATGCCCTACCTGCTAGACCATCGCCTCCAGTTCCTGTTAGCTGATTTTAAGGCCTAGCCCTTGTGTGACTCACTTCCGGGAAGCTGATTCGTGGTAGCTGATTTCACTCAAGAGTTGAGATCGTTTTTCAATTCAGAGTTAAGGCTCCCAGCATATTTTAAACTGGCGAGAATTCCTTTCCGTTCTCTTCATTGGTAGTCTAATCCTGGAATGTGTAACGGATAACTGCCATATTTTGCTAATTACAATCAAGGAGTATTCCATGAGACAGAATTCTGTAAATATCAGCAGGTGGGGTCATGGTGGCCAATTTAGAGTCTGTGTAATATGAAGGCAGGTCAGGATAGAATACCAAAGACTGAAGAGGTGGAGCTTTCATTTTCCCCAAATAAAACCAAATCTGCGTCCTAAAACCCATTTGTCTGCCACAAATTAATGCTTAGAGTGAACATGGAACTTCAATTCCAGCGAATGCAGGGGCTCTACTCCATATGTAACTTCTACTCCACTGAGCTGAGTAGATTTTTAATTAGGGTTTTGAAAGGTGATTAAGCAGATCACTATGAGAGTTTTCCATGGAATCTTGTTGGATTGCTAAATACGATTCAAAAGTTCTCTTCTTAAATTAAAAAACCTGCTATCGGCAGAGTGCTAGTCTAGGAGGCAGGGCATCTGTTTTTCATGCAGCTGGCCTGAGTTGACTCCACACCCTATATGACCTCCTAACTCCACCAGGAGTGATTCCTGATACAGAACCAGGAGTAAGCCCTGATTACTGAGCACTACCACATGCAGCCCTAAACAAAGAAAAAAAAAAAAACCTCTGTTATGATAGATTCGACTTGAGTTTTCTTGGCTCACTTCAGCAAGAATAAAAAAAAAAACAGTTTTGGAAAGGAGATGTAGAGTAAGGTTTTATCACTTATATGTTAGACTCATGATTTTAGAAGAGTTTTAAAAGGGTATATAAGAGTGGTGTGAAGCTTTTGGATTGATTGATGTATAATAAGGCAAGATTTTGAGCAAATTAATGTACATGTCATAAAACACTCTTGGTTACAATTATACATGTATGGGGGTGATTTTTCTAGTTTGGAGACGCATTAATAATTCCACTGCCTAATGGAATGTACTACTTATTTTGTCCAAACATATTTATTCTGTGAGATAAAAATGGAAATGTGACTACAGAACTTATAGCTTAAATATTTGAAAAGGTCAGTAGTACATTAACAAAAAAAAGACTGCAGTATAAGGAGCTCATGTTTAAATCCAGCCCTGTCACTCCCTAAAAATGACATTGATTACAATGCTTTACCTCTCTCACTCTCAATTTTATATACTAAAAATGGAGAAAAATAGTACCTATTCTCATGTGGGGTTTTGAGGATTAAATGGGACACTGTATATAACCTGAGTCTTTCAGGTTATTCCTTATTTATACTCCCTAAGACAAGATGAAACATCCTTCTCTGCAACTAGTTCTCAGGCTAACTTGTGATACATTTTGAAAATTTAAGCCTCAGTTGAATTTGTTAAGTACAAGTATTTAGAATTCTCATTGTTTTCTAGGCTAGAGCAATAGTATAGTAGATAAGGCAAGGCACTGACCTGGAATGCAGCTGAACCAAATTTGAGTCCCAGCATCCTGTATAGTTACCCAAGCACTACCAGGAGTAATTCCAGAGTGCAGAGCCAGAAGTAACCCCTAAGCATCACTGTGAGTGGACCCCCTAAAAAGAATAGAATTAGCATTATTTTCATTTAGTTTTTTGGCTACTCCCAGCTTTTTGCCCAGAGGTGCTCGGGAAGCCACATGCTGGGATCTGACTGGCCTCATATGCTGCAGCCATTGAGCGTACTCCAGACTAGGAGATTAGACTTTTGATCTAAAGTGAAAGAAAACATTTAGAAGCAACTGTAGAGATGCTAGTCCCTACTTTTACTAGGAGCAGGGGTTTGGTTTGGTTTCTCTTTTTGGCAGGAGGGGGCACTGGGGAGAGAGTGGGGGCAGGATAGCTTGGACCACACCCCACTGTATTTTGGGCTTACTCCTGGCTTTGTTCAGGGACCATATGGAGTGCTGGGTATCAAACACAGGTCAGCCATCTGCTGCGCTACAATCGAGCCCCACCAGCAAGGTTTCTTTTGTTTGTTTGTTTGTTTGTTTGTTTTGTTTTGTTTTGCTTTTTTTGGTCACACCTAGCAATGCTCAGGGTTATTCCTGGCTCTGCACACAGGAATTGCCAGGAATCAAACCCGGTCGCTGCGGGGCTGCATGCAAGGCAAACACCCTATCCACTGGGCTATCGCTCCGGCCCCACCTATGAACAGATTTTTTTTTTAAATTTTTTATTTTTACAATTACAAAGATATACAATTAAAAAGTTCATGTTTGGGTTTTTGGTCATACAGTGTTCCAGCACCCATCCCGCCACCGGTGCCCATCTCCCACCACCAATGTCCCCAGTTCCCTCCCCCTCCCCCAGCCCTGCTCCATGGCAGGTTCTTTATTTCTTTCCTTTTCTCTCTCTTTCTCTTTTCCTTCCCCTCCAGACTATGGATTACAGATAATACATTAAAGGGTTGTCATGTGTATCTTTTTGCCTCTATTTAATGCTCAGTTCTAGGTTGGCATTAGTACCCTCAACAATTGTTAGCACACTATTCCATTTTCTGTCTTACCTAGCCTCTGACTCCCACACGTTTGTGATAATTTCCACCTTTGACAAGACCTCCTGATATATGTTTCACTTGACCTTGGATATTGGTATCTTAATATGTACACATATATTTATGTTATGCAGATAAATGCAGTCATTCTGTGTCTGTCTCTCTCTCCTTCTGGCTAATTTCGCTCAACATAATCTTCTCCATGTCCATCCATTTATAGGCAAATTTTATGACTTCATTTTTCCTAATAGCTGCATAGTATTCCATTGTGTAGATGTACCAAAGCTTCTTTATCCAGTCATCGATTTTCGGGCACTCTGGTTGCTTCCAGATTCTGGCTATTGTGAATAATGCTGCTATGAACATAAAAGTAGGGATGGTGTTTCCACTGCATATTTTTGGTTTCCCAGAGTAGATTCCCAGGAGTGGTATGGCTGGGTCAAATGGGAGTTCAATTTCTAGTCTTTGGAGGAATGTCCATATTGTTTTCCAGAAAGGCTGTACCAGCCGGCATTCCCACCAACAATGGATGAGTGTCCCCTTTTCCCCACATCCATGCCAGCACTTGTTGTTCTTGTTCTTTTGAATATGTGCCAGTCTCTGTGGTGTAAAGTGGTATCTCATTGTTGTTTTGATTTGCATCTCTCTGATGATTAGTGATGGTGAGCATTTTTTCATATGTTTTTTGGCCATTCGAATTTCTTCCTTGCTGAAGTTTCTGTTCATTTCTTCTCCCCATTTTTTGATGGGGTTGTTTTGTTTTCTTCTTGTAAAGTTCTACCAGTGCCTGATAGATCCTGGATATTAACCCCTTATCAGATGGGTATTGGGTGAATATTCTTTCCCATTCTGTGGACTGCTTTTGTATCTTAGTCACTGTTTCTTTTGAGGTGCAGAAGCTTTTTAGTCTCAGGTAGTCCCATATGTTTATCTTTTCTTCTAGTTGCTTTGTTAGTGATGTTTCACCTTTGAAGATGCCTTTAGCTTCAATGTCGTGGAGGGTTTTTCCTATATTTTCTTCAATGTACTTTATGGATTCAAGTCTGATATTCAGATCTCTAATCCATTTTGATCTGATTTTTGTGCATGGTGTTAGACACAGGTCCAAATTCATTCTTTTACATGTCGCTGCCCAGTTTTCCCAACACCACTTGTTATGAACAGATTTTAATGAACATTTCTCAGCATGTTCTAAGGCTTTTACCTTAGAACATGTGATTGCTTTACCAAACTGGAAACTGGTTCCTTCCCAGGTAATGCTAGACTTATTCATAGAAAAATGTTGACCCGTTCTTTTTACTTAAAAAAGTAAAAAGAAAAGTTAAGGAGCTACCTTAAATCTTAGGTATTAGAGTTCATGCCTTTGCATGTAAGACTCTTGAGCTTGATCCTCAGCGCCTCATGCCCCCTCCCCAGTCCCCCAGGAGTGGTGTGTGTGGTGGCTCTGTTGCCCCGGAGCATCACACACATAGCCAGGCCCAAGCATTGCTGGGGGTTGCCTCTCTGCAAAATAAAAATGTTTGGGGCCAAAGTGATAGCGCAGCAGGGAGGGCACTTGCCTTGCAGGAAGCCAACCCATGTTGTATCCCTGGCATCCCATATTGTCCCTCTAGCACCGCCAAGAGTAATTCCTGAGTTCAGAGCCAGAAGTAAGCCCCTGAGTGTTGTTGGGCATGGCACCACCCCCTCCCGCAAAAGATAAAATGCTTTTCAACACCTAAATCTGAATTCTTCTGGACTCCGCTCTCGTCAGAACTCCACCCAGTAGAAGACCTGATCACAGCCCGGCTTGCGGCCGCGCAGTTTATCAGTAAATGGTGGAAATCAGAGTGACTACAAGAGTATGCCACCCACATGGCAGAGCCTGGCAAGCTACCCGTGCTGTATTTGATATGCCAAATGCCAGTAACAATTATAGACCTGATTCCCATGACCTGATGAAATGGTTTGAGGCTCTTTATGATCCTGGAGCAAGCAGATGCCCTTGGGCCCTGCTAGCATGAGAAAGGACATATGGAGATGCTACTGGTGCCCCCTGCTCGAGCAAATTGATGATGAAAGGGAAGACAAGTGATACAAGTGATACTGTATATAAATCACTTAAGTGATACTAAATAAGTAAATAATTGATAGCTATCATAATTCTAATGATGATGGTAGTAGCTGACTTTTTGTGTCAAAATATACCTGATCTGTTTATTTCAAAACATCCCAAATAGAATATAAATTAAAATAAAAATTACATAAAAGCTAAGAGAAAATAACTTTTATGTAATATCTATTCATAGGAGATTATACAGGAAATTTGGCTTTATGTTCTTTGGGTGTCCAGGCACTACCCTGACTGTTCTTGTACACAGTCCCCAGTTTTGTACCCCAGGATTCAGGGGTACAAGTCTTGTACCCAGTACACAGTCTTGTACCCCAGGACTCAGAGTGCAAAATATAACAAAACATACCCAAATAAATGTGTCTGCACCTTTAAGCCTTCATATTTTTTCAGTCCAGAGCATAGGATTTTAGTGTGTTTTAGAAAGTCCTTACTTATTAACTGATGGCGTCTATTAATTTGTGGAGAAAACTAGATATTATAACAGCTAATACCTAAACCTTATAAGCCATACCTCTAGAAATCTGATAGAAAATCTCACATCTCTGCCTGTCCTCTTCAATTTTTCATTCTGTAATGCTATTTCTAGTGTGATATCACAGTCAGTAAATTTTTTTCACTTCAGGTCTTGGCAAGAAGCCAAGTGATTTTAAAGTCACTTGCTCAGGCAAAAGAAGAATGGTACATTTAGAGTGGAAGTATCCTGGAGGGCATTGTTGCAATTAGATAGATAAATGACCATGGGCTTTAATTAGAACACTAGGTACACACACCATGTCATTATTCTAAGAAACTGTGTTCACAGAATGAGGTAGCGTAATACTACTGAGTCAATATCCTGCAGATCTGTAAGCACAATTTCTACATAGGAGCTATTTTAATGCCATTTGTTTATACTTTTGAAATTTTTAATAGACAGAATCACTCTTGATTAATCCTATAGGATTTTTTGGGTAAGCAGATTAATTTTCAGTCAGAAGAGGGAAAAAATGAGCATTATGAAATGGATAGTCATTTATTTTATGTCTTATACCAAGTACTTATACATGCCCTGTTTGTAATGAAGAAGCTGTACTCTTACAAGAAGTGAAGAAAAACTTAACAGCTTTTTGGACACTTACTTTGCACTGTATGACTGTAGTATTAAGATAAACATGATATTTCTCTTCTAGAATTAGAGATTACTATTCAAACAAAAAGTTGATTGATAAACATAAAGGCATACATGTGATAACAATATGAGGAATCTTAATTAGATTTACAATAAAAACATCAGTCATCTTTATTATTGGAGTTTAGGTAGTACTGTTACAATAATATTTAAGTTTATAACATCAATGCACACATTACAGCACACTGCCATCAATGAACTGCCCATTACCTTTCTTCTCCCTGTTTCCTCAATTATCTGTTGACAGTTGTGGTTTTGATTCATATTATAACTTCCCTTAGCCACCTCTGTTCTCAGAGACCTTCGACCTATGTTCCCATGTTACTTCCATACACTCTTGTTATACCTTTACCTCCTTCCCCTCAAGGTGGTACTCTCAGCTCTATGCTCTGAGTCCAACCTTTATTAATAATATTCTCCATACCCTTAATTTGTTTCTCTACAAAACACAGTCGAGTGAGATAATCCTTTATTTGTCCTTTTATCTCTGGCTTATTTTGCTCACCGTTATTCCCTCCAGTCTCCTCCAATTTGCTATGAACAGCATGCCTTTAAATTTTTCCTACAGTTACATAGTATTTTATCATGTGCATGACCCACAACTTATCTGTTGTTGGGAATTTGGGTTTCAAATCTTGGTGATCCTACTAGGAGCTGCAACAAACATACGTGTGTGTATATCTCTTCAAATTAATGGTGTAAAAAAGTAGTTCTTTAATCACTGATTCACTAAATCATTCATTCACTTGTTTCTCTTGATAATTAATAACCACCTTCCCTTTAATGAATGCATAGAAAACATCTACAAAGAGACTAGCATAATATCTTGACAGTATGAGTGTATGTCTTCTCCCAATATGCTTGTGCTGAATCCTAACATCCATGGTGATGGTATGAGTAGATTAGATGTATAATTGTGATAAGATCCTAGAGGTGAAGCCCTCAGAAGTAAGTCAAATGCTGTTAGAAACTATTTATATGGGCACACAATGATCTTAATGTGTGGCATTTCCTCTCTAAAGACACATGTGGAATATTTCAGAGGACTTAAGAGTCCGAAGAGATCGACTTCTCTGATGGATTAAAGCATCCAACTCAGCTACTTTTTAGTCCATCCTAACCTCTGCTAGTAGGAGCACCATCCTCCCATTCCTAATCCAAAACCAACAGAATCAACATCCCCCACTCACCAAATTTTTGCTTCATAGGGCACTATGGCAGATGTTTAAATATGCCTAAAGTAAAAAAAATATTTTGAACGTGCAGTGCTGGAAAGAAGACTTGAGAGCACATGTAATTTCAAGCGCTCCCTCCATTCCATCACAAGGATTGTGTATCAGAGGCTACAATGTCTGCATGAGACAATTAATATCAAGTCATCTACATGTAGTGATAACTTCTTTTCCTATCTGATGCCTTAATGTCTTTTTTCCTCCTAATGCTATGGAAAGTAGTTCCAGTACTATACTGAATAGAAGTCTGTAGAGTGAGCAACCTTATCTTATCCCAAATCTTATGGGGAAGGCTTTTAGTTTTTCCCCATTGAGAATAATGCTTGCTGTAGGCTTGTGGTAGTTGTTTTTGAATATATTGAGGAAAGGTCTTTCAATTGCCATTTTATGGAGTTTGTCATATATCTGTCTGCTTTGGGTATCAGGGTGATATGTGCCTCATAGAAACTGTTTAGGAGTGTTTATCTTTCTTCAATTTCTTGGTAAGACTTAAAAAGGACTGACAATAGTCTTCTTTAAAGGTTTGGGAGAATTCACTAGTGAATTCATCTGAACCTAAAAAAGGCTGGGATGGCCATACTAGTATCAGAAAACATATATTTCAGACTGAAAAGGTTAGAAGGGACAGTGAAGGCCATTTCTTAATAATCAAGTGATATCTATATCAGGAAGAAATTATGCTCCTAAACATATATGCACCCAATAAAATACTTAAAACAAAATACTTAAAACTGCTAATAGACTAGAAGGACATTAATAGGAAAAAAATTGTAGTTGGAGACTTCAACACTAACTTGTCACCTCTTGATATACCAATGAGACTGAAATGCAGCAAGAAAAACTGGCTTTGAGGCACACATGCTGCCTGGGTACACATGCTGCCTGAGCCCACGTGGTCAAGCACATGTGGTGCCTGAGCACGTGTGTTGCCCGCATCTCCCCTCTTGAGATGTGTACTCTTTCTTACTCTCTCTCCATCTTGGAGTAGCCAGCATTCTCCCTTGAGCGCTTTACTCTCTCTCTCTCTCTCTCTCTCTCTCTCTCTCTCTCTCTCTCTCTCACTTTCTCTTCCCCTTCCCTTTCCTAAAACCTCCTTAATAAAGCCTGTTGTACTTTAAAAAAATGAAAAGAAAAATTGGCTTTGAAATAAGACATGGAAGGGTGAGGTTTAATAGATATATTCAGGACTTATGATTCCCCCAAAAGCTAAATGTACATTTCTCTAGTGCACATGGATCAGTCTCCAGTATAGAACACAGGCTGGACCACAAAACATACCTAATCAAATCCAGAAAATAGGAATTGTATCAGCTAAGTTTTTTAGAACATGAGGTACTAAAAACAAAAGTTAAGCATACACAGAACCTGAGAATCAGATCAAACACCTGGAAATTAAACAGCTCACTGTGGAACAAAAGGAAATCAAAGAAGAATGTCAATAGATTCCTGGAAACAAGTAAATGAAAATGAGGACACAGCTGCCCAAAGTTTTGAGACACAGCTAAAACAGTGTTAAGAGGAAAATGTTTAGCTTTATAAGTGTTTGTCAGGATGGAATAAAGGGCCCATAAAAATAATTTGACTTCACAACTTTAAATTTTAGAAAATGACCAACAAAAGCAGCCCAGACCAGGGAGGAGGAAAGAAATTTTTAAAGTTAAAACATAAATTAATGAGCTGGATTCCCAAAAAAACAATCCAAAACTTCAATTAAACCGGTAGCTGGTTCTTTGAAAAAATTAAACAAAATCAACAAACCACTAGCAATACTCAAAAAGAAAGAGAGAGAACCCTAATAAACCAAATAAGAAATGAAAAGGAGACATTACAACAGAAACCACAAAAATTCAAAAGATCATCAGAGATTATTTTAGAGTCTGTTTGTGACAAAAGAAGAGAACCAAGATGAAACAGACAAATTGTTTGATTCCTATAATTACCCAATGCTGAACCAAGAATACTTGGAATCCTGAATAGGCCTATCAGATTCAGGAATGTTACAAATCAATGCCCCAAAATCCATGGCCTTCTTATATGCAAATATGAAAGTAAAGACAGTGATATTAAAAAAGCACTTTCAAAATTTTGCCTCAGAAAATCTAGTACTTTGGAATCAATTTAACTAAGAACAAAAAGGACCTATAAAAAGAAAACTACAAAATTCTACTTCAAGAAATAAAAGGAACATAGAGAAAATGGAAAAGCACCCCATGCTCATGGATGGGAAAGAATCAACATTGTCAAAATGACAATACTCCTCAAAGCATTCTAAAGATTCAGTGTAGTCCCTATAAGGATTCTAAGGATACTCATTACATTTTTCCTCATTTTTATTCCTTTTTGGGTTATACCCAGCAATGCTCAGGAGTTATTCCTGGCTCGGCACGGGCCCTGGCAGTGCTTGTGGGACCATATGGGGTGCCATGAATTGAACCTGCATTGGCCACATGCAAGGCAAAACACCCTATCCGCTGTGCTATGACTCTGGGCCACTTCCCTCATGACATTTTTCAAAGAAATCAATAAAACACGACTGAAATTCATGTGGAACAATAAATCATAATGAACAACCAAAGCAATGCTTCTCAAAAAGAAGCTGCTTCCTCAACTTAAAACTGTATTACAAAACAATAGTAATTAAAACAGTATTATATTGGAATAAGGACAGACCTGCAGACTATTGGACTAGAATTGAATATCCTGACACACTTCCTCAAATATATGGTTACTTAAGTTTTGATAAGGAGTAAGAAATATGAAGTGTAGCAAGGAAACCCTCTTTAACAAGTGGTGATGGGAAAAATGGACAGTTACATTTAAAAAGTGAACTAAGAACTCTATCTGATGCTTTGCACAAAAGTTAGATCAAATGGATTGAAGACCTCAATATCAGACTTGAATTGTTAGTGTACATGGAAGAAAATGTAGATAAATTCTTCAATCACATAGAAATTAAAGGCAGTTTCAAAGATGAAGTGCTACTGACCAAGCAAATAGAAGCAAAGACAAACAAATGGGACTACATGAAACTAAGAACCTTCTGCACCTCCAAAGAAGCAATGACCAAAATACAAAGACAGCAACAGATTAATAATTAAAAATTTCCCAAACCCTTTGATAAGGGATTAGTATACAAGTTATATTAGGTACTGGTAGAACTTTACAACAGGAAAACATACAATCCCATTCAAAAATGACAAGAAGAAATGAACAGAAGCTTCCACAAAGAAGAAATTCAAATGACTAAAAGACATTAAAAACGTTCTTCATCACCAATCATCAAAGAGATGAAAATCAAAACAACAATGAGATATGATCTCACACCACAGAGAGACTTACACAAATCCAACAAATCATGAACAATGACCAGATGTGGGGAGAAAGTGACTCCCCTTCATCGCTGGTGGGAATGCAAATGGTCCAGCATCTTTTAAAAAATATCAGCATTCCCCAAATATATAGATATTGATCTTCCACTTGACTCAACAATACTATTTCTTGGTCCCCAAAGACACACAGCAGAAAATGCCACCACACTTCTGTGTTCACTGTAGCACTATTTACAATAGCCAGAATGTGGAAATAACCTGAGTGCCCCAGATGACTGGGTATAGAAAGCATGGCACATCTACACAACAGAATACAATGCAGCTGTTAGGAAATAAATAACTCACAAAATTTGTCTGTAAATTGATAGACATGGAGAATATCTTGCTCAGTGAAATGAGTCAGAAGGTGGACAGATATAGAATGACTGCATTCATTTGTGGTCCATTATTGTTACTGTTTTTGGCATATCAAATACACCATGGGTAGCTTGTCAGGCTCTGCTGTGACTATGGTTTCATTCCAGGGGCCCCAGTCTTTTTCTATGTCAGACCATCAACCATCCAGGGCCCACAGGGCAGAGACCTCGGTGTAGACAAATATGTCTCCTGTCTGCCACCTGCCAATGCAGGCGGGCACTGTGGCCACACATGCATTACCTCAAGGGGATGGGATTCATTTGTGGTATCTTAAAAAAATTGTATGAGGCTAATATCCAAAGCCAAGTAAAATAGGGTCTAGGAGGACTCCATAGACTTCGCATGGTTGGTTCCACCAAAACTGTGCTTGGGGAAATGTAGGTAAAAATGAAAAGAGGGAAGCATGACAACAGTTGGAAATTGTCATGGTGGGCTAAAACTGAGTGTTGGAAATAGGTAAAGGGCTACACATGATAACCCTTAAGTGTCTGTATCACAAGCCAGTATCACAAGTCTGTATCACAATTGTCTGTATGCAGCAGTTATGTGGACCTAGGTTGAGAAGTCAACATGATGAACAACCTAAAACCTGAGCTGCACAGGAGGAAGAGAGCAGCATGGAATGCCTTCAAAAGCATCGAAGAAATAGCTAAAAGGGCAAAGAACCTCCAGCACCGGGCACATCTCTTCGACTCCACCATTTTCTCTGCATTAACATATGCCTCAGAGACCTAGGCCCTACGAAAGCAGGATGAGAATGCTATTCGGGTCTCCCGGAGAGGAATCGAACGAGCTATGCATGGAATATCATGCCTCACTCAAGTGAGAGAAGGAATCCAGAGTTCCGACCTCCATCACTATTCCAGAGTCAGGGACGTTGTCTCGTTTACCAAGGCATTGAAAATCAGATGGGCTGGACATGTAATGTGATTTGGAGACAACCGCTGGACTAGAGCTGTTACCGACTGGATCCCACGGGATGTCAAAAGATCACGTGACTGCCCACCTACAAGATGGTCAGACTTCTTCGTCAAGACCCTGAATGAATGGCTTGAGGCTCTTTGTATTCCTGAAGCAACCAGATGCCATTGGGCTACACTGGCATGTGATAGGGTCAAATGGAGCGGGCACCCGCTCGAGCAAATCGATGAATAATGGAATTCAGTGATCAAGTGATCACAAGCCAACATTCTCAAAGGGGAGACGGAGAGAGAGAGACAGAGGGAGAGACAGAGAGAACTACAGAGAGAGAGAAAAGAGAGAGAGAGAGAAGACAAACATTGGGGTGGCAAGGGAAACAGGGAACATTGGTACTTGGTACTGAGATATGTGCACTGGTAGAGGGGGTGGTGAAGGGATAGGTGTTGGAACTCTATCCAACACTTGTTGGAACTCTGTATCCAATCATGTGTTCATGATTGGAAGCCCAATCATGAACTGCTCTTTAGTGGTCCATTTCATAGTGATTTAAAAAAAAATATTTTAAATAAAGAAAATAAGTGCCCATATGAAAGAGAACACAGAATGCTCTGTTTGCCCTCCACCAAATGAGATTATGGTAAAAATGCATAAGCATCTCAGAAACAAGCACTAATCAGACAACAAGTCTGCATGATTCTGAACTTTTTATCTCCATACTAAAAGAGAAATTTTTTGTTTTCTATAAGGCACCCAGTTCATGGTATTTTGTTACAGTACACTAAACAGGCTAAGAAAATATTTAATAGTTGAGTTTTAGAGAAAGAAAATATAGACTTTAAAAAGATTTATAGCAATCTGGAAATTTCAATTTCGTCTATCAAACTGTGCTATTGGATAAGCAATGCATCAATTTTCCTTTCTATATTCTGTTCCTGTACATAAAGTTTTCTCAACTGCCACTACGACTTTCCAAAATTGAGCTTCAGAGATTTAACAGCCACAACTGTTACACAGCTGTGAAAGAATTTACAGATTCTTTTGGAAAAAGGAATTATTACCCTAATAGAGAAAATTTGACTCTTCTCAAATGCCACTAGAAAAATCCTCTGGGAGCTACTGAAAAATTTGGTCTTTACAGTTTAACCACAGAGGTGAAAATATCACTTGTCACTTGTCTTCCCACTGTTCATCAATTTGCTTGAGCAGGCACCAGTAATGTCTCCGATCATTGGGAATAAGGTTGATTATTGTTACAGTTTTTGGCATATGGAATACACAACAGGTAGCTTGCAGGCTCTGCCATGACTCTGGTTTCATCCCTGGGGCCCAGTCTTTTCCTATTGTCAGATGATCAACTATCCAGGGCCCATTGGACAGAGCCCTGGAGGTGTAGACAAGCCTGTCTCCTGTCTGCTACCTGCCCACACAGTTGAGCACCACAGCCTCAACAACTCTAGGGGCAGGGGTGGAAATCCATTTCATCTTTAAAATCTAATCACTACTACCACATCCTTACTTTAACATGAATTTTGAAGTTTGTTTCTAGTCTTATGATACAAATTGGCATTCCCTAAATCACTGTTTACTGATAATGAGAGTGATCATTTACTAAAATTTTCCTTTGAAAAAATTATTTAATTTAAAATAATTACATCTCTTTAATTTTTATATATTTGGTGGGAGCATCACCAAGCAGTGCTTAGGAGTTACTTCTGGTTCTTCTGGGTGACTCCTGGTAGACCTCTCTTTTAGAATAGGATATTAATTTTTTCGATCATAGCCCGGCTCATCGAGACCCACCCTGCAGCAGTCTTTTTCAAGTCCAGCCCAGGTATTCTGATTCAGAGACTCACATACATGGGGCAGAGCTGCTACCAGTTCTCCCTGTGCCTAGATGATCATGATTTCCCAGGAGAGATGGGCCCTGGCCCACCACCCCAGCAGAGCCTCACAAGAAGCCAGAGGAAACCCACACCACAAGGGCTGCCATTTTCCACATCTGTACTCCCCCTCGTCAGAGTTCCACCCAGCAGAAGAGCCGGTCAGGCCCTGCTCACATAGCCACTTTGCAGCCGTGCAGTTAATCAATAAATGCTCTAGATTAGAGGTTACTACAAGAGTATCCCACCCTCATGGCAGAGCCTGGCAAGCTACTCATGTTGTATTTGATATGCCAAATACCAGTAACAATTATAGACCTCATTCCCATGACCTAATGGAATTTTTTTGAGGCTCTTTATGTTCCTGAAGCAAGCAGATGCCCTTGGGCTCTACTAGCATGTGACAGAATATACGAAAATGTTACTGGTTTCCACAGATTGGTGATCAACAGGATGACAAGTGATACAAGTGACAAGTGATTTATTTTCCATTGCTTTACATTACTATGGTTTAGGATTATTTTATACCTCCATGTTGGATGACAGGCCTAGCTATCTTGGGAGATTTGCTGTTTTATTCACTCACAGCTTAAGATATTTATGTGTTCTTAAGACAGGGTTCTTACTACCTGGCTATGTAAACACTGATGGAGGGTGTTGCAGTTATAGATGTCACCTTGACTCTGAATGAGTAAATCTGACTTATTAAACATTACATCTACTAAGACGTCTATCTTTTCTAGATTGTGCACTGCTCCTCTTTCTACCCACTGGACCCAGCATTGGACATTTAGAATTTACCAGGACACTACCACCCTGACTATGTTGAGACTATTGTTTAAGATTCTAGGAAGGATCATACTAGTTTGCCCTCAAGCAAACTAGAGTGTGACCTTTTCAGTACTTGGAGAACAGGATATTCAAAATCATCCTGGTGCAGATAATAAATAAGAAGGATCTTGTGGGTACAAACTAGATTACATGAAGCCCATGAAATTAAGATGTATTATTTTATACCATCTCCCTCTCTCTCTAGTGTTTTACATAAGAGATAATCTTGAAAGAAGGGATTAGTGCTTGGTGTAATCCTTTGTTTATATCTATAATAGGATGTGGCACCACCCTTCTACACTCTTCTACTATCTAGAAGCTGTTCAGGGTTCTTTGTTTACCAGACCCTCCCTTAATTTAGGATTACTTTGTTGTATTTATGGGGACTGACTTGAGGTACTCTCCCCTTTTTTGGTAGGGCGCTCTCTTGGGTGAGATCCTCTTGTTGGTAGGACTCCTTTCTGGTAGGATTCTCCTTTGCGGGAGACTTGGACTCTCTAAGTTCTAACCAGAGCTAGAGTTCATTCATTATATTGGATTGCGATGGTAGAGCTTTTGTACTATTAAAAGCTTTTTTTGGAACTGTGCTGGACTAGTGAGATTTCATCTGTTCCTCTGTGGCCTCGGAGGTAGAAAAGGACTTCTGTACTGATACTGTTGGGGACCACAGTGGCTCCATGACACCTCCATATGTATTATTTGTAAAAAAGGATTTTTTTTCACATTTACTTCTAAATACACAGAAAGATTTTAAAATATTTTAACAGCTAAAATGTAGCAGAAGTGGAATCACATTAAGATAATCTACAAAACAAATGACTTACAATGCTTTTATTTGGTGCAATTTCATATTTTAAATAATTTTAAAAAATGATACAATGATGTTCTGGATTCTCTTTACCCAGCATACTTAAATATTAGCATTTTATTACTCTTTAGGTAATGCTAAAATATTTGTGTAGTTTCAGGTGCAATACACTTTTAATTAAATCTCCTTTTATATTTGTATATGTATCCATATAGCACTTTATTTTCTTAATTCAAAGACCATTTCCTCCTTTACTTTTAGCTTTTGGGTCATATCCAGTGATGTTCAGCAGTCGCTCCTGGCTCTGAACTCATGGATTACTCCTGGCAGTGCTTGGGGACCATATGTGATGCCAGGGGAATTAACAAGGTCGACTGCATGCAAAATAACCACCTTACCTGCTGTACTATTTCTCAGCCCCAACGATTCCCTTTTATACCTAATAATATTCTTTGCATAGAAAACAAACTGCAGTGACATCTAGATACTCAATGCAATATCCATTGCTTTAAACTTCATTTTAGAAATGATAGTTTATAATACTTTGAATGAGAGTATTTCATGCATAAAACATGGTATCACATAGAGGGCTGGAGCAATAGTAAAATAGGAAGGTTGTTTGCCTTGCATGTCACCAACCGGGGTTTGATTCCCATCATCCCATGTTGTCCCCCATGCCTTCCAGAAGCAATCCCAGAGCACAAACCCAGATGAAATCCCTGAGCATCAACAGGTGTGCCCCCACTCCAAAAAGTAACAAGAAAGAATTCCAGCACCACACCCTCCATTAGTGTCCACTTTCCTCCACCATTGCCCCAGTATTCTCTAATGTGTCCCCCTACCACCTCCAATCCCACCTCAAGCTGTGGTAAGCTTCTGATGAAAGACTAGCTCTGTTTCTACTGCATTTGGACAAATGTTACTTCCTTACTATGTTTCTTTATATCCCACATATGAGAGAGATCATTCTCTTTCTGTCCTTCTTTTGATTAACATCAGTCAGCATGATACACTCCAGATCCATATACAAATTGCAAAATTTAATATAATCTTAAAGCCAAGTAGTATTCTACAGTGTATACCATATATTTTTTCTATATGGTATACCATATAAAAAGAATATATGGTATACACTGTAGAATACAGTCATCTGTTGTTGGACTCTTGGATAGTTTTCAGATTTTAGCTTAATTAACCAGTGCAGCTATGAATATAAGAGTGCAGAAGTTTTTTCTGAATAGAGTTTTTGAGCTAAGAAGTAAAAATACTAGGTCATGCAGAAACATATCTTAATATTTGGGAAGTATTCATTTGGTTTTACAAAAATGTTTAGACCATTTGACATGCCATCATTGTCACTGAATGAGGGCCCCTTTTCCCCGTCATGTCTATTTTCATTTCTTAATTTGAAATTTTTTAGTTTTTCTTTAATTTTTCAAGGAATTGACATTTTGAAGATTCCAAAGCTGTTTTATAAATTTCTTGTTTAGAATGAAACTTAAAATACACTTCTATTCACAATTACTTTGGTAGCTACAATTTACATCTTGTGTAGTATGACTATTTTTCAAAAATGGTAATTTTTTGAAATTAACAATTTTTTTTTTTTTTTTTTTTGCTTTTTTGGGTCACACCCGGCAATGCTCAGAGGTTTCTCCTGTCTCTGCATTCAGGAATTACTCCTGGCGGTGCTCGGGGGACCATATGGGATGCCGGGATTGAACCCGGGCCGTCACAGGCCGGCCGCGTGCAAGGCAAACACCCTACCCGCTGGGCTATAGCTCCTGCCCCTGAAATGAACAATTTTTAATTATTCAGGTATCATTATGTTCCCATTTCTTATAAGGAATTCCAAATTGCATTTCTTTCAGTTTTCATAAATACGTACCTGCCATAAACATTATGCCCCCACCATAGACAGTTAATGTCAGAATATTGAAATGGAATATACTAACTCTCCTGACCACCAAAGCTAGCACTTGATAGTGCCAATATCCAACACAAGTCAGAGATTCTGTGCCATCAGAGATGTTTTGCTACTCTCAAATATATTTATATCTAAGTGAATCCATACTCCCTATGAAGGGTTCTAGACTCCTTTCCTTTGTCTCTCTTTTATCTCTGCACTTTCTCAATCTCTTGTCCCATCACCCAGTACTAGCAGAACAGGAAAAAATGGTGACTAAATTAAAACAGTTATGAAGAAATTAAAATAAATTATTTCAACTACCCAATAGCTGATAATTTCCTTTCAGACCCAACATTGATAACTTGTCAGAAGCCAAGTTTTTATTTTTCATGTTGTCTAGGTGTGTTCCTTTCTAAAGGTCTTTTCAGACCAGAAAATTGAAAAATGGAGCTAAAATGAATTGCAGATATAAAAATGTAAATGTAAAAAAAATGTGGGAGACTCACAGACATGGGGCAGAGCTGCTACTGGCTCTCCCTGTGCCCAGCCGCTCATGAGGAGCCCAGGAGGGATGGCAGGTTCTAGCCCTTGCCCGCCACCCCAGCAGATCCTCACAACAAGCCAGACGACCCCCGAGTCCATGAGGGCCTCCATTTTCCACATCCTGACTTCCCCCCTGTTCAGAACTCCACCCAGCAGACCAGACTATCTCAGCCCAGCTCACGTGGCCACAAGCCGCTGCACGGGTTCATCAATAAATGCTGGATTTTGCGATGACTACAAGGGTATGCTACCCGCACGGCAGAGCCTGGCAAGCTACCTGTTTTGTATTTGATATGCCAAATAGCAGTAACAATTATCATTCCCATCACCTGGTGGAATGGTCTGTGGCTCTTTATGTTCCCGGAGCAAGCAGGTGCCCTTGGGCTCTACTTGCATGAGACAGGTCATAGGAAGATGTTACTAGTGCCTACTCAAGCAAATCGATGATGAACGGGAAGACAGTGATACAGTGATACAGTGAAATGTAGAAAGAAACTTCTCCAAAGACAATATTTATGGTAATAGACATATGAAGAAATTGGTCAGCATTACTTATTATTAGGGAAATTCAACTTAAAACCACCATGAAATACTACCTCAAATCAATGAAAATGGCTGATATGAAAGTTATTGAAATAGCAAATGTTGGCAAGGATGTGGAGAAAAAGGAAATCGATATACTGTGATAAAAAATGGTGTAGACTATGTGGAAAAAATTCCTTAATAAAAATTAAAAATAAACATTCCTGAAGCTCCAACATGACAATTCTGTGAAATTATTCTATGACATCAGGGGCCAGAGCGATGGCCCAGAGGGTAGGGCATTTGCCTTGCACACGGCCAGCCCATGCCAGCCCGGGTTCAATCCCCAGCATCCCATATGGTCACACAAGCAACGCCAGGAGTAATTCCTGAGTGCAGAGCCAGGAGAAACCCCTGAGAATTGCCGGGTGTGGCCCCCTAAAAAAAGCAAAAACAAAAGACTCACAGATCACTTGGCATCACATTATTCATTAATTTGCTCAAGTGGGCACCAGTAACGTTCCATTTGTCCCTATCACATGCCTGTTTAGCCCAATGGCATCTGCTTGCTTCAGGAATTTGAAGAGTCTCAAGCCTTTCGTTCGGATCTTGACAAAGAAATCTGACTATCTAGTAGGTTGGCACCACGTGATCTTTTGACATCCTGTGGGATCCAGTCAGTGGTCCTCTCCAAGTGGCATTATATGTCCAGCCCATCTGATTTTTGACGTCTTGGCAAATGAGACAGTGTCCCTGACTCAACCATCGATGGAGGTGGAAATCCAGATTCCTTCTCTCACTTGAGTGAGGCGTGATATTCCAAGCTTAGCTCTTTCGATTCCTCTTTGGGAGACCCAAATAGTATTCTACTCCTGCTTGCATGGGTCCAAGTCTCTGAGTCGTAAGTTAATGCAGGGAGAATGATGGAGTTGAAAAGATGTTCCCTGCGCCAGAAGTTCTTTGTCCTTTAGCTATTTCTTCGACTGTCTTGAAGGCATTCCTCACCAATCTCTTCTTCCAGTGCAGCTCAGATATTAGGTTCATCATGTTGAGTTCATCATGTTGAGTTCTCAACCTTGGTGCACATAATTGCTGCATTCAGAGATTTTTGTTCATCATGTTGAGTTCTCAACCTAGGTGCACATAATTGCTGCATTCAGAGATGTTTGTTCCTTTTGAGAGTGAATGGAACTTCTGGAACTAGTTTGTTTTTGTGAACATTCTTTTGTTGAGGTTCAGGTGTAGACCTATGTACCTTTCCACATTCACGGGAATGTCAGCCAGCATTTGTGCCACTTGGCTAATGTTTGGTGTTATTAGAACAATGTCATCTGCGAAGTGAAGATGGTGTAGTTGCTGACCATCAATCTTCACTCCCATTCCTTCCCATTCTAATTGCCACATGACGTTCTCGAGGGTGGCGCTGAAGAGATTTGGTGAAATGGTATGAAACCCTCTTCTGACATCAATGATCACAAGCTTCCTTTTTGTGGCTTTCTCCCTCTCAGTGTTTTTTTGCACAATCATGGAGGTGCTGAGCCAGTCTGTTTTATTCTTCGTCGATATCATCAATGATCACATCTTCCCATGTTGCTGCAATGGTGCCAAAGAGTTCCCAGTTGGTAGTCATTCTGGAAATTCTCTTATTAAATTTTAAGCCTTTTCTTCCAGTTCTGTGAAGTAGAATTTTGCATGAGGGAGATGGTGGTCAATCCGGTTTGGAATTTTGGGACGACAGCAACATCAGTCAGGCATATCGATTGAATATAATGAGGTCAATTTCATTGTGGAGTTGTCCACCAGGAGATTCCCATGTCCAACATTTAGATTCAGTCTTCTAGAACTGTAAGTTACCATGAATGGTCTTGGTCAACACGATAAATTCAGATAGCCTCTCACCCTGTTCCTTCCATTCTAGGCCATGGGTTCCAATGTGGAGTTTTTCGCCAATCTTCTCGGTCCTATCTTGGCATTAAAATCACCAACTATGATCTTGTAGAAGGTGTGATCTTCTTTATAGAACTCCTCAAGTCCCATGTAGAATTTCTCAATTTCTTCTTCCTTATATGTGGATGTTGGTGTGTAGAAAATGAAGATAGAAACTGCTGGTAGTGAACCACATCTCTTCAAGTATAATTTTACAATCTGGTTTGTTAGGCACTCAAATGAATCAATACTCATTGCCAGGTTTTGTTTTGACAAGGACACCAACACCACCGACACCACTTTTGTTGCATGCTCTGAGGAACAGTTCTTCTCTGGTGTCAAAAATGATGTGATTCATTTGGCGCCTTCTCACATCAGTCAGACCAATGATGTACTTGATCTTTCATGCTTGCACCTACAGGTACTCAATATATGCTTCCAATGCCAGCATATGTGCATTGAAAATACAGTCATTTTAGTCCTTCGCTTTGGCAGCCTGGTTTGGTCCTGAGATTTTATCAGCCTCTTCTTTATCTTCCTTCTTAGTGCTGCCATATTTAAGCTCTTTCAGGGTAGGGGAGTATACATTGTTTTTACTGGTTTTGGCATGTTGAATACATGTCGGACAGCTTTCCAGGCTCTGCTGTGCCAGTCATATACTCTCAGTAGCTTGCTGGGCTCTTTGAGAGGGGTAGGTAGAATACTCTTGGTAATTTACAGATGAATTGGCCGTGTAAAACAGGGAGAGCTGGTAGCCTGGTATATCTGTGTCTGTGGTTCAAGCATTCCTGGGCTTGAATTAGTTTATCTTAATTTAGATTATCTTGACAAGCCGGGCTTGAGATTGGCTACTCTCTTCGGTGGAGCTCTGAGGAGCTGTGGAGTCCAGATGATGAAAAACACTGCCAGCATGGTGTGGGGATTCCTCTCAGTTTTTCTGAAGCTTTATTGGAATGGTGGGCTCAGGACAGAATTCGCTCTCAATCTCTGACCCCTCTTGGTCAGTGGAGTACAGGGAGTGCAAAGGGAAGAGCTGGTAGTACCTCTGCCTGGTGTAACTGCATCTGTAGTTCAAGCATATCTGGGCTTGAAATAAGTTCCTCTTTAGGGTGTGTCCATCTATTTTAATATCTATTCAAAGACATTAAAATACTAATATGAAGAGGCCATTACACTCTTACTTTTAAAGCAGCATTATTCACTAGAGCTAAAACAGGGAATCCTATCAACAAATAACCAAGAAGAGAAATTGTGGTCTTTGTCTCAGTAGAATAAGATCATGCTATTACAAATAAATACATAGGGGCCGGAGCAATAGCCCAGCAGGTAGGGCATTTGCCTTGCACGCAGTCCGCCCATGCCAGCCCAGGTTCAATCCCTGCCATCCCATATGGTCCCCTGAGCACCACCAGGAGTAATTCCTGAGTGCAGAGCCAGGAGAAACCCCTGAGCACTGCCGGGTGTACCCCAAAAAGGCAATAAATAAATAAACATAAATACATAAATATATAAATAAAACAGTGGTGTCCCTGAGCCAAAATGATGAATCTAAAATGAATGTTAAATGAAATCAGCAAGTAAAAAATAAGTATCAGATGATTTTCCTCATATGTTCACATTCAATTGGTAAAGCTTATAAACACACAAGAATGAAAAATACTAACTATATAGTTCTAAGAAAAGGGAATAGAGAAAGAGGGATGTGAGAAGGGGACTTTATTGGTGGCAAAAGAATGTGACACTAAAACTTTGGTGTTGGGAGTGGTGATAATTACTTACCTACAATAGCATGAACTCCAGCCCTTAAGTAGCATATTACAAACCAATGATACAGCAATAAAAATTGTTTTAAAAAGGAGATAGAAGATGCAAAAATCACATTAACTTACAATTACTACAACCTTATTCTTTTGTTCTTTTTCTCCTTTATTTATCTAAACACAGTGATTTATATAGCACAGTTTTTCACAATACAATTGTTAGAAAGATTTATCATTCAACAGAAATCCCACCACAAGTGTGCTCCCACTAACACCAAAGACCCTCATTGCTCACCCATCCCCATCCCCATGCCTGATCCCATAGCCGGCAATAATTATATTGATCATTACCCCATTAAAGGGACTGGTATTGATTCCCTTATAAAGTCATGACTTTCCCAAATAAAGTCATGACTTATTTTTGGGGGTTGTTATGTGGATGGGGATAATTTCTGTTCTTGGATTCACTTTCTGGATTCCTAGAATGCAGTGAATTTCTACTGTCAAATCCAGACCCACCACCACTGCACCAACGGACAACACTTATTTCACATTTATCTCAACCTCTGTTTGAACTTTTCCTATGCATACACTGAATAATCTATTCTATATTGCTTATTGGAGCTAATTCTCTAAATGTGGTCAACAAATATGTTCTTAGAAAAAGGTCAATGCAGATTCTTTTTTGATTCTTAAATCTCTATTGTGCCATTTGAGCCCACTTATAGGAAATTATCAATATGTTCCCAGAGACCACACATGGTGGAGACACACTTGTGATTATATGCTCCATACTTAATTCTATGAAATGTGATGGCATACCTGGTAGATGTGTATGCCGGGTTCAGAGATATTGCATGACCGCTTCATGCTCTGCACCATGGGGAGAGCCAGCAGCAGCTCCACCATGCACCTGTGTCCCGGCATCATGGCCAACAGTGCCTGCAGCAGTTCTGGGCATACCCACCAGGCCTTCTGGAGGTGACCAATGTGGGGAAGGGGCTACAGCTTCAGCTCCACAGAAGCCTGGTGAGTTGAGTTGCCGAGTCCCTTATACCTAGGCTTGAACTTGGCTATTCTCTTGGGCTCTAACGAGCTGTGGAGTTGGGACCTTGAAAATGGCTGTGGTTGTGTTGGAGTGAGGTTTTCCTGACCTCTGAGGGTCTGTTGGGACTGTGGGTGACTATAACCTTGTTCTTAAGTCTATTGTAGCCAATTGAACAAAGTAATGTTCTCATTTCTTCTATATTTTGAAGTTATAAAAATATATGATTCCAGTTTATAGATCCAATTGATTTTTATAGTGTATTGTCAGAAATTCTCTATCTGATAATATGAAAGCCAGAAAGTATCTATGAACATGAATTTTTAATTAAAATGTTAAAACGGGGGAAATCAATAGCACACTGGGTAGGGCATTTGCTTTGCATGCAGCTGACCTGATTTGGTACCCAGCATTCTATATGGTCTCCCAAGCAAAAATGGGTAATTCCAGGAGTGATTTATGTGTGCAGAGTAAGGAGTAACCCCTGAAAATCACCAGTGTGACCCAAAAAATTAAAAGGAAATTCACTGTGCTACATTTCAGAGAGGGATATAAAAATATCAAAGATATTCTATTACAACCCAAGATGAAAGTTTGAAGGCACAGTCATTATACACTCCATAAAAAAATGTTGAGGGCAGAGAAATAATAAAGGAGTTTTAGCACTTGCCTCACATGTGGTCAAGGTTTATTCAATCCCTGGAACCATATACGGTCCATCCAACATAGACAGGAGTAAGCACCGAGTACTGTTGGATGTGGTCTCCAAAAAAGACAAACAAAAAGCAACTGGATAGTATCGTTAAAAAGGTTACATATATACATAGAAAGGATGATTAAAAAATAACCAGAGAGAGAGAGAGAGAGAGAGAGAGAGGCAGCAAAGTGCCTGTTATAGATACAGGCTGGGGAGGGGGAAGGGAATCTGGTGACATCGGCAGTGGGAAAATGCACTGGTGGAGGGATGTGGCTGCAATATTGTATGACTGAAACCCAATCATGAACAGCTTCGTAAATGTCTGTCTCACAGTGTTATAATTTTTTTTAAAAAGTTAACTTAGTTATCTCCATATATTGTTCTCTGGAAAATACAAAATTAAACAAAATATCCTGAAAAAGAAGCACTCAAAATGCAAGGTTTGTTGTTTTAAGCACTACAATAGGCACTTGGCACAAAGGAGAACATTGCTTCTACTATGGAGGTATGAGTCCAATAATTTCTTGCTTATATTACTGTGATAACCTATTAGTTTTGTTTCCTCTGTCAACATCCCACCATCTAGCATATAAAGTAGCCAGAGTAAACCCCTTAGAAATCTAAGTCATATCATGACATTGCTTTGCTCAAAATCCTCCACTTACATCCAGCATGCCTTTTTTTCTTTGTTTTGTGTTTGTTTGGGGGCCACACCCAGTGGTGTTCAGGGCTTGCACCTGATTCTGCACTCAGGGATAACCTTTGCAGGACTCAGGGGCCCATCTGTGGTACTGGAGATGGAACTCAGGTTGAACAGTTGCAAGGCCCATTCTCACTGTCTCTCTCGGGCCTCTAGCACATTCTTAGAGGTACCATGGTGGTTTTTTTTTCTTTGTTGGGCCCATCTTGCCTCTCTTATAGAACCACCTTCAGAGTCTCACAGAACTCTAGCATTGCCTGTCACCCCTCTGGTCCTCTATCCTAACTGCTTTTAGCATGTATAGTTTCTGTGCTCTACGCACGTAAGGCTCCCTCTCCCAGATAACCTGATTCAAATGATGGATTTCTCAGCTCAAGCTGAGAATAGTTTGTCCATTCTTGACATTTTTATTCTATTTAGGCAATCAAAAACTTGGATGATACACTCCCGTATCAGTGAGAAAAGTCTTCTTTAAGCAGTGTTCATGCTCAGATGCTATTCTCTTTTGACACCCTAAAACATTCCCAGAAATAATGTTTTATCAAGTCATCTAGACATCCCTTAGGGGTATGATGGGCCAGCATCTGTCTTTCAGGGATTAAAGAGAGAAATGCTTTACTTAAATGACAGAATTCAATGATCTGATAGTATATTCCAATGAAACTGAACAGTGAATCATTTTTCTGAAGTAGTAGCCCAAGGCTATACATTGAATTGGGATTTTTTTTCAATGAAAAAAAATATGTATGAGTGTATATACAGATCAGAAAAATAGCTCAGGAACTAAAAGTACAAAAATATTCATATTTCTGAGGGCATCCTGAAGAAGCAGGCAGTGACCGAGACTGGTAAACTCAATTCTGAGAGATGATAAAAGGATAATATTCATAGGTTTAAAATCTAAACTAATGAATTTTTAGCACAAGTTAATAAAACCAAATCAGGGCAGGAGTAATAGTAGAGCATTTGCCTTGCACATGGCCAACTTAGTTTCGATCCCCAGAATACCCTTTGGTCCCTTTAGAGTGCCAGGAGTGATTCTTGAGCACAGAGACAGGAATAAGTCCTGAACACAGCCAGGTGCATCCCAAAACCAAAAAAAAAAAATAAATTTATTATTTATTTTTGCATAATATTCCATGATGTTGATGTACCATGGCTTCTTTATCCAGTTGTCTGTTCTCAGGCTCTCAGGTTGTTTTCATATTCTGGCTATTGTGAATGGTGCTGCAATAAACTTACAAGTGCAGATGGTGTTTCGCTGTGTATTTTTGGGTGCCTAGGCTATGTTCCCAGAAGTAGAATTGCTGGGTCAAATGGGAGGTCAATTTCTAGTTTTTGGGGAATGTTCATATTCTTTTTCAAAACAGCTGAACCAGTCAACATTCCCACCAGCAATGAAGAAGAGATCATTTCTCCTCACATACATACCATCTCTGGTTGTTCTTGCTCTTTTGAATGTGTGCCAGATTCTGTGGTGTGAGGTGATATCTCATTGTCGTTTTGATTTACATCTCTCTGAAGATTAGTGATTAAGAACATTTTTTCAAAATGAATTTTGGCAATTTGTATGTTTTCTTTGAGGAAGTTCCTCTTCATTCTTCTCCCCATTTTTTGATTGGGTTGTATTTTTTTCTTGTAAAAAGTTTTACCAGTGCCTTATATATCTTAGATATTAATCCATTATCAGATAGGTATTGCATGAATGAATATTCTTTACAATTCATGTGTTGTCTTTGTATCTTGGTCAAGGTTTCTTTAGAGGTGCAAAAGCTTCTTAGTTTCATGTAGTCCCATTTGTTTATCATTACTTCCACTTACTTGGTCAGTGGTGTTTCATCTTTAAGGATGCCTTTAGCATAAATGTCATGGAGGATTTTGCCTAGGTTTTATTCAGTGTACCTTATGAATTCAGATCTGATGTTGATGTCTTTAATCCATTTTGATCTGACTTTTTGTGCATGGTGTTAGAAAGAGGCCTGAGTTCATTCTTTTACATGTAGCTGCTCAGTTTTCCCAGCATCACTTGTTGAATAGGCTTTACTTGCCCCAGTTCATGTATTTTGCTCTTTTATTGAATATTAAATGATCAAATATTTGACTGTGTGTGTCAGAATATTCAACTCTATACCATAGGTCTGTAGGTCTGTCTCTATTCTAATATCATGCAGTTCTGATTATTACCACTTTGTGGTACACTTTTGGGAAGGTGATACATTACATCTTCTTCATCCCAATGATTGTTTTAGCTATTCACAGGGACTTACTGTTGCACCAAATTTCAGGAGTATTTGATCAATTTATTAGAAAAATAGCCTGCATATCCTTATAAGGGACCATATCAACTTGTATTATGCTTTGGGGATTAAGTCATTTTGAAGCTGCTAATTTCCCAATCCATGAGCATGGGATATATATCCTTTCCTCATGTCCTCTCTTATTTCTTAAAGTAGCATTTTGAAGTTTTCTTTGAACAGGTCCTTTATGTCCTTAGTAAAGCTGAATTCAAAGTACTTGATTGTTGAGGCACATTTCTGAACAGATTGTTTTTAATATTACTTTCTTCTCTTTCATTATTCACATAGGAAAGCCATGGAATTTGTAGTATTTATTTTGCAATCTCCCTCTCTACAGATAATATTGTTTCTAGGAGCTTTTAGTAGAGACATTAGCATTCTCTAAGTATAGTATCATTTTATCCACGAATAGTGGTAGTTTTACTTTTTTCTTTCTTATCTGGATGCCCTTAATATCTTTTTTCTTCTTTAATTGTTTTGGAAAGCACTTCCAGTACTGTATTGAACAAAAGTGGTGAGAGTGGGCCACCTTGTCTTGTGCTTCATCCTAGGGGGAAGACCTTTATTTTTCCCCATTGAGAGGGATGCTTACTCTCGGCTTGTGGTAGATGGTTTGGATATATTGGGGAAAGTTCCTTCAACTCCCAATTTATTGAGACTTTTTATTATTAATTGATGCTAGACCTGGTCAATTGCTTTCTCTGCCTCTATTGATATGATCATATGTTTTTTTCCTTTTATTGCTATGGTGTATTATGTTGTTTGTCTTGGAAATGATAAGCCATTCTGCTTAAAGTAGGATGAATCCTACTTGGTATTAGTGTATGATCATTTTGATAAGTCGGTGTATTCTATTTGATAGTAATTTGATGAAGATGTTTGCACCTGTGGTCAATCTTTTTCATCAGGGATATTGGTTTCTAATTTTTTTTAATGTGTGATGTCTTTGTCTTTTTTTGGTATCTTGGTGATATGTGTCTCAAAGAAAAGTCCGGGAATGTATGTGTGTTTTTCAAATTCCTGAAAAAATCTTGAAAAAGACTGGCAATAGTTCCTCTTTAAGTGTTTGGAAGAATTCACTATTGGATCCAACTAGACCTGGGTTTTTGTTTTTGGTAAGACATTTGGTTACCATTTCAATTTCCTCAATAATGTTAGTCCTGTTCACGTATTGCAAGTCTTCATGTTTTAGCCTTTGGGAGAGTGTAGAAATCCAGGAACTTACCCATTACTTCCAGTTAATCATTCTCTTGTTTTGTGGCATGCAAAGAGATCAAAGACATCTCTAATCATCTTCTGAAATTTTGTGCTTTCTGTTGTGGTGCATCTTTTTCCATTTCTTATTTGGTTTATTAGTGTTCTGTCTCCGTTTCTTTTTTGAGTCTTAAAAGTGGTTTGTCAATCTTGTTTATTTTTAAAATAACCAGCTTTTTGTTTCTTTGATTTTTTTTGTATTGTGTTTTGAGATTCCAGCTCTCTGATTTCTGCTGTAAGTTTCATTATTTCCTTCCTTCTGCCTAAACTGGTCTCCTTTTTGCTGACCATTTTTAAGCTTTAAGCTGTGAAGCAAAACTATTTATGTAGCTCCTTTGTTCCTTTCCGACAAATGCTTGCAGTGCTATAAACTTTTCTCTTAACAATGTTTTAGCTGTGCCCATGTGTTCCTGTGCTAGTGTCCTCATTCTCATTTGTTTCCAGGAAGTTTTGATTTCTTCTTGAATTCCTCTATAACCCACCAGTTGTCCGGCTACAGCAGTGAGCTGTTTTGCAGATATTTGATTCTCCATTTCTATGTGTGATGATTTTTATTTTCAGTGCACCAGGGTCTGAAAGGGTAGTTGACACAATATCTATTTTCTGGACTTTGTCAAGGTATGCTTTTGGCCAAGCATGTGGTCTATCTTGGAGAATGGTCCATGTGCACTGGAGAAAAACCTATATTTGACTTTCTAAGAATGAAAATCCCTATATGTCGGGAACGCCGGGGTCCCCGACAGTGTCCGGACAGAGGTTGTCTTCTACCTCCGAGGACGCCGGGAGAACAGATGAAAACTCACGAGTCCAGTGCAGTTCCAAAAATGGCTTTTAATAGTACAAAAGCTCTTCCACAGCACTAGAAGATGGAGCAAAAGGTCAAAGAGCAAAAGACCAAAGCCAAAAGCCAAAAGCCGCAGGAACCAAAAGCTGAAGGCTGAGGAACCAAAAGGCAAAAGGTGAAAGGGCCTCAAGTCAGCCCCTTATATACACCAAAGTAATCCAATCGGGAGGTTGTCATGGCAACAAAGAACCCTAAACAGAGTGTAGTGCCACACACCCTATTGTAGGTATAAACAAAGGTTACACCAAGGACTAATCCCGAGATTATCTCTTATGTAAAACACTGGAGAGAGAGGGGGCTGATATAAAGTAATACATCTTAACTCCATGAGCTTCATGTAATCTAGACGGTACCCACAAGGTCCTTATTATTATCTGCACCAGGGTGATTCTGAGTATCTTGTTCTCATGTACTGAAAGGGTCATACTCGCCTGCTTAGAGCAAACTAGTATGATCCTTCCTATAGTCTACCTTTAGTCTCAGCGTAGCCAGGGTGGTAGTCTCCTGGTAAATTCTAACTGTCCCACGTTGGGTGCAGTGGGTATAAAGAGGAGCTGTGCCCAATCTAGAAAACATAGAAATCTTAGTAGATGTATAACTCAGAAGTTATTCAATCAAGGTGACTTCTGTAACTGCCACACCCTCTAGAAGTGTTTACATAGAAGAGAGATCTCATTAGAATGAACATTGGCTTAAATAAGATTAAGCTTGGAGTGAGCAAAACAACAAAACTCCCAGATTAGCTAACCATGTCCTCCAACACCTATATACCTACTAGACTTCTCTCTTCCATTTCTTCCATCAAAGTCAGTACTTCCTTACTGATTTTTAGTCTCATTAATTTATTAACAGGTGACAAGGTGGTGCTATCACTTGTGCCACCGGAAAGCCATTAGAATATTTTTTGTACATTTATTATGAGTTGTGGAGTGGTGAAGAAGTGTAAGGGCACGGTGTCTTCCTGTTGAATCTCAGGTGTTCCTAGAGAGAAAGGTTCCTCCCTGCAGCGGGGATGGCCTCCCTTCCCCCAAGACTCCAAGCCCTTCAGGTCCAGATGCCATAACTTGTGTATTGAGGAAAAGTTGGATGCATGAGAGAATTGTTTTTATTTAAATGGAATTAGGTTTGCATATTACTTTTACTGTTATGAAATAGAAGCCAAGAAGACAAAGAAGAAAAAAGGCCTCACAAGTCTTTGCATAACTCAAACTAGGCTTATACTTGCCCCTTTATCTATTCCCAGTTTTTCCTGCACCACACACACTATTTCTTTCTTTTATTCAATCACTCAGATTCTGCCAGTTGTTTTTAAGTTCACTAGCTTTGCCCTCTACAAGAGATGCCCCTGTGCAGATCTTCCTGATATTTATGCCAAGTCCCAGCTCAGCTCTAAGTGCCAATGAGACCCTCTTAAAGTGTATTTAAGAGAGTGTTGGATAGGACTCCCAAAGTTTTGAAGTCTTTTCCATGGTCAGTTTTTACTCACATCTTCCTGTTTTACTGAATATTATGGTGACAGACAACACTCACTGAAATAGTCTGCCTCAGTATTTATTTGTTGTCTTTTATTTCTTTTTATTCTTCGTGAATGCAGGCGCCATTCTCCCACTTTCCTAATTATTCCCGTGAGATCTAGAACAGTATCTAGCATATCTTACAAAATGAGCTATTCAAAATCGATGTTTAAGTTTTCTATTAATTGTTAAACTATTAATAAAGCTTTAATAGCATAGGAAGAATTTAAGGAAGTGTACTTTCAGTGACCTTAGTCACCTTTACAAATTAAGTTGTGAAGATTTTACTTAAAAGATAAAACTATTGGGGCAGGAGCGATAGCCCAGCGGGGTAGGGCGTTTGCCTTGCACGCCGGCGCCCATGCTGGCCCGGGTTCGATCCCCGGCATCCCATATGGTCCCCCGAGCACCGCCAGGAGTAATTCCTGAGTGGAGAGCCAGGAGTAACCCCTGAGCGAAACCGGGTGTGACCCAAAAAAGCAAAAAAAAAAAAAAAAAAGATAAAACTATTGCTTTGTTGACGTACTATTCTCACCTTGTTCAGCTTACCAGAATTTCACTCAAATTCATGAAAATTCCATGTTCTTCTTATCCCACTCTAGAAAGTATCACTATTGAAACAAAAGTGATCTCCCGAAAGTACATAACTGTTTAATTACCATCTCACCTTAACTATTTCCATAGAAGCCTCCCCCACCTATATTTAATTCACAAATAAAATGTAAACTCCCTATCTAGTTTTTATGTTCATACTATATGCTTCCTGATTACTTATGTATCTTCAGTTTTCATTACTGCCTTCATGACTTGCCTCATTACTCTCATCACACAACTCATCCATATGGAACTCTATCAATTTGCCGTACCCTCTCACTTCTCTACCATTTTCCCCCAAACATGTTTGTCCTACTTCTGTTGGAATCAATTCTGTGTGTCCTTTGAGTCTCAGCTTAAATGGTGACTTCTTCAAGCCCTCTTACCAGAAGCCTCTTGATTTTATAATGTACCACCATGTGTATTCTCAAACACTCTTGCAATGACTATATTTTTTAGCTTTAAACAAAAACCATAACATTAAACGGTGTTAAGGACTTGGGGTCATGGAATTCCCAAATAGTATTCAGTAGGTCAGGGGGTGCTCTCTTGACAATTCTCATTAACAAGGACTGAATGGACGACTTGTGCCTAAGACTTCTACTATCTCTCCACTCATGTGTTAATGCTTATTAATCAGAAAATAATATAAAAAGAACTAGGGAATCAGGATTGAAATCCAGGATAATACAAAAAGAGAAATGCCTGGATTCCTCTCAAAGAGACACCATCATCATGGACAAAAACTCATCAGCTCCAAATACCTAGAGATGCCACCGTGAAGATATTAGTCACAAAATATTAAATCCTAGGCTACCTCCTTCACCCTTGTTAGATAAATTCCACTCAGATATACAAGTGCTTTATATTATGAATTGATATGTTGGAGGTCGGCAGAGCCTGGCAAGCTACCCGTGTCATATTTGACACGCCAAGTACCAGTAATGATTATAGACCTCATTCCCATGACCTGATGGAATGGTTTGAGGCTCTTTATGTTCCTGGAACAGGATGATGCCCTTGGCCTATCTTGCATGTGTATCACTGTATCACTGTCTTCCCATTCATCATTAATTTGCTCGAGAGGGCACCAGTAACATATCCATATGTCCTGCCTCATGCTAGTAGAGCCCAAGGCACCTGCTTGCTCCAGGAACATAAAGAGCCGCAAACCATTCCATCAGGTCATGGGAATGAGGTCTATAATTGATACTGGTATTTGGCATATCAAATACGACACAGGTAGCTTGCCAGGCTCTGCCATGCGGGTAGCATACTCGCATGTGACAGGACATATTGAGGTGTTACTGGTGCCCACTCAAGCAAATCGATGATATTCGGGAAGACAGTGATACAGTGATACAGTGGTGTTGGAGGTCTAATTGGATGAAGTTGGTCTGAAGATATGAACTGCTGGGAACTTCTATCTTAATAAAGGTCTCTGGGGATGGTGGGCACTCTGAGTAGAACATTGTGTTTCTGTGGCAAGGCGTCTGCCTTGGAAGTATGAGGCTTTGAGTTGGTGTCACTGGATCCCAGTGTCACCCAAATGCACCAAATGCATTCCAGTGTCTCTGCTGATTGGATACATCAGTGAAGTATGTGATATCTAGGCCACTCCAGTCAGCTTGTAAGCACCATAAAATGTGTGAGCTGCACAACTCTTGTAAGTACCAGACTAAACCTGTGTAAGCCCTTTTGACCAAGTGGCAGACACGCAGTGAGCCCTGCAGTAGGATATGTTCAAGCACCACAGCTAAAGAATCCTGAACTTTATGAGTAGTATGACTTTCTATGATAGCAGTGCAGCCAGCCATGGGTGCACAGCAACCAGTTGTGTGAGTACAATGACCAGAAATACGTGCAACCCTGCTAGACACAGTTGCAGAAGAGGGAAGGGAAGGAAGCATATGAATCATGCTGCCTATTATTTAATTAATCTATTCCCTGGACTCTCTATTATTGCCTTAATCATAGCATATCTTAGTGGCTTGGATTTCTGTTTGTTTCACTAATTTCATGATGACAGGGGCTATGCCTTTCTCATTCACTATTATTTCTTCCACAAATCACTGTGAACTTGGCATATAGTAAATGCTAAAAATATTATTAATTGAATGAATGAATGGGTTATAATTGGGACTGAAGATAGTTTGAAACAGCTGCTGGAATTATATACTGGAATTATAATTGGGAATCACTTAGCAAAGATTAAAAGAATTGCCAAGTTGCATTTTGGACTCTTCCAAGTTTAGGGAAAGTATATTTGTGGTAGAGCTAATTGTCACAGTTTAGTGATTTTCTCAAGCAAAGCTCAGAAGCCAAGAAAGAAGAGTTTGGGGAATTTAAACTCCTTTGTGATTGGAAAAAAAAGATTTGTGAAAGAATAAAGGGCACTTGAGCACAAAGCAAACAAAATATATATATATATATATATATATATATATATATATATATATATAATAACTGACTCTCAAATAAGGTTGCTTAGAGAAGCATAGTAACAGAATCTGAGAACTCATTTGTAGAACTAAGTTTACCATAACAGGGAATGGGACTGTTGTACAGGTGACCCTAATACAGCAGTGTAGGGAAGTAAACATTCTTGGGAGGCAGTGAGCGGTGTTGTAGTTGATATGTTGTATGCATGAAATCCATCAAGGACAGTACTGTAAATCATGGACCTAAAATAAAATGGAAACAAAATATATTTAAAAAAAACATTCAAACTTGAAAATAACCTGTAATAACATGATAAAATGAAATGACTAAAGATAATGAGAAAAGCAAAGATTCAGTTTAGTGAGAATGGAAAGATAAGCTTATTTTTTCTCAAATGATTACATTTGAGCTGATTGCTTCTTCTACACTCTCAGTGAAATAAGGTAGTTTTTATTGAACAAACTTACTTAGAAAGATGTTAGAGGTGAGGAAGAAGAAATATGTGCTCAAGAAAGAAAACAGATGTCTTTAGAGTAGAAATAAGCAAGTAGATATTTTTTTTTTTTTTGCTTTTTTGGGTCACACCCGGCAATGCTCAGGGGTTACTCCTGGCTCTGCACTCAGGAATCACTCCTGGCGGTGCTCGGGGGACCATATGGGATGCCGGGGATCGAACCCGGGCCGGCATGAGCCGGCCGCGTGCAAGGCAAACGCCCTACCCGCTGGGCTATCGCTCCGGCCCCCATGTAGATATATTTTCAAAGGAGAGAGCAAAGGGGTTGAAGAGCAAAGTTGCTTCTTTCATTCTTAATCCTGTTTACATCCATGTACCAACCTTAAAGAAATCACCACTTATAAATCACCACTCTAGGTATCCTTCTCCCAGTGCAGTTGCCAAGAATTTCATTGTCCATTAGACTCATTAAAGCAGATCAGCACCCCTGTATTTTTTCCCTTTGCCAATCAGAAGATGTTCACAGAGTTGACTAGACTTGTCTGCTTGCCTTTTATCCCCTTCTCTTTCCACACAGGAATAGAAATACATGGTCTTCCACTCCCATTTGCTAAGGCCTTAAAATCTGATGTCTATTTTAGGTCCCGAGTCTTGGATCTAAACAGAATGTCTCTAAAATGATTAAGATGCTCAGAAAGTTGTCCATAGCAGAAGCTGCTATTTGGCCCTATATATGTTGGACTGCCAGGGTCTTGCTTCCATTATTACTGTAATAATGGAAAACTCATTATTCTAATAAGTATTGCATAATCATTTCACAAATACTGGCTGCCTATTTAATCTTGATCCATATCTGATAGTCTAGATTTATTTTGTTTTATTCTATGACTGTTTTAATCACACCCAGTGATGCTCAGGCATTATTTCTGGTTCTTCACTTAGGAATTACTCCTAGCAGTACTTGGGGAACCATACGGGATGCTGGGGATTGAGCCTTGGTCGGCCACATGTAAAGCAAAAACCCTACCTGCTTATCTCCAGCACCATGATAGTAAAAATTTAAAATAAATACCCACCACCACGTTCCACACCATCAGAATTCTAGCACCCCTAGCCTCCCAATGCAGTAAAATTGAGAAGTGGCACCTTTGGAAAGCAATTAGGGTACCAGGTAATGTTCATACAAGAAAAAAGATTGGAGTGCACTCAGTCTTGCGAACTCAGTGAGAAGACAGCCAGTTACAAGCCGGGAAGAGAGTCTTTACCAACCTCCACAGATGTTTGGCATCCTTCAATAAATCTCAGCATCCTGGCCTCAAATTTCCTGGTCTCAGAAATGAGAAATAAATGTTTATTATGTATTAGTATCCAGTTTATGATATTTTGTTATGAGTGCCCAAGCTGGGTAAAACAAGTTTTCCACATATTTCATGCTGCTTTAGCCTGACTTGTGGTTGATACCTTGTACCCTGTTCTTTACTTACATTGCTGGGCTTGTAAGGTCAGGTCAATCTGCACCACAAAGTCATCACCTCCATAGTGCAATCTTATAAAAGAATAATATTGGATTTGTGCCAGTTACTTACATGAGACATAGACACATAGCAGGGTAGGAGTATACCAAACTAAAGGATGATCTACATTAAGCTGCAGTAAGAAAAGATTTGGAAATCTCTGATTTTAAAGTAAGATCATATACTATTTCTTTCAAGGATTTAGGTCTTCACTGGCTACACAATGTTTGTTTAAGCCTCTCAATTTTTTTCAATGCAGCACCAATGGCACCATAGTGAATACATAAACAAATGAGATCAGTAGCTGTGATCAAATAAGCTTTGCTTACAAGGACATGTTTCACTTCAGTTTGTTAATTTCTGGTATACAACAGCAAGGATTTATAGTATGTTTGAACTACATTTTTATTACAAATTAAATGGGTGATGTGTTCTATAATCTAATGTCAGTAATCTAGATTGGAGCAGATAAAGAAAGAACAGGAAAGTAACAATACAATAAGCTCAGGTACTATGAGAGATCTGAGCAGTTCTTAAGTATCTTGATATATTGAATTCAGTATTTGAAGACAGAAAATAGATAATATTGCAAAAATTAAATAAGCAAAATCTATTTCAAACTAAAGCAAAATGTATCAAAGTTTGCACAGTTGACTCAATTACTTTATTTACAAAAATTTATCATATAGTCACAAGATGCAACTAACTTAAAATAACCATCAGTGGGATAAATCAATTACATAACATCAAATAAACTTGAAAAATAAAGCACCATCAGTATATACTTGACAACAATTTTTAAGCATTTTATCAGAGTATTGATTTAACTCTAGGTTTAAGCAAGCTACTTTGTTATTGTTGTGGTTTCGTATATCAGAACAAAATTAAAATGATTAGGGGGAAAATATAAATATGTATTATACATTTGTTCTCACTTTTTTCCACCAAAATGCATCAAAAGGACATAATTCTAATTAGAATTTATGAACTATTAGGGCATTTTATATTGTTTTGGGACCAAAACACTGGTAACTCCATGAGGGCCTCCATTTTCCACATCCGGACTTCCCCCTCTTCAGAACTCCACCCAGCAGACCAGCCTATAACAGCCCGGCTCATCGAGATCCACCCTGCAGCAGTCTTTTTTTAAATCCTGCCGAGGTATGCTGATCCAGAGACTCACAGACATGGGGCAGAGCTGCTACTGGCTCTCCCTGTGCCCAGCAGCTGATGAGGCGCCCAGGAGGGATGGCGGGTTCTAGCCCTGGCCCGCCACGCCAGCAGAGCCTCGCAACAAGCCAGACGACCCCCACTACATTAGGGCCTCCATTTTCCATATCCAGACTACCCCCTCTTCAGAACTCCACCCAGTAGACCAGCCTATCACAGCCCTGCTCGCCCGGCTCCTTGCGACCACACGGCTCATCAATAAATGCTGGATTTAGAGATGACTACAAGAGTTTGCTACCTGCACGGCAGAGCCTGGCAAGCTACCCGTGTTGTATTTGATATGCCAAATACCAGTAACAATTATAGACCTCATTTCCATGACCTGAAGGAATGGTTTGAGGCTCTTTATGTTCCTGGAGCAAGCAGGTGCCCTTGGGATCTACTTGCATGAGACAGGTCATATGGAGATGTTACTGGTGCCCTCTCGAGCAAATCGATGATGAATGGGAAGACAGTGATATAGTGAGACAGTGATTTGGGACCAAACTCAGCTATTCTCAGGGTTTGCTTCTATTTCTGTGGCAAGGGATCACTTCCCCTGGTTGTTCTCAGGGAACCCTATACAGAGCCAAGAATGAACCTGGGCTTAGCTGCAGGAAAGGTAAGTGCCTTAACCACTGTACTTTCTCTCCAGTTCCATGAACTGCTATCTCTCTCTCTCTCTCTCTCTCTCTCTCTCTCTCTCTCTCTGCCTTTTGGGTCACACCTGGCAATGCTCAGGGCTTACCCCTGGCTCTGCACTCAGGAATACCCCTGGCGGTGCTCAGGGGACCATATGGGATGCCGGCGATCTAACCAGGGTCGACCATGTGCAAGGCAAATGCCCTACCTGCTGAACTATCACTCCGCCCCTGAACTGCTATCACTTAATCTTCCCTACATTCATAAGATCACATGGAGGATGGAGAGGTACTGTGATTAGTAATAGTCTTGAACCTACTCTACTCTTTTATTATTTTAAGCCACACACACACACACACACACACACACACACATATATATACATACATACATATATATTAGGGTTTTTCTCGCTTATTTTGTCAGATATTATAGATAAAAAGCAAATGCAACAAATCTAAGACTTGACCAAAGTAATGTCATGTCCCTACATCGTATTCTTTGACATTACATCTATTTTATGTTAGAAAACAGTAAACAAAAAAAAAACACAAAAAAGTTTATCATCTTTGGTTACCATCTTATAATCTTATATCTTGCATTTTGAAGTATATTACCTCTTATCTAGTTGCAAATACTAATTTGTTCTATGATTTAAAAAACGAATGTTGTTACCAGTAGAATATTTCTTCAGTGCCGTACTAACTTTGCATCGTATTGATTGCATTGCTGGTTTCTATGGAAACAGTAGTAGAGAAGTTAATTAAGATCAGGAGGTTAGACTTGAAGAAAAAATAGAATTTTCCACACAGTTCATTTATCACGCACATTTAAATTAGTCTCCTTAATAAAATATCTATTGAAGCAGACTAGCGATGACTGAATCACTTTAATAAAAACAAACGATACATGTTATAAACCTAACGTCGCTTATTTGTACTCAATTCAGCCCATTAAGAAGCATTTTGCGTTTGGTAATCAAATTAACAGAAGTCATTAATAAAGCTTCCTCCTTATGGCTTGCTACTCTGCTATTCCTCCTTACTGCTATTTTCAGTGTTAAGCATGTACTTTATAAATGTTTTAAATAATTTATGCAGAACAATCCTATTGTTGTTATTAACTTTGTTTATTTATATATTTATTGTTTGTGTCTATTTTCAAAATCCAATCTGGGTGGGTCATGATGTCATGGGAGGTCCTACAGTTTCTCTGCAGTACAAACTCACTTTCTCAGTTGGCAGTAATTTCCTGGGTTCTGCCAGTAGAGGGCAACCAGCAGCGATCAGTGGGCCTGAGGGAGGGAGCAGGTCTCCTTCCTTTCACCTGGTCAGTTTAAGTGACCTGATGGGATCAGTTCAACAAAGATTCTGTCAATGAAGACCAAAGTTGATTCAACCTTCAACATTGAAGGTTGAATGGAAACCCTCATGGAAATCCCTGCCTGTTAAGTATCCAATGTTTCTCTGTTTTCCCAGCTGATATAAAGTTCATGCTTGGTTTTATATGTAAAAAAGTGGATGGGGCCGGAGAGATAGCCCAGCGGGTAGGGCATTGCCTTGCACACGGCCGGCCTATGCCGGCCTGGGGTTCCATCCCGGGCATCCCATATGGTTCCCGAGCACCGCCAGGAGTAATTCCTGAGTGCAGAGCCAGGAGTAGCCCCCTGAGCATTGCCGGGTGTGTCCAAAAAAAAGCAAAAGAAAAAAAAAAGTGGATGGTGCCTTAAAAGAGAATAAGTCCTTTTTCCCCATTTATAAAAAAAGAGCTACAGAAAGGCAGTAAAATAAAACATTATTACTCTTTTCCATTATTCACCTAGAAATTATGCTAACATTTTCATTTTTGCCCTATAATTTTTGAGGATAGGTACATAGCTTTTTTTGTGAAGTATTATACTCTATTTTTGTTTTTTTCCAACTGTGCGTTTTTTTTATATTACATCAAAAACCATGCCTCTGTGTTATTACAATCTCCTTATAAACATCATTTGAAAAACTACATAACATTCCAGACTGCATTGTAATGTTACTCAGATTTAGACAGCTGGTGGCTTTCAAATGGTTCATAATTATAAATAATGCTATCATAAATACCTTGTACTGCAAATATAGATTTATTTCCTTGAAGTGTAACCCTTTGTTTTTATATTCTTGTACAAGTATTCTAATGTAGAACTACAACCCTCTTCAAGTGTACACCCACACATGTCTAGACACATATTAGGCTGCAATGAGAAAAATCATACGGGAATAAATCACATTTTATAACACATAGCATCTACATTTAAATATATAGTTTCCTCAAATGATATTAATGCTCCCCAAATACAATAAAAGCTCTCTTGTACAATATAACAGAAAGTAATCTTGATCTATTTAACTGAGTCTTTAAATACAAGGCTATTTGAGCTATCTTGAACCAAAAGTGATATTTAAAAGATAATAGGAGGCATACGGCTTTCAAAATACATCAGAAAAATCCAATGGACATCTTGGTTTTTCATTTTCTTACATATATATGATAAGATCATCACAAGACATACTGCCTGAAGAATTGTGAAAGTTAAATTGTTTGCTTAAGTCTATGCCTATATTCACGTCTACGTTAAATATTATAAAACAGAAGGTGTGAGATAATGGAAGCAGAAGCTGGTTTCTGGTTTTAATTTTGGGCACATTCAGATGCGCAGCGGTGCTCGGGGTTTACTCATGGTGCTACTCAGAGTGTCATGATTTGAGCCACATTGAAACCAAGATAACTATTTGCAAGGCGAGCTCTTTATACTCTGTCTCTATCAACATATCTCTCTAGACTCTCAAAACATGTTTAAGCTAAAACTCATAATTCCATAAGTTCTGTTTTTTTTAGAAAACCGAACATTACCCCCAATAGGCACAATAGGCTTAAAAGATTTATACGAGTGCAGATATGTCTCAGTGGCTTACGCACTTGGCAGAAAGATCTAGGCCATGCATTCAAGGCCAGTTTGAACTCACTGAGGCAATTCAGAGCCCCACCATCTGAGATCCCAGTAAGGACGGGAAACAGTGAAAATTTAGAATATGTTTTACACATAAATAACAGATGTGTTATACTAGTTTCAACAGCAAAACTGTCCTTTGGGGACTTTTTTTCCACCTTTCCTCAATTTCCTGGTTTATCACCTTCAGAATATATATATATATATATATACATATAATATATATATATATATATGTATATATATATATATCTATATCTATACATATCACAATATATACATGAGAAGACAAGTGATATATATACATATATATAGATGCACATATACATATATATGTATATAGGTATCTATATATATGTACAAGTGAGATATATCTATATCTATATCTATATATATATAGATATAGATATATCTCACTTGTATCACTTGTCTTCCCGTTGTTCATCGAGTTTCTCGAACAGGCACCAGTAATTTCTCCATATGTGCTGTTGTGTACCCAAGGCTAACTCCAGGAACATGAAGATTCTCAAATCATTTGTTCAGGTCATGGGGATGATGTCTATAATTGTTACTGGTTTTGCTTAGCAAATATCATCCAGGTAGCTGTGCGGGTGATACACTCTTGGTAGTAGGCTCTTAATTCGTACATTTACTGCTTAACCGTGTGGCTGCAGAGGGGCTTTGCACAATGGGGGAGTGATCAACTTTTCTCTTGGATGGAGCTTTGATGAGCTGTGGAATCTGGATGTTGGAAATGGCTGCACTCATGTTGTGGGGATTCCTCTGGCTTCTTGTGAGGCTCTATTGGGATGGTGGGGGCCAAGACTATAACCTGCCTTATAATATATATATTATAACCCACTATATATATGTGTGTATATATATACATATACATATACTATATATATATATATATATATATATTGGATTCTAGCCCTGGCCTTTGAAAAACTTTTTTTAAAGTATTTTATTATACCACTGTGAGATATACAATTACAAAGATATACAATTAAAAAGTTCATATTTGGGTTTTTTGGTCATACAGTGTTCCAGCACCCATCCCTCCACCAGTGCCCATCTCCCACCAACAAATACCGGTTCCCTCCCCTCCTCCCCAGCCCGCCTCCATGGCAGGTTCTTTATATCTTTCCCTTTCTCTCTCTTTCTCTTTTCCTTCCCTTCCAGACTATGGATTACAGAACATATATTAAAGTGTTGTCATGTGTAACTTTTTGCCTGTATTTAATGCTCAGTTCTAGGTTGGTATTAGTACCCTCGACAATTGTTAGCACACTGTTCCATTTTCTGTCTTGCCTAGCCTCTGACTCCCACATGTTTGTGATAATTTCCACCTTTGACAAGACCTCCTGATACAAGGTCATATTTCACTTGACCTTGGATATTGGTACCATAATTTGTTCATATATATTTATGTCATGCAAATAAATTCAGTCATTCTGTATCTGTCTCTCTCCCTTCTGGCTAATTTCACTCAACATATCTTCTCCATGTCCATACATTTATAGGCAAATTTTATAACTTCATTTTTCCTAACAGCTGCATAGTATTCCATTGTGTAGATGTACCAAAGCTTCTTTATCCAGTCATCGATTCTCGGGCACTCTGGTTGTTTCCAGATTCTGGCTATTGTGAATAATGCTGCTATGAACATATAAGTAGGGATGATGTTTCCGCTGTGTATTTTTGGCTTCCCAGAGTTGTTGAGAGCTGCCGCCATTACAAGATGGCGCCCATATCCGAGCCGTTGAAGTGGTAAAATAAGCCGCTGATACATTGTTGCATAACAGGTTATGTAACTATGTAACGGATGGATCTGCCCTACCGCTCAGCAACTGCCGTGTCCTATCAGTAAGTGACACCCGTTGGAAAAAAAAAAAAAAAAAAAAAAAGTTACCGTTTTGGTATAACCGTTGATTCCTAAGGGTATATAAGTGTATGCATTTGGTTCCCTTTTGCCCTCTCTGCCTGACATCTATCACTAAAAGCTGCACCCTAATAAAACTGTGTGAAGAAGAAATCCTTGCTTGTGTGGTGATTCTCTTCGCTGGCCGAAGGCTCGCCGCAACTGGTGCCGAAACCCGGGATACTCGCAGCGCCAGTAGGCAGAGGGCCGAAGAGGATTTCAGAACTTCCACAGAGGGTGGTCGACGTCGGTAAGTTCCCTTAGTATGACGGGACTGTCTGTCCCCGAAATCTGCTTTCTTTTAGGAATTATTGTGCTGTGCCTGTTTTGCCTTTGTCTCCCCTTTGTGTCCCTTTGTTCGCGCCTACCGTTTTTTGGCCAGCCGGTGACCCGTTCGGATCGCCTTTACGCTCTTTTACTGCGGTGACACCTGACCATGGGGCACGGGACACAGCTCACAGTGTGACCTGTTTGTGCAGCCAGTGCAAGCCATTTTAAGGCAAAGAAAATTAAAGATCAATTCTTCCACAGTTCATAAAGTCCTAAAGGACATCGATAAAAAATGCACCATGGTTTGCTAGTTCAGGCGATCTCACTGTCCCCTGTTGGGAGAAATTGGGCAGGGACTTAGAAAAGGCCAAATTGGAAGGACATCTTGGACCGGGCACATTTCCTTTTTGAAATTGCTCCGCTCCTGTCTACAGGAGGGCAGAGGCTCTGAGCCTCTTAAAGAGGGACGTAGGGTACTTATGGATTATCAGGACAGTGCTACTAACACGGAGGAACAAAAAGAAAGCTAAAATAAAGAAACAGAAAAAGGAAAAGGGAATGGTGGACAATGCATGGTGATTTAAAAACCTTAAACAGCACTGGGTGTCCGGAGCCCAGTGCGCCCCTCTTTACCCTGTATTAAGTGAATTCGCCTCACTACATGTTTCCGAGAGTAGCAGCTTGGAGGGAGACGGTAGTGATGAAGAGAGTGAGGAGAGGCTAAGCGATCAGGATGAAATTGATCTTGAGGAAGAGGCAGCTAAATATGAGAGGGAAAGATACGGCGCGACCGGTTGGTGCGAGTAATAAAATGCCACCGCTGGCTCCAGATTGGCCGCCTGCCTATTCTCCTGGTGCCTCCGCACAGGGAGGACCACGCAGCCACCTGGATCCCTTCCAAAACATGGACTCGGATTAGCCTCTGTTTTTCCGTTTTTGTGGATCCTGCCTCTAATAATCGCTATCATGAACCGGTACCATATAAATTATTAAAAGATATTGTGCAGGCCGCTAAGGAGTATGGTCATGATGCTAGTTATACTCTTGCCCTGGTAAGCCGCCTGACCACAACAGCCATGACTCCTGCGGATTGGATGGAGGTTGCTAAAGCTTGTCTGTCCACAGGACAGTATTTGGACTTTAAGTCTTTGGTTGCAGAATATGCTTCAGCACAAGCTAAACTTAATGCACAACAACCAAATCAAGCACATTGGGACGAGGATATGTTGATGGGAAGAGGTCCTTGGGCTACTAATCAGATCGCATATCCTACGCCTGTCTATTACCAAGTTGGCAGTATCTGCCTTAAGGCTTGGAAATCTCTCCCAAAAAAAAGGGTGAAGTTTCGGAAATTTAACAAAAATTGTTCAGGGCCCGAACGAGCCCTTTTCAGATTTCGTTGCACGTCTTATGGAGACGGCTGTCCGAATATTTGGGGAGGGTCAACCGATTACCCCTCTGGTGCAACAATTAGCATATGAACAAAGCACCAAGGAATGTCAAAGAGCTATTAACCCTGTTAGAAATAAAGGATTGGAGACATGGTTAAGGGCATGTAGAGAAGTAGGAGGGCCATTAACTAATGCAGGTCTGGCAGCCGCAGTCCTGGCAGCGGGTGACCGTAGGCGGTCCAATCCAGGATAGGGACTTGTTTCAAATGTGGGCAACCTGGTCATTTTCGTCGTGAGTGCCAAAAAAGGTTCAGCACCCAATAATCGTGCCACAACTCAACGCACACCTGGGCTTTGCCCTGTTTGCAAAAAGGCAAACATTGGGCAAATGAGTGTAAATCAGTTAAAGATATTAATGGTAAGCCCATTATTAGAAACTGTGGGGATGATGACCAGCCTTCAAAAAACTAGAGCAGAGGGCCCGTGGACCCCAGGGCCCAAAAATATATGGGGCCCTGACTCCTGCAGCCCCGCTGCAGCTCCCTCAAAAAACACAGCAAAGAAATCTGCCGGACTGGAGCTCCGTTCCGCCTCCAGACTGGTAATTACACCAGAATCCGGTGTCCAAATTGTTGAGGTCCTTAATCCGGGACCTCTAGAAGAGGGAATGATAGGACTGATAATAGGTAGCTCGCCCCTTTACCACCCGAGGCCTTTTCTATTATTCCTGGAGTGATTGACTCTACTTTGCAGGCTAATCCAAAAGTCCTTTGTCAATCTGTCATGGGCCCCGTCCCCATCAATCCAGGGAGATAAAATTGCTCAATTATTGGTATTACCATCTCTCTCACATTTATCTCTTGCACAGTCAAAGGGGACTTTAGTGCCCCTCTTCTGCAGGTTCGGATCCTCAGGCATTTTTCTCCATGGAATTAAGTGATAGACCCATGTTGAAACTTGTCATTGAAGGTAAGATTTTCGAAGGCCTTCTGGACACGGCGCTGACCGCAGCGCCATGTCGACTATGGGGTGGCCCAAGGGGGTGGCCGGTCCAGCAGGCTACTCCAAGCCTTACAAGGACTGGGATACCATGACACACCAACTATAAGCTCTAAATTACTAAAGTGGACAACAGAAGAGCATCAGGGAGAATTTAAGCCATTTGTTATCCCTGTGCCTATTAATCTTTGGGGACAGAGATGTTCAAAGCCAAATGGGTCTTCGGCTTACCACTGACAATGACAATGATTATTCTCCCTCTGCAAAAAAATATGATGAGAAGTCAAGGCTACATCCCCCGGAAAGGGTCTGGGGGCTCAACTGCAGGGAAGCCCTGAACCAATACAAAGTAAGGGCAATAAGGGAAGATCAGGTCTGGGTTTTTTCAGGGGGGTCACTGAAGATGTAATTAAAATTCCTTGGACCACGAGTGACCCTGTTTGGGTGGCTCGTGGCCCCTGTCCAAAGAAAAATTGCAAGCAGCCTCCGCCCCTGGTCCAGGAACAATTATTACTTGGTCATTTAGAACCATCTACTTCTCCCTGGAATACGCCAATTTTTATTATTAAAAAGAAGTGGCGCCTTTTACATGATCTTAGGGCCGTTAACGTCAAATGACCCTTTTAGGCCCGTACAGCGCGGGCTTCCCTTTTAACAGCTTTGCCAAAAATTGGCCGATTTATGCTTTAGATATTCAAGATTGCTTTTTTTTCCATTCCTTTGCATTTGGAGGATCGCTCACGATTTGCTTTTTACTTTGCCCTCTATTAATCATGAATCCCCAGATTCACGATTCCAATGGAAGGTACTGCCCCAAGGCATGGCTAATAGCCCAACACTCTGTCAAATTTTTGTGGCCAAAATAGTTGAGCCTATTAGAGAACAGTTTCCACATTTGCAGGTTGCTTCATTATATGGATGATTTGTTACTTACTGCGCCTAGTAAAATGATGCTTGACACTGCATTTTCTGCCTTGATTAAAGAATTACAACTACACCATTTGCATATAGCCCGGAAAAGATTCAATCAGGTGATATTATTCATTTTTTGGGGTCAAAATCTCTCCTGGTACAGTTTCTCCACAGAAATTACATATTGCTATAAATCAATTTAATACCCTTAATGATTTTCAAAAGCTATTAGGAGACATTAATTGGATTAGGCCCTATTTGGGTCTTCCTAGACAAGCCTTACAACCTTTGTTTTCTATATTAGAAGGTGATCCCGATGTTACTTCTCCTAGAACTCTTTCTCCTGAAGCCAGTGAAGCTCTTAAACTGGTAGAGAAGGCCATGACAGAAGCCCAATTGGCCAGATATGATCCAAATATGGTTTTAGTTTTATGTATTCTCCAAACGTCAGGGGTTCCTTTAGGTGTTTTATGGCAAGGTGCCTCACCATTATTGTGGATTCCGGCAAATCCCCAGGCTTACGTTCTCTTTCCTATTATCCAGAAATGGTAGCACAACAAGCCTTGTTGGGTCTTAAATTGGCTGTTCAGCATTTTGGTATACAGCCAGAAAAGATTGTAGTTCCTTATACTCGTGCTCAAATAGAAGTATTAGCTGCTACTACTGATTCTTGGCCTATTCTTTTAACATCCTTCTCAGGTTTAATAGATAATCATCTCCCCTCTAACAAATTATTGACCTTTTGTGAAAAAACCCCAATTTATTTTCCAATACTTACCCTCCCCTACACCGCTGGCCTCAGCTGTGACCGTCTTTACGGATGGATCCAGCTCGGGCCAAGCAGCCTATGCTCTTCTGGGCCAGGAACCAAAAATCTTTTCCTATGCACCAGGTAATCCTCAAGTTGTAGAGTGCCAGGTGGTTTTGCAGGGTTTTAAGGATTTTGCTTCCGTACCTTTAAATATTTACTCTGATTCACATTATGTGGTTAATGCTGTTAAGTTGTTAGAAGCTTCACTTCCGTGGTTAAGCCTAGTGCCACAGTTTCTTTTTTGTTTCGTGGATTACAGAATCTTATTTTAGCCCGCCATGATCCCTTTTTATTGAACATATTCGTGCCCATTCCTTTTTACCTGGGCCTATGTCCCTGTTAAATTCTTTAGCTGATACAGCCACGTAAACAAATATTTATGGCTCTCTCCATGCCTGAAGAGCAAGCTACTCAATTTCATGCCAAGTTTCATGTTCCTGCGCAGGTGCTTAAGCTCAAGTTTAATATTTCAAGAGATTGCGCCGCATGATTGTTCGCAATTGCACAGTTTGTGCTCCTTTTTTACATTCTCCCTCATGTGGGAATTAACCCGCGTGGTCTTAAGCCCCCTTTCACTTTGGCAAATGGACGTTACCCATCTCACCGAATTTGGCAAGTTGAAATATGTTCATGTTTCAGTTGATACCAATTCTGGTATTATTCATGCCACTCCATTGGCAGGTGAAAAAGTTTTACATGTTAAAATACACTGTCTTGAGGCGTGGGCAGCTTGGGGGAAAACCCTCCATTTTAAAAAAACAGACAATGGTCCTGCTTATACTTCAAAAGGTTTTCAACAGTTTTGCCACCAAATGGAGGTCGCTCATAAGACAGGCCTCCCGCACAACCCTCAAGGACAAGGCATAGTTGAGCGCCAATCGCCTCCCTAAAGGAAATGTTGCAAAAGCAAAAAAGGGGGAATAGCGTTGGGTGCAACACCCAAAGGAACGCATATCATATGCCCTTTTTACCTTAAATTTTTTAAACAAAAATTCCATGAACTTATCTCCTGCCGATAGGCATGCATGCCCAGTTGCTTCTGCGCAACATTCGGTCATGTGGAAAGACATATTGGAAAATGTATGGAGAGGCCCGGATCCAGTTATTACTAGATCCAGGGGAGCTGTTTGTGTTTTTCCACAGAATGCGGATGACCCTATTTGGGTTCCGGAGCGACTGACCAGACGAATATCTCAGAAACTGCCCCTCGTGCATTTGGAAACTGATGGCTCCCAAGATGAAGAATCGCCTTTGCCTAATCCTCGGACTGATAATCAGCCTTTGGACAGTGCAAGTGTGTGCCCGTAATCAAACCTTTTTGGGCATTTGTGAAGTCCTGGCCCATTTCTGTACCAGTACATAATCAATCTGGAGTTTTACCACAAGTTGTTGCTACTGATTGTGCTTATGGTGTGTTATGTAAACCTGGTAATAATCCAAATTTGGAAGTTCCCTTTAATGAAACATCATATAATTTGGAAGGTAGTTTATGTTTTTCCTTAAATAAGTCGCAGTCTTGTATTAATTTTTCAAAACAAACATTGTCTTATTTAAGGTATGGTATTGATCCATCTATGTCCGAGAGTTTGTCTCCAGATTTAAGTTCAGATTCCAGCGCTCAACAATCACTTCCACAAGAGGCAACAGGGTCGGTAGATTCGGCTTCTCTATCTACATATGCTAACAGAATTACTTTACTTACTCCAAGTTTACCAATTTCCAATCAGTTGCAAGGTGTTTCTAATGATACTAGAAATTATAAACCCATTCCCAAATGCCAGTGGCTAGGTTATCCTTATCCCCCAACCTTTTCAGATTGCATGGGAGGATCTGTAGATTGTTCCAATGGGTGGTGCCTCTCTCCTAAAATGAAAGGTTGGAATGGCACCAACCTAAAGAATGGTTCACCATTGACTGCATGGTTATTGTGGAACTTCGCCGGAGGTTATATGGATTTATCACCTTTTGTAGAATGAGGTCTTCTAATTATTCATTGTGGAATGTGTCTGCCACTTATAATAGTACTAAAAATAGGTATAGGACTACATTCACTCCATGTGGCATAATGATAGCAGATTTTCTGCTGGTATGGTGTGCTTGCAATCCCTTATATGTTTTTATTGTTTAATAGTTCTAGTAATTGTAATAATAAAAATGTTAGTTGTTTGCTTTCCCAGTGTTGGAAAAGGGGTTCATGATAATGCTTTGATAGTGCGTTTAACCTATGTTTGTTCCACTTCCAGTAGTAGTAGATCCCAATGAATTTCCAATGGTTAATCTGTTTAGGTTTAAAAGGGATTTTGGAATTACAGCGCCATTGTGGCTGCAGTGGCCATATCAGCCGCAGCCGCTGTTACAAGCTGCAAGCCTATGGCCAATCAGGTACAAACAGTAAATACCATTAATCAGGTGGTTGAGCAAACCTCACAGGCCTTATCTGTGCAAGAAGGAATAAATAAGCATTTGGCTTCTGGAATTTTATTGCTTAATAAGAGAGTTGATTTATTGCAAGCTGATGTAAGTAGTTTGTTTGATGTAGTGAGTTTAAGTTGTGTTCAAAGAACCCCAGCAAATGTGTATTACCCCTTATTTAGCTAATGTTAATGCTTAAGATATAAGTCGTTTCTTGCTGGAAACTGGAGTAGGGATTTGGAAATAATGATGAATAATTTTACCAAGTTTATTGTAAAATTGAATAATACTAGAGCTGAAATGACTACGCTTAGGTGAACTTTCGGATTGGATGGTGCGAACGCTCACTTATTTCAAGGAAGTGGGTGGGCGTTGGGCTGTTTGGCATGATCCTCGTGGCAGGTATTTTTCTGTCTTTTTTTCCTGTTATGCAAAATCGTAAAGCTTACCTACGAGAGAAAGTGGCGCTTGTTCAGGCCTCTCAGCTCTGGAGACGGAGCTTCCCCAGAAGCTTGGATTGCTGTGCTTCGAGAGACGTAGTAGCGCCTGCCCCTTGCACTCGCAGAGCCTAACTCATTGCACGCGAGAGGGAGACACTCGATAGTTTTAGCTAGCATTGCCATCGCACCCCAAGAGTGGCGATGCCAACATTGCACTGGGAGTGGAATGCTTGCAGCACCCTAAAGTTCCCATTGCTTTTGTTAACAAAAAAAGGGGAATTGTTGAGAGCTGCCGCCATTACAAGATGCGCCCCCATATCCGGAGCAGTTGGAAGTGGTAAAATAAGCCGCTGATACATTGTTGCATAACAGGTTATGTAACTATGTAACGGATGGATCTGCCCTACTGCTCAGCAACTGCCGTGTCCTATCAGTAAGTGACACCGCGGAAAAAAAAAAAATGTTACCGTTTTTGGTATAACCGTTGATTCCTAAGGGTATATAAGTGTATGCATTTGGTTCCGTTTTTGCCCTCTCTGCCTGACATCTATCACTAAAAGCTGCACCCTAATAAAACTGTGTGAAGAAGAAATCCTTTGCTTGTGTGGTGATTCTCTTCGCTGGC